>CM033729.1:48808608-49026582 GCA_019671005.1 Hibiscus mutabilis
TAACAAATACCAGACAGGATTAGGCACTGGTTGTGCTGGTTAGTCTAGTCCTTTTTTTTTCAACAATGCTTTCAGAAGGCATAATGGTGAAAACATAATTCATTAAGGTCTGTAATCTAGTAGGTCTCGAATTTCGAATTCGAACATCGGCAACCCTTCTCCTATTCCCCTTCTCCTATTCCCAAACAAATTCGCAGACTGATAAGGAAAAATGATGAAGCAAACAATCATAGATTCTCCTAAACCAATGATAGTTCTTGTTTTCATTTTCTTAGAGTCCTTTCCTTCTCAAAGCAGCTGCAAGTAAAGTCTAATAAAATCGATACGCACAGTCGAAAATCGAGAATTAGAGAGGAAAACTGAACCTTGATGCACTCTTTGGTGGGGGCAATTGGAGCATGAACCCATAGTCCCCCAGATTTGAGCTTGATAACTGTCATTCGAATGTTTCTGGAGACACTGCTGAAGCCTAAAGCTTGCTCTTGTTCGAATAGCCATATAGATCCTTTAACAGCCTAACAAAATCAGTATAAGAAATTCAATCTCTAATCACCAAAACCCAGATTTTCAATCGATTAAACTTCAAAAATTCAAACTTTGGTATAAACATTTGATTAATGGAGAGAAACCTGACCTCAGTCCTAGTAGTGCGCCTGTTAAGAAAAGGGCCAAGGGGGAAAGGAAAACCGGTGATGTTAAAGTAAAACCTGTTGGCGGAGCTACCACTATCGCTTCAGGCTGCGGTGGTTGTAGCACCCGAACCAGCTGAGGCAACCACCATGCTAAAGTTACAATCTTTTTGCTGACTTCTTGGTTTCAACTGTAAAGAAAAACCCTTCAAGGAATTACCAAGGAAACTGGAATTGGAATCTCTTAAAGAGATTAGACTCTGGGAAACAGTCGATTGTGGAGAAGAAACAACAATGACTGCCACCATTTCTTTTCTTTTCTTTTCCTGGAATCTTTGTTGAGTAAAGTAGCAGTTTTTAAGTTGAAACAAGAGCCAGAAAGTTCTTGCAAGGAGAAGAAGACAAGATGCAGTGGCTGTAATTACAGGACACGGTTTCGACACGTGGGCGTTCACTGTCCAACTTGGATTTAAAATTCTAAAAGTATATGTTAAAAGTTAAAAAATATTTAAAATTCTAAAAGTATATGTCAAAAATTTAAAAATAAATAAAATAGGATATTTTTAATTGTAAATTTTATTATTTTTAATTTCTTGTTTTAAAAACTATTAAAAAATCTTTAAAATTTATAAAATATCATAAGTTTTATAAAAAGTTATGAGGTTTTTTAAGAACTTTTTCATTTTTTATGAATTGTTTTCAATTTTGTAAATTTTTTAACTTTTAAAATAAATCAGCATACTTACATTTTCAAAAAATAAATGGTGAAACTTTGATTTTTTTTAGAATTTAGGGATAATTTTATAATTTCAAATATTTTAATGGTTGTATGTGAATTTTATTATTTTTTATATTTATTATACATCCGGTGTATGATTGAGCCGCATATTATTTTCTGAGAAAGATGAGACTTTTTCATTTTAACTGAATAAAAATATACAGTGTGGCTCAAATTATTATATGTGACATCAAATATTTTTATTTCAAATTAACAATAAAATATTATTAAATTAAAATAATAATCTTGATTAAACATGTAAATCTAATCTTGTGTAAGTTGAAGTTGCTCCATGCTAATTGAAAACAAAAATGTTTAATTAAACCCGTCAGCTATACAAGTGAATGCTCAAATTCAAAGTATATTCGAACATGAATATAAAAATATGATATTCTAAAGAGTAAGTGTTGGAAAAATAATATATAGTGATTGAATAATATTTATGCTAAGTTATGTCACTTGGTGAATAGACATGCTAATAATAAGTCGTGTCACTTGGTGAATAGACTATTAATTTCTGGTTTAAAGTTGCATCCATTCAATCGTGTCTATTAACTTTTTAACAAATCTTTCTATTAAAAGGTTTAATTTTTCATCAAACGGTTTAATTTTTCCATCTCCTATATAAATGAGAGATTTCCAAAACATTTTACACACAACTCAATATCTTTGAAACTCAACAACATAAAAAAACGTTTTAGATTTCGGTGATAGAAGAAGGCAAGATTGTATTCGATTGTTTACTGCAATTTTTCCATCTCCTATGGCATAACATGATTTTTAACGCATGGCAGGTTATCAAAGTGTTTGGTACATACTAAGAATTATGCCTCTTTGTGTCTCGGCATATACATGGGGGCCAGAAAGTATATGTCATAGGTAACCCATATATGTTTATTATATTACACTGAATTATGACATTGAATTTCATATGAAATTAAAAAAATGATTTTTATATAAAATATTAAATATGACATGAATATAAAATGTATTAGAATTTTGATCTTAATTATTATTATTATTAAATATAATAATTATTATTGTTTGTGTTTTTGGAAACGCTATGGATTTTTTTTCTTGTACTGCTAGTTTTTTTGAAAAATTTATAAAGACAATAGGTAAATTGCAATTTTGAAGAAGTAACGAATTGGTGACGGTAGAATGACAAATTCTTTAAATCAAATAGCTCTTAAATTTTGGTTTGAGTATCACGATATGTTGGAAACTAAAGATAAAGAAATTTTATTATTGTTAGTAAATTATTTCTGAGACTAACCATTGTTTGTGTCTAGAGTTGAACAGAATTGTGTTGGCTTTGTACTTCTGTTTCGGAATTTTTAGTTTTACTAAATTCATGTCGTCGAACAAAAGCTAATGTTTTTACTTCTGTTTCGGGTTTTTAGTTTTACTTACAGAAGTTGATTAATTGTATTTTGTTTTTGATTTTTAATTTATGACTAAGTTTTTAACGATTAACAAATTCATAATTATGATATGGCATTTAGCTTGTGACTTTGACATGACATAATCCAAGAACTCGCCTAGTTCTCAATATGGTGATATAGTCACTACTCGGTTCAGACTCCAAACTAAAGTCAAACGTTGTCAGTAACTATAAGCCAAAATAAAAAACTTGAGAAGAAAATTTTAAAATAAACACAACAGAAAAAAAATAATTTGGGAAAAAGCACTTTTTTATATTTAATTATAGTAAATATTTTTTATAGTCTAATGGTACATAAGTTCTAACTTGATTGAATCTAGAAGACTAAATTTCAAACTGATAAAAGTTGAGTGACATTTTCTAAAATAAACACAACAGGAAAAACAACTTTGGAAAAAAAAAAAGTGAAAAAGAGCACCATGGCATCCAAACCATCCTACAAATTTCAGTTATCCCACCCAGGGATTTAACTAGCGCTCCGCTAACGTGATAGCGGCCGCGAAATTACGGTCGCGCCACCGTCCGAAACCTCAATCGAAAGAAATTACGGTGTGCAACGGAATCACGTCGATAACGGTCCGTCGCGGCCGCAATATAACGGTATAGCGGTCCGTGGAGGTGATAACGGGACGCTATCCCCATTTTTAGACCAATCGCGGATGGTTCGTCAAAGGTTTTTTGGCTCGAATCTTGTTAACAACCTACGGGGAGGAGAAATGGTTGATAGGGGTTTGCTCAGGAAGGGACGAGGAGTTGAATGGTGCATGTGGTGCATTTCACGGACAGTGAATAGTTGGTGGTTGGAGATGAAAATGGGGAGGAGGAAAATGTTGCAGAGAATGGACGGGAGAGAAAACGAGGAAGATGAAGTTAAAACATTAAAAAGGGTAAATGGCAGCAAGGAAGGTTCAAGTTTTAGTGAATTTTCAGAGAGGCTTAAAGATTTTAGTACCCTTACAATTTAGTCTTTTAAGGCAGATTTTTAGTTTAATTGAGATGTTTTGTTTTATTCCATTTTCATTTAAGTCCTCAAATCCATAATGAAACTTCCAATTGAGTCTCTAAGTCTTATTTCCTTTCAATTAAATCCTTTTATAAGTGTTGGAAAACACTCTAAAAATCATTAAAAATAACTTTTTATATTTATAATTAAATTCTCATATTGTTGATATTTACCTTGATCATTTTTTTAATTTAGGTATTGATTTGTTTTAATTAACTTCCAACTCGTTAGCATCTCTGTGCAATAAGAAATAAGTGCCTCTTGCACTGAAACAACCATAGTGGTTAGTGTCAGTCACCTCTTGTGTACTGATCCCACCAGGTCCAACTCATTAGTACCTCTGTGCAATATAAAGATCGAGCATCGCATATGTTTCGATCGCTATAGTGGTTACCGATAGGTACCTCTGCGCACTGGCTCCACTATAAAACTCACACGCATCTCTGTGCCACAAATTCATAACCAAGCACCATTGTGCTAAAAGGAATGAGCGCCACTGCACGGAGATAATAAGCAAGCACCTCCGTGTTCGAAACAATAGTCAGGCACCTCCGTGCACTAACCAACCCTCAATTTGTTTAACATTGTTAACTCACCCAATCCACTCATTTTACGAGGGCGCTTGGTGTGGAGTCCAACAATCTAACGTCGTACAAAGTTTAAATTCACATCAACCCGGCTCCAAAGCCTTGCTCTGATACCAAGTGTCACGGCCATACTTTCGTTCACTCGACAAGTATGTCGTGCGGCACTTGAAAGGGATGTTTCCCGACCAAGTTAGCCGTTGTTCTCTGTGTATCTTTGTTCACTCGGTAAGTATATCGTGCGGCACTTGAAAGGGACGCTTTCCGACCAAGTCAGCCTTGCTCTCTGTAGATCTGTTCAAGATAAAACAAGCAACGCGTCAGGTCTTAAGCCACAACATAATCCCTCAAGTCACGAGTCGATACCGTAGGGCATAGCGGATGCCCATTGTCGACCCCCACCTTCCTCGAAGGAAAAAGTGATTTTATTAAATAAAAGAAATATTCGGGTTACAAAAGAAGACTCACCCACACCATCGACTTGGGCGGTAGCGGCCGCCTCGATGGTGTGTAGGATACGTACCTATACCAGTGGATCAGTCCAAACTTCGCCGACTGTCCATCCCCTACATATATGCGAAAATAACTTTATGGAAATGACCCGAGTAGACACTGAAATGCTTGAAACGAGGACACTCTTCCCTAACTATGGAAATACAGACTCTTTTTCCTAAACATAACAATGATTGAAACGAGGACAACTTATTACCTACTCAACCATGGGGCCTTATACATAGCTGGCCACGATGTATCTACCCGGTTGTGGCCCTATACAGGGGATGGCCACAACACATTGCATGGTATTGCTTGCAAGCTCTTCTTTCTTTCCTCGGACATTAGTATGGGGATATTACCTGGAAAATACATAAAAATAACTTTTAAAAAATCGAACGTACTCGTGCCAGACATATATCCTTATCCAACAGTTAGATATAATCCAAGTTTTTATATAATGTTCTCGTTTTTAAATCTTGATGTTCTTCACCGAATTTGCAGCCAGGCAAAGGTCAAACGGGCTTAATGGTATGTGCCTACCTTGTTTACACTGGAATGTCAGCTGAGGAAGCACTTCAGTTATACGCCCAAAAGC
This sequence comes from Hibiscus mutabilis, assembly GCA_019671005.1. Classification (NCBI taxonomy): domain Eukaryota; kingdom Viridiplantae; phylum Streptophyta; class Magnoliopsida; order Malvales; family Malvaceae; genus Hibiscus; species Hibiscus mutabilis. The sequence goes on from CM033729.1 coordinate 48,814,137, forward strand.
GGACCACTAACAATAAGGAGTAAGTGTCTATGTTGCTCCGACTCTTTATTTTCTCGAAGTACTTTGTCCGAATAATAAAGTTCTTCTATATATTTCATTGCATTAACATGCTTTCGAGAATGGTTTTATATCCATTCACTTTTGTTGACAGGTCTCTATTCCAAGCCAACGTCGTTATGTGGGGTATTGGGAAAAGATGCTTTCTTTTCCTAGAGGAATTCGCAACGAAACTCCAGATGTGAACTTGCCTCAACCATGCAGCCGAGAATTGCAGCGAATTCAGCTTTACGACAAGGTTAATACCAACTCTGTCTTCTTTGTTGTCTCCGAGCTCCAAGAGGTAAACTCACAAATCCAAATAAAGTGCCATGATATAAACTGAGCTCGGTTTCACAAACCTATAACCTTATTCTGCAGATCCCGAATCAGATGTACCAGCCACCCGTGGAAATCGCCAACAGTTGTTGCCGAGAAATCAAAAAAGGATCTGAAGGGAGCTGCAGTCCTCAGTACTTTCTGTCATATGTCGAAGGGGACAAAGAAGGGGCTGCACTGAAATCGGAAGAACCTCGTCTCGTAGTCCGTAGTCCAAATGGACACAGAGAGTCCAGTATTGTATCAGAAGAACTGTCTTGACTATTGTTTCAAGAAGCCAGTGGAAGTAAGTCACTTGCAATGCTTGCATCTATATACTAATGTGTCTGCTTTGCTATGATGTATAGTGTCGAACTCGAATTCGAAAAACGCCAAATATTTAACCTACATACCTGCATGCATATGCTTAATGTATGAATACGATCATATGCTCGGATTCAACAGGTTAAGGGAGACGTGCGTGTCATATTCTATCAAAAGATGATTGGAGGACGCCTTTTTTACGCCTGTTTCAACATGGCCTTCATCAAGAACGGTTTGTTACAGGTACGTTCCGATAAATTTTCTGCAATTCATAAACCGATATGCACCAAGAAACTTACTGCATCATTTAACTTTGCCAGTTTAAGATCAGGGATCTGGACAAAGTTGGGAGTGCAGGCAGATCGATATGCGGCCCTGCATTCTGTGTCGAATTGCTTTTCGGTCCAGCAAATCGGAGTCGCTCCGGTCTTTGTCATCTGATTATGAGGATAAAGTAATGAATTTGTTCTGAAACCTGAAGTCAAAAGATTTGTTTAAAAAGGAAACAATAAGTGATTGTACATGTTGATTTTATGGTTTCGATTGTTTTTTCCTGCATAAACACACAAATTGTTAAAAGTTTTGTACTCGGATGTCAATCGGATTTTTTAAGGTCAAGATTAGAGTCAAAGACTAAAGTATTAAATAAAAGGACAAATTACATCAGAGACCGTTGAACATTATGCAGTTTATATCATTGAACTTTTAATTGCTCTAATTATAACAAAACGACGTAGTTTTAAGGGTTTTTTTACCCGCACCTAAGTTCAAGTCTTTGGAGGGCATTTGACATTTTCTTTCTCAAGTTTCTTTAGCAAAACGACGTAACTTTGGGCATTTATGGGTATCAAAACACATGCACTAAAACGGTCCAGTGCTATAATTGAATTAAAAACCAAAATCTAATATTAAAATTGGAGCAATTGAAAGTTCGGTATAAACAATATATAATCTAAAATTCCATAACATGTTATATAACTTACCCTTAAATAAATTCTTGATTAAAAGAATTTGAGTACATATAAGTAGAAGCCGAATCAGATTGAAATAAAATTTTTTTTGTCTCGTCTCGCCATGTTGTCATCTTAAGACCGAAAACAATGTCAAACATTGATATAAATCTGTTCTTTTCTAATAAAAGGTTCTGCCCAATCTATGAGGGGTAAATTACATATTTTACTCCCTTAAAAAAAATTACATATTTTACTACTGAATTTTCTTTTTACTCCTATTTTAGTTATTGAAATTTTAAAATTTTATTTGATTATTAGACTTTTAAATTATTCATATTTTAGTCACTTTATTGTTAAATAATAAACGACGTTATGACTAGCTATTTCTACTTTAAAAAATATTAAATGACCGCAAAATTTCATTTTTTATGAAAAAACCTCTAATTTTGGATCCCTTTGATTTCGAGATAGATCATCTTCTTTCAAGTCTTAATAGTGGGGAGGTGAAAAAGGAGATGAGATGTATATCTTGATTTCATGTTGATCGAACAGGGGAGATTAGAGATAAGAATAGTTTGGGGTTTTGCAAGTTTTGATTTTTAGGTCATATTTTGCGAGTTTTGAAGAGATTTTGAAAAAATTATACTAATAATGGAAGGGAACTGTGAGACGAGTTAGTTGGTATCTTAAATAGGAAAATACCTTGAAAAATGGAAGTTTCGACCCCCAACATGACACAAGGATAAAGTTGTAAAAGATTCCGTCTTTAGGGGGGGAATAAAATCAAAAAAGAAAAATAATGTAAAAGACATATGGTTGCTACATAAGCAAAACGCAATTCACGTAGTTGCCAAATCACTTTCATGTATCTGATTTAACTCACGAGTGGCCAAAACATAAGCAAATTGAAAGTTAAATGATCAAATTAAAAAAATAAAATTAATGACCAAAATAAGAGTGAGAACAAAATTGAGTTGTTAATTTTATAATTTCCCCTAAAAGAATATTCATAATGTTTGACATTGTAACGTTTAATATACAGACTGTGTAAAATTAATTTTATACAGGCATGTACATTTACACTATAAAAACTCAAATCCTAAATTCTTAACCCTAACCCTAAAAAACTAAACCCTAAACCCTAAATTCTAAACACCAACCTTAAATTCTAAACCCTACAACCTAAACCCCTAAACTAAAACCCTAACCCCTAAAACTAAAAAGCACGTGTAAACTAAAGTTTACACAGCCTGTGTATCAAAACTTTTTCCTTTACTAAATATATGTTGTAAAATCTTATCAAACTTAAAAATTATAATTAATACATATAAAGATATTTATAAAATAAAAAGTATGTTATAAATTCTAATGAAACTAAAATATATATTGAAAAATATTAAAAATAGTTACAACATTTTAAAAAGAGCATTTCACTACGAATATTGTTTTGTGTATGAATTCAAATCTAACATTTGCATTGAGAATATAATTACATCTCTACTTAATAAATCATATATTACTGCTCCATCATAGTCTTGTTATGAGAGGTATGCGGGCCTTCCGCTTAGCGTACTCGTGCGCTATGCTGATTGAGCTATTATTATGACGCAATAAGAACTCTGCAAGTAATATTTGGCTTTCATCCTCGCTCAGATCAGCATGACAACCCTGTGTCAGATGAACTCTATGTAATTTAGAAAAACTGAAGCGGACAAACAAATTCATGAGGAACTACTATCTGCAAATACTAGATGCATACATATCTCGTAAACTATGTTCGGAATGAACCCACCATTAGAACGATAGCTACTACAGATTCAAGATCCTGTACTTAAACCGAGGGAAGGGGTGGCAGATTATGTAATGAAGAGGGCTTATCTCTAGTTGATAGTTATGTAGTGCAAGGCTCAATGGCCATCAATATGAAGCTGTCTGAAACTTGGAACGACAGTTGCAAATAGGCAAAAGTAAACTGACACGAGCAGATAAAAAAGTATTTCAACATCACAATGTTTTGAATGCTAATAGAGAAAAACCCTCCATTACTTGATAAACGGAGGATATTCATAGGTAGGTGCATAGGGGAATAAATTGATCCATATATAGAAATGGTTGAACATGTTCGAGCAAGGTTGAAACAGGAACATCTAGTTTCTGAAGATTTTTTTTTTTTTTTGATTGTCACTACGCAACAAAAGCTCTATGTCTATGGACTAGAGTAAAAACAAGAATAGACTAGAGTGATGGGTTGAGTCGATTTTTGGAGAGATTTGTGCAGGTATTTTCTTCTCTTTAATCCCGCAAGATTTATTAAAAGACAGAACAATCACAATACGTGAAGTACCAAGATGTCTATGAATTTAAGCAGCAAATATTACCAGGCGCATTGTTCTGTCACAAACAGCTTGGTGCATGACTATGCCTGCGGCCACTGAAACATTGAATGAGTCAACCATGCCTTTCATCGGAATACTGCAATGCAAATCTGACAGTTCCAGTGCCTCGTCACTTATTCCTCTGCAATCAGGGCCACATAAACCTCAAGTAACATGAAAAGAGAGTCGCACATAGAACCAGGACAAAAAAATCGGCCACATTACAGAAACAAAAACAACACATAATCATATTACAAGACTTGGAACACATCAACAAAACCAAGGCATCGGATGGACTTGAAATGAGATAATCATAAAATATCTGTGATACTTGTCTTTGTTTCCATCCATTGTTTTCAATTAGACATCTGATATTGTTACAAACTACGGAAATTTTAAGTCAACTCAGAATACAACTTCAGAAACTCACAAACTACCAAACAAAAAATAATGAGAAGTTTCAAAAAGGTAACAATGTAAGTTACCTATTTTCGTTCCCAACTACAATTGCAGTCGGCCTTGACCAATCCATGTCATATATGGATACCTGCACATAGTTAGTACCGGCTTAGAAGTTTAGAACTTTAATTATCAAGGGTCATATAGCTGCTAAGGATTTTAATTTTTTTTTGTCCATGACTGAAACTCTGATTTGAGAGAAAAAGAGTGCAATCTGATACAGGATAAACACAATTATTATCCTAACAATAAAATTTTTAGTAAGAAGTACCATAAAAGATGGAAAAAAAATCAATACCGCATCCATTCCTAAGTGTGTTGTAGCGATCCGATAACCGCGTGATTTCAAAACTTCAAAACACTCCCTGGGAGAGTTCCAAAGTTCGATATCCAACCATTTCTCTGCACCCATGCTAACATGGCGGTTCTCTCTGTATCTGAATAAACATATGATGTTAGGAAAGCAATTGATTGATTGAACCAACTAAAAACGCAAGACATTAAGCAAGTAAAACTAAGAATTTAACAACTCAAAATGCTCGAATTAAACAACCATCAACCAAAAACCAAACCCTTTTTGGCTTCAATAATCTTACCACCTTTTCGAGCTGTCACACGCTACAACATGAACTGACTGCAAGCCAAGGGCATCAGCAGACCTGAATGTGGCCGAAACATTGCCGAAATCGGACAACCCTTCCACCACCAAGCAAACTGAATAGCTCCTATTTCTCACCACCCTCTTCAGCCTTTCTTTCCTCTCCTCCATCAAGGCAGGTCCGATCGCCTCTATAACCTCCCTGCTGCTCAGGGACTCACTCCCACACCTAAACCTATCGACGTAAGGAAACCACCGGTTACTATTGGTATCCATTCCCGATTTCCTCTCCATTTTCATCAACCTCGCAACATCATCTTGGTGAGTCAGCAGGTGTTCCACGGTGTCGTTTGGCAACTCTTCCGAGGATTGATCTTCTAAAGGGGCTGCTTGTATAGCCGAGAAAAACCTCGTATGGGTTCTACTAGAAGTAATTGGACTGCATAAAGGAACTGCATTTAACCAAAAAGAAAAGCAAATTAAGATGAATAAAAGGATGGTTCATCTAAATACAATTAATCTAACTCTTCCACGATGCTCTCCAAATAAAACAAAAGCGAATGCTTTCCAGAAAGCCACTAAATTTAACCAAAAACAGAAAAGAAAAGGCATTACATTTAACCATAAAAGAACATGAAATTAAGAAGTACAAAATATGGGTTTTTAAATCTGAGGCTCAATCAAATCTGGGTTCCATAGTTTTGAAAAGAACATTAAAAAAAATGGGGGCTTTTATTCATTTTTAATGAAACGTACCTGAAGTGAGGGGGCGAATTGAAAGAGGAGGAAAGAAGGGTTTAGGATTTAAGTCAAGTTTACAATGAAGATTAGATAAATATGTACGGATTAGACTACTGCAAGCACTCATCCCCTCCTTCTTCTGGGTTTTCTTATAGGGATTTAAAAAAATGGCAGTTGGCTATGGCGCCAAGGAGTTGCAGTGTGTGAAGTTGAGGTAAAAGTAGAATGGATAGGGTTTTTAAAAGAACTGGAGGAAGATAATTGCATAAACGCTGTGGTCTTACTGCTTTTGCTCGAGTGAAGAATTCCCCCTAAAATTTAGGGGTTTTTTTTCATCGACCCGTTGTTATTTAGAACGTCTAATTTTTTTTTTTGTCTCGTGCTGACTTTTTTTTGCTATTGTTTTTTACTTGTAGGTTTTACTCCGATGTTTTCGCTCAAAAAGTTAATTGAAAAGTTTTTTTTTTTTTTGTTTTCGACGATTTAAAATCAAACCCTCCTTCAAGTAAATGAAGAATAATCTCTTATGATAATTTGAGATGAAGAAGATAGAGAAGTTTTTTTTCGTTGTTTCTTTTTTTTTTCTTCTAATTTTCTGTTTTGAATTTTGCTTTATTGTTGTTTTTTCTTGTAGGTTTTTTGGTTGTGTTCCACTTCTCCTTCAACTTGTTGTTTTACTCTCGATCAAAGAGTATCATCTCTTTTCTCTCTATTTTCTCAACGAGATCATTCTTTTATGATGACGTTTTCGGCGAAAAAGTTTCGAGTTTTTTTAAATTTTTGTGGCTTTGCATTTGCCGTTGTTGTCAGCACGACCTTTGAAGTTCACTTTAGTATTTTTTGATATTTATTGTTAATTTATTGATTTGGTACTGACCTCCGACATTTTTCTCTTCCCTTTTGTGTTCGGTGCGACCTGTTGTCCTTTCCACAACCCTCGTTGGCTCATCTTCTCTACTCTCTGTATGTTGGGTGTTTTATCTTTTATTTTATTTTTATGGGTTTTTACTGCTATGTTCGGTTTGTTTTTGACTTTTTAACCCTGGTTGTATGAATGCTTTCGGATTCAATAGAATTTCTTTACTTATTTTTTTTAAAAAAATGTTGATTTTATTATTCGACTTTCCCTTGCGTATTTGATATATAAAAAAAAATCAAATATCATTCTTTGTTTGAAAGGTTACATTCGAAAGAATTGTATAGAGGCTCTGTTTTTTGTTGCTTTTGAAAAATAATTTTAAAAGTGTTGTTAAAAAGTGATTTTAAAAAGTTAATTGTAAAATTTTTAGTGTTTGTCATTGCTGCCACAAAGTATTTTTGAAAACATAGAATGCTCATTTTAGACATGATATTGTAAAGTAAAAATAAATGAACGTAAATGATGTTTAAATTCGTTCTCATAAAATTTATTAATATTATTAAATTTTAAAATATTAATTTAATATATTAATAATTATTATATTTAATATATTTAATAATTATTATATTAACTCAATATATTAACATTATTAACTTTTTAATATTATTTTACAATATCAAAATTTTTTATTATTTATTTTTATTTAAAATATTAATTTTAATATTATTTTAATAATTATTATATTTAATATATTTAATAATTACTGTATTTACTATTAAAATATTAATTTAATATAATAATTATTATTATACTTAATATTATTTTAATATATTAGTATTAATAATTAAGGGTTAAAAAGTAATTTTACATCCAAAAATAATTTTTCACTCCAAAAATTAAAAATTTTAACTTTTGAGGTCGGGTGAAAAATCACGTTTTAAAGTAATTTTTCACTCCCAAAATAAACTGTTTGGCGTTACTTTTGGTTTTGAAAAGCAACAAAAAAAAACATGGCCTTATTATTGTCTTTAAAATCAAAATATAAGGATTAAATTTGAAGTTTTGAAAGAATACGTGTACCTGTAACAGATTTAAACATTTTACTTTTACATTTGAAGCAATGTGTTGGATCCTAAGTCTCCACCAACCTTCGTTTCCACTTTCGACCACCTAACTCACCCACCACAATGAACCGGCGAATCACTCTTTTTTAATTATTTTTTAAATTTATATTTCTGTGCATATATATACACACCCTTCCTATTTTTTTTCTCAGTGAATTCATTGTTTTGTTTCAAAGCTTCAAACTTTTGCATTCTTTAGTGCTTTTCTGTTCAAGATCAATGGAGGCGAAGTTGCTTAGAGTTTCTTCTCCCCCTTCGTTTGCCGTTAATGGGGGCACCAAGTTTTCAAGACCCTGTTTTGTTTTAACTTCACAAACCAGAAAATTCCCAATCTTTAAGCTCCATTGCCCTGCAAGATTGTCCAAGAAAGCAGTTCAATCGGTTCATGCTTCCACCAACTCTATTGGGTATGGAAAAGATCGACCCTTTTGACTCTTGTTTTGTTCTTTACCCAGAATTCGGCTTTTAGATTGTTCAAATGTGGTTCTTGCTTTCAGCTTTCCTCTGTTCTTTTGCTTTTTGGTTGTGTATGGAAATGGACGGCTTTGACTTTGCTGCCTTTATTCTGAATTAGGTTTGTTTCAATTCGTCAGTTGTTTGTAATTCCATTGTTAGATTTCTTGGAATCTTGGATTTTAATTGTTTTTTCTGATGTTTGGCAAGAAAATGTTTTCCTGGCTATTGGGTTATTATATGAAAAGCATTTTGTTGAATTCGCTTTCCTCACTAATTTTCTTAATTCTTGGAATGGACTTTATTCTGGAAAACTCAGGTTTGAGTGCAGCAGCCAACATATCTTTTTTGTCTGCTTCTTTGGTTAAATGCATATTTCTATACTTCTGGGAACAGCATAGATGCATATTAATACAAATAATTATGTTCTCAAGATTTTCCCATCTGTATGGTGTTTCCATGGTGTAGTAGCTGATTTCCTTATTGACATTTGATGGAGGCTTTTGATGACTTAATGTTTCGGTAACATCTCTATAGATCAACGACGACAAGGCGGAGGGTGGACGAGAGTGAGAACTTGACCCTCAATGCAGTGAGGTACTCCTTAATTCGACAAGAGGACAGCATAATATTCAGCCTTCTAGAGAGGGCTCAATATTGTTATAATAAGAGTACATATGAACCTGATTCCTTTTCAATTGAGGGATTCCATGGCTCTTTGGTCGAGTACATGCTTAGGGAAACCGAAAAGCTTCATGCCCAGGTATGTCAGTCATATGCAATAAGCATAGAGAGAAAGGAAATAGGTGATTTTCTGATAAACCCTTTAATTGTAAATTAGGTTGGCAGATACAAGAGCCCGGACGAGCATCCATTCTTCCCAGATGAACTACCGGAACCCTTGTTGCCGCCTTTGGAATACCCGCAGGTAAAATGATAGGAGGCATTACTTTTTATTGCTACTTTGCAGTGGCATTTGGACATATGTTCATTGCTCCTTTTGTCCGCATTCTCACTAATACATGAAGTATTCGGTTAATTATGAGTTTTATTGGAACTTTTAAGTATTTGTTAGTGGCAGTGCCATCACTCTAGTTGTAAAGGATGGGGTATGTTGACGTCGGTCTTAGATTCATATCTGAAATGTATCCGACATATGCATGTTCAATATTTTTTAAAAGTTTTTTCATATTTGGAGGGTCATGTCTCATACTCGTCTTTTGAATATGCATCAAGCACAGGTACTTTTGGTGATGAATGATGCTCTTGATGCCATCGCGAGAATATAAAATTTATATTGTTATGTCGGAGTAATGGTATAATCTGATCTGTTATGATACTGTATGGCATTCTGTTCAAAGAATTTAATCCTCTGCACATGATCTCTCTCTCATTGTTCATAATATTTATGTATTTGTGGACATTCAGGTTTTTTTGCTGTTAAAAGTGCTAGGTTTTAAACTTCTTACTACCCTTTTTCTGACAATCAAACAGGTAGTACATCCCATTGGCGATGAAATTAATATAAATACGAAAGTGTGGCAAATGTACTTCGGAAATATTATTCCGAGATTAGTAAAGGAAGGAGATGATGGCAATTGTGGATCTACTGCCGTTTGTGACACCATGTGTTTGCAGGTAAATATTTAAGACAAGTATTAGGTGCATTTCCGATTCAATTTCTGCTTGCTTGCTTGCACACACCCATATACATGATATCTCAATTGTTGTCGTTTTCAAAAACTTGAGCTTGCGAAATGGCGACCAAATTCCATAAAGTAGTAGTTCATCCCTTGGTATTTTAATGGGGTCTTGACTTTCTAAATGCCAATAACATACTGTCACCAGATGCCTAATAATGGATACAAAACTCATCTGCCTTAGGCCCTTACTTGTCTAGAACCTGTTCCTCGAATTGGGGAGTTTTGTAACGTTGACCCTTTGTTTTTTTTTGCTTGAATATGTGTTGGACTTGGATTTTTTAAGAAAAATTAAGAGTTCAAGTAACTTAGATTGGTGATGAATTATGTTGTTTGATCCTCGATGTATTTGAATACGTGAAACTCGATTTTGATAGTGTGACACATACGTGCATTGTTGTTTGGCGTATATCTATGTTTGTTAACACCTGCGAACCGTCACCACGCGAACCTCCTAGAGTGCGAACCTTCAAACATGAGGACAACCACCTGCGACCTCTCGTTAACATAACGTGTGGACGATCATTAACAAAGGCTTATTAGTTGTAAGAACTCAATGGACCGCGTGTTAACACACGTGGTCCCACTTGGTGACAAATCAGACTAGACCATCACTTCCTATGAATTCCAATCAATACCAACGCCACAAAAACTCTCTATTGACATATGTCCAAACCACTATAAATAACCGTGCAACATAGAGTAAATGAAGACTCACCTTCTACCAGAATAGACCAGACCAGAAAATTGGACCATCACATCAAAACCACCTTCTACCACCACCAGAACCTTTCTTCCATCATTCGAGAACATTGTTCATCCTATTAGTCAACAATTGGTGCGGTGAGCGTGGATCAAACATGTGACCTTCAGATCGACAAGTTTCAGTTCAATTTTTATTTCAGAGCAAGATAATGACATATGATCAACAAGACGAGATAAACAAAAAGCAATTAGAGGATTTAAATGTAAGCACAAGTGGGGGTTTTACTCCAGGGGAACAAGCTATGTGAAAAGGCTTGTAGCTTGCTTGAATTAATCTTCTGAATAATCGTCAAGAGGGTTGAAAGTTGTTTCTCGAATGAATTGGCTAAATCGAAAAAAATAGTAAACAATTTGCACGATGATTTAGAGTGGTTCGACTACCCAACCGAGTCTACATCCACTACCTTAGCACACCACTAAGGATTTTCTAATTCACTATTGAATTCTTCCCTTTTTCCCGGGATCAAGAGGCAACCCTTACAACTTTATATTTTCAATGGCTAAGATAGAACCACTCTAGTTTTTCCTTAGGCTCTGCTAGAACCTCTCCCTTTTACAAGGTAATTTCTGTAAACAATGAAAACCTCACAAGGTGGGTGTTTACAAGAATTAAGCTCACAAGAGTGTAAAGGATAAAACAATGAAAAACACTCTCTATACAAATGCATACAAGAGAAATGAAGAATAAAAGACTTAAATGTTATTTCTCTTGATCATGAAGCTTGGATATGTCCCAAGCTTACTTTTATAGTGTGGAATGATATTCTAGTCATTTATGGCTGTTGGGGATATTTTGGAGCCGTTGGAAGCCATTAAAATCGAGCATTAAATGCTCACCTGCACAAGGTTTCGAAACCATTGTAGGGGTTTCGAAACCATTAGGGGTTTTTAAATGAAAAACTAGCCGTTATAGGGGCCTGGTATAGAAACCAGGCAAGCGGTTTCGAAACCTGTTTCCCAAGTTTGGTTTCAGGCCTTACTGCCTAACTGGTTTTGAAATCACTTATAGGGGTTTCGAAACCTACATTAAGAACTTGTAAAACCGACTAAAAAGTGACTTTAAAAGATATATTCGATATAGGAACAAAGTCAAAACATTTTAAACATATTTTTTAAGTTTTGTAGAGTTTGAAATACTTTTGAAATATGTTTAAGTCCAAAAATATTTTTTCATAAAAGTTATATCAAAATCTCTATCTCAACAATCTCTCTTTTTTTGATATCTCGAAACTACTTGAAAAGTTATTTTTGAAAAGCTTCCCTTTAGAAAAATAATTTTATTTTAGAAAATATTTAAAACTCCCCCTTTTATTTTCAAAGTTAATTTTACAAACATATCTTTCCCCCTTTTTGTTATATCAAAATTAATTCAAAACAAAGTTTGAAATTACTTTAAAGCATGATAACAATAGAGAGTTAGAAAAAAATTTGACAAATGAAAGAATTTAAATAAAAATAGATCCCCTTACTCAAGCATCAAGTAAATTGTTAGTCCAACAATTCAAGAGAAAATATATTAAATTTCAAAAGAATAAATAAATCAAATAAATACAAGAAATTCAATAAACATGCCATAAACCGAAATTACATTAATAAGCATACAAGGCATGGCAAAAAGGAGACAGCAAGTCCCTTTTTGACTATGTATACCGGTACGCTATCGACCGTATCGGTACCTTGGTTGAATGTTGTATTGGTACGATATGGGTGGTACCGCTACTGAAGGCACGAAATGGTAAAAAAATATGCAACAAAAATAACCTAAAAAGCCTTAAAGCTTAGTCTTAAGTTCATACAAAGGCTTATGAGTCCTAGATATACATTTTGCAATTTTGCTACACATGCTTCTCAAAATCATCAAATAAACATATAAAACATGAATTTCACCAAATTCAACCAAAAAGATTACAAGTTAATGGTCAAGGACATATAAGTGAGTATAAAAGGCCAAAAACATGTACATCATGCAATTGAGACTCCCCTTAACTATATGCAATTGTGCACTACATGGAGTCATACAAACATGCTTAGATCATTAAAAAAAATAAACATGGAAAACATGATCAAACAATTACATGAAATTTAAATTTACCACTTGAACCAATGTTGGATGTTAAGCCTTCCTTCTTCAAGTGTTCTTCCTTCTTTGTGTGTCATGAGCTTTCAACATGTGACTTTGCTCATCAATGCTCAATAGGGGTGTATTCGGTTCGGTTCGGTTTTTTAACAAAATATGAACCGAATCGCAGTCTGCGATTTTTTAAAATGAAAACCGAAACCGAATGGTAAAAAAATCGAAATACCAAAAACCGATTTTTGTGGTTCAGTTCGGTTAAGAAACGTGGGTTTAACAATTTTTTTCAAATTAAAAAAAGCAAAACACATAACATATTTTAATTTATCATTAGACACTCCAATATCAATTTATTTTGCCATTAAAAACAAGAAAACACATGTCTTGTGCTCTTGACAAATCTAAGATTTTAAATAAAAATGAATTAAAAATAATGATGATTACAAAACAGACAATCTATCTAAAAAATAAATCACATAAAATATTCTTTTAATTAATATCCACTCAATGATTCTACATCACCAACTTAGAACACAAATATGTAGTCTAATATATTGTTTGATTAAAACCAAATTCAAATATTCAACCTAGTAAAACAACTCTTGAATAGTAAATATTATAAAAACATATTCTAATTTGAAACACAATATTCAATCAACTTAATATTATAAAAATATATCCAAATATTCTAAGAAAATGTCTTAAAAACAAATCAAAATATTTCAAAAAACTATCTTTAAAATATATTTGATGTGGATCATAGTGTATTTTTTAATTCGGGTTGATATGGAATAAACGAGTTTTATATGGAAAACCCGAAACCGAACCGAATTGAGAAGCTTGAGTTTTAAACCGAAAACCGAACCGCAACATGCAAATTTGAACCGAACCGCATAGCCCGGTTCGAGTCGGTTTTCTCGGTTTCGTTGCCCGCCCCTAATGCTCAAGCACACCTACAAAAGACAATCACAAATATTTTGGTATTCAAATTGGTTTGGATACATTGGCATTAGTCCAAAAAAATTTAGTTCCTTTAGGGATCCATTTTTCAATGGCATCCTTATCTTTAAAAGAAATTAGTCATTTTGGGACCTAAATATTCTTAACCATTTTACCCTTTAAAAATTTAGGAAACTAAATTATCTTTGATAAAAATTTGTTTTAACAATTTATTTGGGAGTTACCTCCATTTTCACATTTTTAAAATTTTTTGTTAAACATTATTTTTAAGATTATCAATTTCTCTTTCATGATCCTCTTTAACTTTTAGAAGGAAGTTTTGTAAATCAAGGTTCTTTTGTTCAAAATCTTTAAACCTTGCTTCAAGTTCGAGATTAGTTTTAGAAAGCAATTCATTTTTTATTTTCAATTTTGAAATCAACTTTTTGTTTTTCAAAAATAAAGCCTCAAACTCTAAAAACCAAATCATCGTAGGCTTCTTGTAACTCATCAAAAGCATAAGAATTTAAAATAGATGAGTTAGAAGTTACCCCTTCATCTTGGATGGCCATAAGACAGGTTGGCTACCACATCATCATTGGTGGAGTCTTCCTTATCACTCCATGTAGCCACGAATGCATTTTTTTTATTTCTTCTTCTTTATCTTGGGCAATCATATTTGTCATGCCCAGGCTTCTTGCACTCGAAGCACACAATGAGATCATTCTTCCTTCTCGATTCATGTCTCGATTCTTCTTTCTCGCACTTCATGAATCGTTTGAGTTACTTGAAGAATTTGATCATCTCTTCATCATCATCTTCACTTGATTCTTCTTGAATGCTGGAGGAGGTATGCAACATTCTTTCTCTTTTCTTTTTATTTCTTATCTTCTACTCTCTCCTTTGACATCAACTCGTGGGCGAGCAAGGAACCGATGAGCTCTTCAAGCTTGAGCGTCTTGAGGTTCTTTGCTTCGATGATCGCCGTCTTCTTGGATTCCCATGATTCCGGAAGTGAGAAAATCAACTTCCGAACTAGCTTATCCTTCGGGATCACTTCTCCATAGCCTTTGAGTCCATTGACATTGGTGGATAATCGATCGGACATAACTTTGATGTCTTTCGTTGGGTTCATCTTGAAGTTCTCGTACTTAAGGTTGAGAAGACCGACCTTGGTCTCCTTTACTTCGTTGGTGCCTTCATGAGTGACTTAAAGCTTGTCCCAAATCGCCTTGGCATTAGAACAAGATGAGACCCTTTCGTATTCATCGGGACCAAGTGCACAAAAGAGGATGTGCATAGCCTTGGTGTTGGTTTGAATCTCTTGTTCTCTTCATCACTCCAAGCATTCATATCCGTGGTTGGAGTAGTGTGACCGTCTATGATGATCTTCCATGCTTCTAGATCACTCGCTTGGATGAACAACTTCATCCTATTCTTCCAATAGGAGTAGTGAACTCTATTGAAGAATGGCGACTTGTTGACTGGTTGAGAATCTTCTATGTAGTATTGGCTGGAAGTGGAAGCCATTGAAGTCGGTTGATTGAAGGATCGATCGAGCACTTCTGGGATCGTCTCAACGGTGGTTAGACCTTCGATTGAGCCTTGCTCTGATAACAATTGAAAAGGCTTGTAGCACTTCGAATCAATCTTTCGAATAACCGTCAAGAGGGTTGAAAGTTACTTCTCGAATGAATTGGCTAAACTGAAAAAAATAGTAGACAATTTGCACGATGATTTAGAGTGGTTCGACTATCCAACCGAGTCTACATCCACTACCTTAGCACACCACTGAGGATTTTTCAATTCACTATTGAATTCTTTCCTTTTTTTTTCTCGAGATCAAGAGGCAACCCTTACAACCCTATCTTTTTAATGGCTAAGATAGAACCACTTTAGTTTTTTCTTAGGCTAAACTAAAACCTTTCCCTTTTACAAGGTAACTTGTGTAAAAACCTTACAAGGTGGGTGTTTACAAAAATTAAGCTCACAAGAGTGTAAAAAATAAAACAATAAAAAACATTCTCTATACAATATATACAAGAGAAATGAAGAATAAAAGACTTAAATGTTATTTCTCTTGATCATAAAGCTTGGATATGTTCTCTAACCATCTTCAAATGTCCCAAGCTTACTTTTATAGTGTGGAATGATATTCTAGTCTTTTATGGCCGTTGGGGATATTTTGGAGCCGTTGGAAGCCATTAAAATCGAGCATTAAATGCTCACCTGCACAGGGGTTTTGAAACCATTGTAGGGGTTTCGAAACCATTAGGGGTTTTTAAATGAAAAACTAGCTGTTATAGGGGCCTGGTATAGAAACCAGGCAAGGGGTTTCGAAACCAATGACAGAGGTTTTGAAACTTGTTTCCCAGGTTTGGTTTTAGGCCTTACTGCCTCACTGGTTTCAAAATCACTTATAAGGGGCTTCAAAACCTACAATAAAAACTTGTAAAACCAGCTAAAAATTGACTTTAAAAGATATATTTGATATAGGAACAAAGTCAAAACATTTAAACATATTTTTTCAAGTTTTGTGGACTTTGAAATATTTTTGAAATATTTTTAAGTCCAAAAACATTTTTCATAAAAGTTATATCAAAATATTTATCTCAACACTATGCCACCAAACATGCAACAATGGCAACAATTTTGGGCTCAACCCCCATGGCTTGCCAATTTAGGAGCGAATATCCATTAGACCAGTGGCGCCTCCCCTTCAGAGGTCAGTAGTCAACCGTTTGTTGACAGCACCTGGAATTTATACAAGAGCATATGGAGAAACAAAGGATAACAAATGAAAGGAATGAAAGACAATCCATAAGCTATCAACAAAGAGAAAGCATGATGGCAGAGAGGCCAGAAGCATGCAAGAGGATAGAGGGGTAAATCATGCAAGAGAGAATATTCAGAACCCAGAGTTTTAGGATTTTCAGGTGGACGGTCTTGAAGAAAGGGAGGAAACTGAAGATTCAAATTATTATCCTTTGTAAGATGAGATGTAGCAAATGTTAAGAGATAAGATGGAATATCTAGAGAGGAATTTTTAGAACTTGCAAAACTCTCAACAGATAAATTTATCTCAAGATGTCGGGAGGTATAAAAATGAGCCTTTGGCTATAAGTGCTTTGGAATCATGTTTCCACTTCTTTTAAATTTCCTAAGCTGATGTACGATGGAAAAGGTGATACCTAGAATCACTTGTCCCATTTCCTGAATCATATGAATTTGTTTGGAACATTAGACCAAGTTAAATGTAGAGCATTCTCGATGACTTTGATGGACACTGCTCAGGCTTGGTACCTTCAGTTGCCACAAAATTCTATTCAAAATTTTGACCAGTTGGCAGAGTTGTTTATGAGTCGTTTTTTGATAAATAAAGTTTTGAAGAAATCCCAAATGTACCTGGTGTCTTTGTAGCAAAGGCCCGATAAACCATTGAGAGATTTTACGAGAAGAATCAATGTGGCGACAATGCATACCAAAGATATAGGGAATAAGTTCGCAGTAAATGCATTTATCAATGAAAGTGCTTATTAACATTTGAAGTATAATTTGTTGGACAAACCACCAGCCACTTTGTACATGCTTTATGAGAAGATCCAACTATATGCAGAGAATGAAGGGGCGAACAAACTAAGAGCCCAAGGTTCATAGAATGAAGATTTTTGGCCCAACATTCGCACTTTCAGACGAGGAAAACCTCCACTTCACAACTGAGCTGGAAGAATAAGGTTTGTAGGTTATCAACAAGGTAAACATCAGTACAAGGGGCAACAATATTCACAATCTGGTAGCTATAGGCAATAATACAGTCAGGAGAGCAAGCAAGATGACAGGCCTAGAGAGAGACCTTTATCTGGATTTCAAACATACCATCAGTTGACAGAATCACCTTCGCGGATTTTAATTCACATAAAACATAGAAGAATCTTGAAGCCTCCATCACCTATGAGATTGAGCGAGCAAAGGGAGTAGTCCAGCAAAAGGTGTGAATTTTATAAGGAATATGGTCTTTACATTAATAACCGTGCATACTTAAGAAATGCCATTGAGTTCGCCATTAGGAGAGGCCAGTTGGAGGGATTTGTAGTTTCTTCTAGCAGTAGTCAGAATCACGAAAAAAAACCAAGGGGCGTCGGGGTCAAGGTCTCAAGCCAGGGATACAAATAAGCAAATCTCCAAAGACACCATCCTATAGTTATGATGACAATGGTAGCAGGATTCAAAGTAAGAAGGATACCGGTAGACAGGTCACTAGAGGTCCTACCCAACTATCATCAAATGGTGACAAGATTGTTAGTTAAATTTGTTGCGTACTTGATGCTTTGACAAGATTGACAACAACTTTGGAAAGCTTTTGAGGGAATACAATGAGCATTCGATGCATGCTCTAATTCGCCAAAGTTTGAGTTTATACATGGTGCATGCAAGTTGATGGAGATGGACGACAAGAAAGCCCCTTGCTCACGGAACACAAGGCATTTCAAGAATTTTTGTGTAATTATTGTCATTTAAGCATTCGCTACTTTTACAAAGTATGCTAACAAAAGTTTGCGTGTCTGCCACTTTTACGAAGTGTGCCCCAAGTGTAACTCCGCCCATTAGCACGAAACATCATGTGAGTCCATAAGTAAACGAGTTGTTCTAGAACTTCCCAATCGATTAAAGCATCGATCGTGATCGTGAAAATTCCTTTGTGACTGTGAAGAACAATCAAACCCCACTCGCTTTTAGACCTGTCCCATTTGAAATTCGGGTCGCCTTTCTCCACTAGGCTATTGTAAGTGCAACAGAAGCGAGAATCAACGGCGGAGTTATCGTGATCGTTGATATAGACAAGTAGCTGCAAAGTTTTCTTGTGGGGAAAGAGGGAGATGGCTTCGAGAGCAAGGGAACGAGAAAGGGTATCGACAAAGAGAAGCTTCGATTTAGTGGATGAGTACAAAGTTTTCTTGCTTATTTTAATATTTTCAATTTATTTTATTTTTGAACTTTATTTTTAAATTTTCATCCAAAAAATAAATAAAAGAAATATGGATGATGATGTGTCACAAGATGTTTGGTCAAAAACTTTTTTTCCAAACGGTGTTGGTTTTTGGGTTAATTTGAGTAACATCTCGAACTTTAGGGACACTTGTACCCCAAAAAACAGTAGGTACCAAGTTGGGAATACAAGCAAACGTTAGGGGGTAAAATGTGCATTAAGCTTAAATTAAATAATATTAGGTAAAAGAGATAAATTAAATAAATCACGCGAAGGAGAAGAGGATGCAAAAATGGAAACTGGAAGGCATGCAGAAGTAACGACAACTTTCTTAACATAGGTTTTATGCCTCTTCGCCATCTGCCTATCTTGTTTTGGAAATAGAGGCCTAGCGGATGTTAACCTCCTCATTTTCTCATTTAGCAATTGACTTGCCAGCCCCGTAGTAGTAGGTAAGCTTGAACTCGCTGCGGCATCACAAGCAAGACCAGCAGAAGGAGAAGTCATAGTAATTGCAGCAACGTTTGCAGCTATACTGGTGTTGAGGGGTTCGCTGCTAGAAACCAAGACGATTGCAGTTGAAAGCAAACTACCAAGATTTACTTGAGGTGTAATTGTAACGATTGCAGTGGCGTCTGCATCTACATTAGCAGTAAAACCCACAAAAGTGCCTTGGAAAGGTCCTTCCAATGCAAGAATATGAGGACATTCGCGTGCGCCATCAACGAATTCCCCTTCAAAATAGAAACAAGATAAAATTAGTATTAGTCATTGGAAGGAGCAATATTAATCTCAACTTCATCCCAGCTATTGGGGCTCTTCTCCATCAAACAGTGGCACCACACATTCCTCATGGTACACACTTCGTACCTCGAAGAAGGCCCCGCTTGTAGCCTCCTGATTTTTCTTATTTCATCTGGTGACAAGTTGTTCGATTTTCCACAACTACTCTTAGCGGGCTTGCACAAAATCAAAGGAAAGGGAAATTGGCCGAATCGTCGTTTTCTCCTATCTAGGCAAACGTTACTTGCCACGTTGCTCATAATCGACATCATACTGTTGCGAAGGGTAATCATTAAAGATCCATTCGCATTTTTCTCACCGATAGCACTGACGTTGTAAAACTGTCGGAACACTGTCACTGATGGTTCTTTCCCATGAAGCTTGCAATTGAGGAAGTACGTCATCAAAACCCACCAGCCTGACCCAGACAGCTTCCTCGACACTATCCCATACCAATTTAGCCACTCCACAAAGAAAGGATGGAGTGGAAGATTAAATCTGACTTCAAAGGCGTACAGCGGTACAAAAAAACCATAGGTTTTCCCCTCATTTATTTCACTTAGCCAGTGAGAACTTTTGGGGGCTATAAAGTGGTACCGAAAATGATCCCAGGAAAGTAACCCTCGACACTCCAACATCCGAAACATTTTCGTCCCCGACGTGGTGCACTCATATTCGTCGCTCATCAAATTACTCTCGAAAGCCATCGATAAAAGTAGAAATAGGTAAGGAAAAAATGAGCAACAATGAAACAAGAAAATTTTCAAGTGAAGATTTACCGCCACAAACGGCACTATTTATAAACCCTAAATGATTGTCGTATCAATTAAACGATTCGTCTTCCATAACGAAACAATTCATTTTATTTAGTAGACACGTGGCAATAGAAAGAGTTACTTAGTTATAGCCAGGTAATAAAAACCTCGATTCAAAATTCAAAATCTAATTTAGCACCCTGAAACCCCGCTCCAGTTCCCATGTTTGTTGACTGGTAGGATAAACAATGTTCTCGGATGATGGAAGAAAGGTGATTCTTGTGGTGGTAGAAGGTGGTTTTGATGTGGTGAGTCCCCATCCCTTAACTCTCTGTTGCATGGTTATTTATAGTGGTTTGGACAAGTGTCGATAGAGAATTGCCGCGGCGTTGGTATTGATTGGACATCCTAAGAAATGATGTTCTTATTACTGATAAGTCTTTGTTAATGATCGTCTGCACATTATGTTTGCGAGAGGTCACAGGTGCTAACAATGTTTATTCCTCATATCCATGCCAACTGTTTAAGCAACAATTTCGTGACCTTTCATGAGCTGCACTTGAAATCTTGGAGCGGGATATCTTGGTTGAATAAGGTTTTCAGGGCATGTGTAGAGATACTTGTTGTTCCAATCGGTTCTTCCATCGAGCTTGTGGTTGTATCGAACAACTTGAGGTTCTGGAAACTGCTGGATGCTTAACAGTTTTGTATCATTGCAGGCTCTTTCGAAGAGAATTCATTATGGAAAATTTGTAGCAGAATGTAAATTCCGGACATCTCCCGATGCTTATCGAGCTGCCATTAGAGAACAGGTATTGTTTAATGTTTACTACTTATGAATTCCTTTCCTGGAATTGTTCGTTGAAGCATTTATTGGATTGTGTTCACATTATTTGTTCTCCCATCTTTGCAGGACAGGGATTTGCTGATGACATTGCTGACATTCCCCTCGGTCGAAGAATCGATCAAGAAAAGAGTAGAAATGAAAACCAGAACCTACGGACAAGTAGTGCAGGATGATACATGCAAAAACGATGGCGATACAGTTTACAAAATAAACCCGAGCCTGGTAGCCGACTTGTACGGGGACTGGATCATGCCATTGACGAAGGAAGTCCAGGTCGAGTACCTGTTGAGAAGGTTAGACGGACCCGAAGGAATTTAAGCACTTTTTTTGTTTAGCTGTTGAAACTGAAACATGTGCGAAAGTTTTATAGGTAATCAAGTTGTCATTGTCTGTTCATAAAAAGATTGATGCCATACTGTTGTTGTTGTAAATTGATCAATGGAGGAAAATGAAAATATATTCGTACAAATTGCTGTACAATTATCAATCGGTCACTTTGCCCATTGTAGACACTGATCGTAGTTATACAAATATATTGATTGATTCTGAATATTTAAGCTATTATGGCTAAAGAAATTGTAGCTTTAATCATCCACTCTAGATACGATGATCCTACGACCATAATAATTATGAACACATGGTAAAGGACATTTTTTTTTGTTCTTTTTGAAATATTTGCGCAATTTAGAGGAATGATTCAAACAAATATCAATGGTCTTAGGGTTAGGGTTAGGGTTAGGGTTTGGGACCATTGTCACCTGCATCAAATAATTATACAAATTATGCGCCCCACTCTGGATTTGATAATGACATGAATCTTTATTTTTCATGTTAGGTTTTGGGCAAAAATGCTGTCGTTTAATTAAGGCAGACTCTTAAGAGGGTGAAAAACCCTAGACAACTATTATGACAAGTACAACTATGAGGGGTCACTCACCCTCATTTTAATTGTTCCAAATATATTATATTTTTGTTTTTTTTTTTAAAGAATACTATTTTAGAATTTAAATTTTATATTTAAAATATATGTGATTCAGAAAATTATTTGTCATTAAAAATATGCATGTAGATAGATATCAAGGAAAATGGTTAATTTAGTTTTACAAAATGAAAAAGACGTAACTATATGAGAATAATTTTAATTTTTTAAAAATATTTATCAATTATTAAATTTGTTTTAAGGTATTTTTATGCATGTCTTGTCATATTTAAGTACTCTTAATACATTTTTATTTTATTTTTCCTTGTATTATCTACAATTTAACCACAAATGTGATGCTTGGTTCAATGGCAAAGGCGTGCTCTTATCCCATCACTATCCAGATTTAAATCTTTTATTTATTTATCAAAATCCAGGTTTGAATCCTGCCCAAGCTATTTTCCTTTCATTCGTTGAATTAAATTAAAATTAAAATTATAACCAAATTAATATAATATCTAAGTGAGACTAAATCTATAATATTTTTGTTAACTTTTACGATATCTTTTTCGTTAGATTTTAAAATTTGATTCATAAGATTAAAAATAGAGTAAAATACTTAAATTATCATTCGACTTTGCTCTCAGACTTATTTTGGTCACTGAACTTTTAAAAAGATCAATTTACTCACTAAACTTTACTTTTTAACCTATTTTGGTCACTTTGAATTATTTTATTAATATTTTGGTATGACTTGATATATTTTATTATTATGAATATAAAAATTAATTTAAAATAAAAACAAATTATATTTTATTATTATTAAATAAAAAAATTTAAAATAAAAACCCCAAATCCCCAAACACTCAAAACCTCAATACACTTTCACCCTCAGCGGCCACCCACCCCTTGGCCGTTGTGATATTGGTATGTTCTGCATTTCTGTCTCGATGGTGTATGGATGAGAAATTTATGTTCCTATGCAACTTTTCCCTGGTAAACATTAGCGGATTGTTGTGTAAGATTCAAAGATAGATTCAACAGTATGCTTGAACTTTTGCACTTTGCACTTTGAGAATGTTTGAATTTCTTGTATATATCAGCCTTTTGCAGTTTGCACACTAGCAACTACGTATTTTTATCAAATTGTTCTGTAAGTAATGCCCACTAATAGTGGTCGGTGAAAGGTGGGTAGCAGGTGAGGGTAACGCTCGCGAAGGGGTGGGTGGCCGGTGAAGGTGTAAGTGGTTTGAGCTTTTGAGTGTTGTGGGATTTAGGGGTTTTATTTTAATTTTTTTATTTAATAATAATAACATATAATTTGTTTTTATTTTAAAATAATTTTTATATTTAATAATAATAAAATATGTCAAATTATGTCAAAATATTAATAAAATAATTTAAAGTGACCAAAATAAATTAAAAAATAAAGTTTAGTGAGTCAATTAATCGTTTTAAAAATTCAATAATCAAAATAGATGTAAAAACAAAATTAAATGATTATTTAAGTATTTTACCCTTAAAAATATAGTATACAAAATAGAACCTCTTATAAGTCAAAAACTGCACGGGTCCAGGGAAAAAAAGACAAGCTATTCCAGCGTCGAAGCTTAACCCTAAACGCCGCCGTCTCATCAATAACTCAACTCGCTTCCCATTCTGCTTCGGAATCGTGGGGAGATAGCACGCACAGTTGTTTAACCCATTAATTTGAAGGACAGGAGCCGCCGCTTTCAACCTCCCCCCACCCTTGCACTGCCGCCAG
Source organism: Hibiscus mutabilis (assembly GCA_019671005.1). Taxonomy (NCBI): domain Eukaryota; kingdom Viridiplantae; phylum Streptophyta; class Magnoliopsida; order Malvales; family Malvaceae; genus Hibiscus; species Hibiscus mutabilis. Next base: position 48,837,911 of record CM033729.1, read on the forward strand.
TTTTGCTTCTCCCCATCCTTCTTTTTGCGAGGATTCGCCGGCGAAGATGGCGCCAACATCTCCAGGTTTTGGTCGACCATAGTTGTCGTTAGTATTTTACGAATTTTAGGTGCTTAAAGTATTTTTTTTATAAAAATATGTATTTAAAGTTTTAAAAGTTATAATTTTAAGTATCTAAAATATTTTTTTATAAAAATAAGTGCTTGAAATTTCAAAAGTTATAATTTAGATATTCTAAATATGTCACGTGTCAAACATTAATTGGTTAAAAAATTTATACACATTATTTTAAAAAAAATACTTTAAGTACCAAAAATTTAAAAAATATATATTTTAAAAACCTATTATTCATGTAAGCAAAAGAGAAAGAAAGGAACAGTTAATTTATATAAACATAAAAAATAAGGGTTTGGTTTAACCCATGTTACCCAATCCAAATAAAGAAAAAAATCTGAAGCAGTTGTGGATCTAGAAACACCCCAAAACTTAAAATAAAATGAAAAACCTTTAGCTGCCCACTTGCTTATAAATCCACAACCAAAAGCCAAATCCACAGCAAAGCAAACAAACTCAGCAATGGAGGGAAGCAAAGTGATGACGATGGCAATGGCAGCTCTGGGATTAGCTTTACTTTTAATGGCGCAGCAGGCCGATGCTACAAGGTTCATTGTCGGAGGTGGAGGTGTGGGTTGGACCACTAATGTCAATTACACTGTCTGGGCTAAAGGAAAGCACTTGTACAATGGCAACTGGCTCTGTAAGTTTTTTTTTTCTCTTCATCTTTCTTTAAATCTACTGCTGGTTTTCTGGTTGATAAATTGATATATCAGGATTGGGGTTTTTTCAAATGATTTGATTGTCTCAAATCTTGAATTTTTGTATTTGTTTCCCTGGAAAGCTATAGTTTACCTGCTAGTTTTAGAATATTCTCGCTTTAGTTGTCCCAGAAAATGCAGAAAGTTGAAGGAAAGTGAGGGGAAAAATGTTTTAAAGTTTTCCCCAGGTCTGGAAATTTTACTTTTGTTGTTTCTGTAATCGAGATTCATAGTTTAAATGAAATCTTTTCGTTCTTCGAACCCTCTAACAAGCCTAAGCACCGGTTCCGTGTTATTCCGAATCTTTATTTTTCTTGAAGTATTCATGTCCGAGTTCGAGTAACGAAGAAAGATGGTAACCGCAAATCACATTTTTTGAGTTAATGTTGATTGAATTTATATTTTTAAAAGACCTAGCTAATAGTTAATTGTGCATCTGATTGTTCATGTTTGCTCGTTTATTTCGCAGTTTTCGTATATGATCAAAAACCAGATGAATGTGCTAGAGGTGAACAAGACGGACTACGAGTCATGCAATTCTGATCATCCACTTCACAACTGGACAACCGGAGCCGGACGGGATGTGGTTCCGCTTAATGTGACTCGCCATTACTATTTCATTAGCGGCAAAGGGTTCTGCTACGGAGGAATGAAGCTAGCAGTCCATGTCGAGAACCCGCCTCCGCCTCCTAAGTCTGCTCCGTTGAACGAAAAGAGTGGCTCTTCATTGAGTACCTTTGTCTACAGAGGCCAACTTGTTTTACCGGCTGCTTTCGCCATTGCTGCAGTGTGGGATGCATTTGTTCGAATCTGGTAGTTTCGAAATTGAGATCGAACTTGGTCAATTCCTTTCCTTCATCAACTGTGAAACCGAATCGAATCGAAACGATTCGTATTCCATTTCTTCTTAAGTTATTGGTGTGTGTATTTTTTTTCATTCCTTTTTTGTTCCAAAATAGTTGACATGAAAGTAGCTTTAGGAGGGGTTTGAAGTGTGAAATGTAATGGGAGTTCGCCGATAGAGAGGCATTTGTTGGAGAAATTATTGCTTGAATTTGTTGAATTCTGGATCTGGAAATGAAAGTAAGTTTATGGCGTCCATCACTGTTAAAAAGCATGTCCCTGTCATTGTAAACGGAGAAAATTAAGTTGGAAGGGTCGCTTTTATATTGAATTTTTATAAAATTCGATTCAGATTAACCAACCAACGAATCAAATATTGTGGTTAAACAAAAAAAACTCGTATCATATCATTTGAATTAAAAAAGACTTAACTATAAAATAAGTGCTCAAATTTTATTATTTTTTATAATAGATGTCTAAAATATTTTTTGACTGAAACAATAACGTTTTCTTGGTACCCATTAAAGTGAAATCAACAATGAAAAGTGTCTAAAAAAATTTAATATTGGGGGTCCAAAGATGTGCATATGGTTAGGTCACTTTTTGTCTGTGTTTCATTTGGTGTCCGATAAATAGGCACTGATTTCGGAACCACGTTTTTCTTTATTTTGTGTATATAATGATACATTTTTCTTGTCTCATAAATTTGAATGTTTGAATTTTAAAATTGAGTTCGGCTAACTTTGATTAAGAATTTGACAAAATTTTGATAATAATTAAAAGGGTAAACTACGCCCGGTATCACTAAATCATTCGGGGTGACTCGATTTTATCATAAATTTTTTAATTGATTCAAATTTATCACTAGATTTTATTTTTTGACTCGTTTATATTATCGTGTCTTAACTCTTTTATGACGTAATGACTTGGATGTTAGATCAAAACAACGTCGTTTTGTGCCGCTATTTTGATACTAAATTAACCTAAACGGTGCCGTTTTATTGGAGGAAAATATGAAAAATTATAAACTCAATGCGATTTAAACCTGAAACCTTTAGAATAAAAAGCAGCCTCCTAATCACTAAGCCAGCTTAACATTTTTGTTTTGTTTCCATCACAAATAATATATATTTCAAACTGCATTTGAGATTAATTTAATTTATTTTATTATATAAATAATATTACTCTATATAAATAATACAAATATATTATAAATAATATTAATATACATATAATAATATATTAATATATATAACTAATAAATAAAATATTTATATTAAATAAAAAATTATATTATTAATAGTATTAAATATATAAGTAATATAATATATTATTATAAAAACTTAAAAACTAATATTAAAAAACTAAATTTTTAAAATTTACAAAAAAAACCTCAAAATCCACCAAAATTAAATTCTAACCTATAAACCCTAAAACCTTAAATCATAAATCCTAAAACCATAAACTCATTAGCAGCCAAAATGAATGGATTTGGGTTTAAGCTTTGGGGCTTTGGTGATTTTTTGTTTTTTATGTTATAAATTTTAGATTTTTTAAAAAAATTATTTTTTTAGTTTTTATAATAATATATTATTTGTTTATATTTTTTAATATTATTTGTTTATGAATAAAATTTTAGGGTTTAAGATTTATAGTTTAGGGTTAGGGTTTATGGGTTTAGGGTTTAAAGTTTTGTTGGATTTTGGGCTTTAAAAATTAGTCTTTTAGTTTTTATAATAATATATTTATCTATTTATATATTTAATATTATTTATAATATAAAAATATTTTTATATTTTTATATTTATTTATTATTTATATTAATATATGTATACTAATATAATTCTAATATATTTATATTATTTATATAGAGTAATATTATTTATATGATAAACTGTAGTTCGGAATATATATTATTTGTGTTAAAAACAAGCAAAGATGTTATGTTGGTTTAGTAGTTAAGAGTTTATTTTTCATTTTGAAGGTTCCAAGTTCAAATCTCACTGAATGCAAATTTTTCTATATTTTCCTCCAACAAACGACGCCTCTTTGGGTCATTTAGTATCAAAACAGCACCAAAACGATGTCAATTTGGTCTAGCATTCAGTCATCATACCGTTAAGGTGATAACGGCACGGTGGTATAAACGAGTCGAAAAATAAAATTTTGTAACAAATTTAGACCAATTGAAAGGTTTGTGGTAAAAACGGGTCATTTCCAATAGTTTGGTAGTACCTGGCGTAATTTACCCTGATTAAAATATAATAAATAAAAATTAATACGAATATTGAAATTTAACGAGTAGTTTCAGTAGAAAATATGATATTCATCTTAAGATACCTGAATTTGAACACTTGTGTGTACGCCTTGTCAAATATGTTATTCTTGTTGACTCCTCGTTAACTTTATTATTTGAATGAACGGTTCATATGGTGTAAATAAATAATTTCTCTTTATCATGCCTTTCTATATATCTAAAGCCTATGCCATAATCCCTGCAGGATTGACAACATTGCTAGGAAGCAAACTTGGGGTGTTTTAGCTAGCTCGCCATATACTTCAATGTACTGCTCCACAACACTCGTTACCGGCTCGAGCAGATCGTGACGCAACATCCATATCGCCTTCTCCATAGCTTTTGCAAGTGCAGTTTCTGCTTTGCCTTGCCATCTCAGAATCCAGAATACGCTCGCATTTCTTGCGTCCTGCTTCTGCCTGAAGGTTCATCGACATCTTTATGCAGATGATATATCTTTGATCTTGTAACGCACACACCCAAACCCCTAGTTAATAGCATCGAGGATGCTCCTGTCGAGCATGTCTCACTCTTCAAAAATCTTGTCGAGCGTAATCTTTCCGAGTTCGCTCCACATCGAAGTTTGGTTAATTGAATGACTGCAAATATAGGATCTTCAAGCCATAAGATGCCAGAAAAGGATCTACAATCTTTATATAGAGCACCCATCAATGGTTATAGGAACATTGTCCTTTGTTACAGCAGTTTGATCTGATATGGGGGTTGCTTGTTCCTTAAGCAACAAATGCACATACCTGATTTTTTCAACTATAGGTATCAAGAAGTTGATACCTATCGATATCGATCGGTATAAAAATCGAAGCAATATGATGTTAATATCGTTCTAATTTATGTTTTAAAAATCGGTATGTATCAGCCGATACATTGGTACTGTAACGAGAAAACAAGAATTCTATTAAACATATTTGCAGTAAAGCTGGTATTATAATGAGTGAGATTCAACAAAATGAAATTGATCCCTCCATTCAAGTTTCTAAATTCGGTGTTCTGCACTTCGACAATGACAATGACAACCTCATTAAGCATCCAGAACCGTCCGAAGCGTTGGTATTTTGCCATGATCGGAAAAGTCAATCTTGTTTAGTCTCAAACAGCACAATACTTGCTCCGGAAGTTCCTCTTGTTTTTGTGCCTGTCAATCAAAGGCAAAGATCATCAATCCAAAGTTAAACATCGAGAAGTTTGAAGTAAGTTTACTGTAAAGAATAATTTCCTTTTGTTTTTTGTTTATTTGTGTTTTATTGGAGATCTGGCTATCGAAAGCGCTGCACAGAAGTCAGCTATAACGAACTTGCTTGACCGAAATGACATTAGCCAGTCTATTTAACAAAGATCCCAGTTTAGGTATCCAATCAGATTGGGATGTTACCTGGATGGTTAAACCCACATCAAGAATCCCATTTTTCAGTCGATCTCGAAACGACTCAAGCCCCTTTCTCGATATATAACTGAAGCGATGAATGTCCAGATCAATCTCAAAGTAATTAGAACCCTGCATGAGAATTAGAATCAACATCCTCGTAACCGATCCTAAGAATGAATTAGAAGTTACAACTTAATATTATATGCAGTTTAAATTCAGAAAAAATTAGAAGGAATTCAAGCTCATAGAAAACGAGTGCCGGGAAAGGGTTTAATAAAATACATTATTTGATCATCAAAGAAATCCGGACAAACTGGCAAATTAAGTTATGCCCGAACTACAAGATCAGAGTGTTTAAGTCACATCATAAGATAAATTTTTGTTAATGATATTGTTATCTGTGTAATCTATCGACTCAACTAAACACTGATAAATCCAATGAACAAAGTAGAAACTTGTGTACTATACCTTATAAAAGTTATGCTGAGGGCGTGAGAGAACTGGCTTTTCATTATAAGCATTTACAAGTTTCTTCTCGGTAGAACTCAAACTGAGATCATCGGGATTAACCAAACCGGCCATGATCTTTAGCCGTTCTCTGAAGGGAACAATTGAGTCTATCGCGAACCCTTTAACCTTTTCCATCTCATCATCAACCATTTTCTGGAGCAAAAGTAGAAATTCTCAACAGATAATACAAAGTGAGAGAAAAGAAAAAGTGGCTAGTATTGGATGAATGAACTGGAAACAACGTAACATCTATCAAAAATATAAATTTATCCCATTTTTTTAATTCAATTTTACATTATCTACCATACTAGAACTACAAAATACTCTAAAAACACAAGACATGCATGTGATGCTGAGACGGTGAAGCTAAAACATACAACTATTATTCATTTGTCTCCAGCAGCACGATAGATTGTTTTTTTTTTTACATTTTTTATGTAATTATAGCAGCAACATCGGCAAAAATACTACCCAAGTGAGTACAAGCTTTTAGTTCAATATACTAAGTGGATTCTCTAGCAGCAAAGAGGAATAACTAAGAATCATTTGGCCTGAGAAACCGGATTAGGTACCCTTCTATTACCGAGACTACGGATATTACCGACTCTTATCCTCATTATACCGTAGACCACACTATGCACTGGGAGCTATAGAATTATAGCTGAATATTATACAAATTAAATAAATATATGCTCTCCGAAAGTGGAATGTTATAATGTTACCTTGATGCTCTCCTGATATTGTGGAGAGATGAGTCCGTCGAAATTCTCGTTAACTTTGAAATAAAGAACAAGACTCATTCCTTCACCATCACCATCACCGAGGAACATTGCAGCAGGGTAAGTAGGCAACTGCAATAGAAGACATGAGATGATACAAATCACTTAAAAGAAATTCCCGGAAAGCATTTTTATTAATGATTAAACTGCAGGGCAATATACCTGAATATTAACAATTAGAAGAGGCGGGACTTTCCCATTTGCTTTTACATTAGGAAGCTCAATATGTTGGGCAATATGATTTATCTTTCTCGGGCAGATAAACAAGTCAACGCCTATCGGAGTATATGGGGAGAAATGCGGTGCTGGACACTTCCGTTTATCTCTGTACGGAAATAAATCAACAATCGTGAACTTCAATAGAAAACTACTGACACATAAGATAAGTCAAGGGTGAGAATCACTAGCATACTTGAAATAGGTCTCGCCTCGAAGTTTAAAAGTTGAGGGTGGAATCTCGGACCAACATCCTCGGCTCGCCTTCTCATCCTTGCTACACGGAATTATAAATCCTGCTCTGGGACGATATAAAAATCGTTTTGACGTACCTGTTATCGATGAAGTTGATATTATACGTAAAAATTTCTGCTTTAGGAGTAATCATTGAACTCAATAAAGTACTAAATAGAACTTTGGAAATAAACTTAACCCGAATCACTTACAGTCTTCGAGTTTGTCTTCTGCATCACACGATCTCCTCTTAAAAGAAAGCCTTAAAACTGCGGATTTCTTTCTTTGGGAATGTGGAGCCGTACCCGATTTTAAAATCTTCTCATTGAAACTCACAGAAGAAACCATCCTCGATAATCCAGATCTTATGTTTTTCTCTTCGGAATTACGCCTATCCTCTTTCGAACCTTTAAAGCTCCCATAACGATGATCTAACGGTTTCTTCTTCCTATTACAAATTTCATCAGCCTTTCCGTCATACTGAAGGTGACCACTTGACATATTCCCAATGGCATTACCCAACGGAAAGCCATCTGAAAAAGAAAAAACCGGACAAATTATATATATAAGATGGACATAGATGATTAATCTTCCTGTTGTCCATTCAAAATTACATGCATAGAATTGTGCACACAACAACTAAACAGTTCATAATGTAGAGTACTAAACAACACAGACTCTATGATGTAATACACCGAAAAAATTACAAATCATAGGTTTGTGATATATTTTGCCCCCACCATTGTCTAAAACTCAGCAGATATAGAAAAACTAAGACAATATAATTGCTAGTTTTATACGGTGATTGATAGTTTGGCTCCAAATTGTTCCATTGCTATATCATCATGCTTTATTTTCTATTACAGAACTTTAAATTATGATCAAGTAAAAAGGTTAATCATCGGTTACCTCCTTGAATGCTGATGAAATCATCATCTGAATCAGATTCAAGAATACTAACTGAATCGAACCAAGCATCCTCTTGGCAAGCTCCTGTAGAAAAGAAACTTGGTCAACTTCGATTTTCATTTCTGGTATATACTAAAATCTAGTGATAAAGGACTAAAAGAAAAAACAACAAAGACATTGTTTTTAAGGTCCATTGCACAGAATGAAGTTTACATGTCTGATACTCGTGTTTTGACACATATCCGACCTTGGGTACGGAGTATGATTCTCCAAATACGGAAAAAATTAAAAACAGATGCATTCTCATGTCAAACTCATACCCTAATCCAACTCCCATCCTCGAGTTAGATTACCAAAATGCTTATGTTATACTATCATTTATACTCATTACTATCTAACAAAATAAGCAGTCCCTTCAATTTCGAAAAGAAAGGTGTTTTACTCCCTTTCTTCATAAGTTTTTGGTGACCTATATTTAGCAAATATGTACCTGCAAAAACTATTAGTATCCACCAAAATAAATGATCTACGATTTTAAGGTCGGATTTTCTATGAGTAGCGGTTGTACCGTTCTCAAAATCCTCATGTACATATCCGCTAATAGCTATATCCGTTACACGAGCATCACTATTCCTTTTCTTGGTTCCATCCGCCATAGAACCGGAACCTTTCCCGCGGCATTTTCGGATCCGACGACGGGATCTCCTCACAGTCCTGATTCTTTTCGCAGGTGCAGATACACAACTCCCCATCAAGACTGTATTTGCAGAACCCTGGGGATATACAGCCGTTTATCCCAGAAGCCGAATTAACTGTAGAAAAGATCGAAAAACTTGCAGTTAGCGGTGAATATATATGCAAGCATCATGATCATAATCATCAAAATTCCGGCAAATATGAAGAGTACAAGGTACGGGGATGTGACACGCCCAAGTTCGAATAACATAACATATTATCAAACAAATATTGATTTAAACAACTGTGTTCAGAACCCCATATACAGCCCTGAATCAATCATGGATTTTTAGAGCTTAAACCTGCCATATCCATTAAATCAGAACAAAAAAATCTAAACGGAAAAACAAAAACAACCTTGAAAAAAATCCAAAAAAAAAACAATTTGTGAAAACTTAAGATGATCAATGTAAAGAAAACCAGTGTTTAAACATGAAGCAGAATATCTTTGAAGTTTAACTAGAAGTATAAAAAGGAAAAAACTGAAAAGAAAAGATAATTTATACTCCATATCCAATGAGGTTAAGGAGGCAAAAATGAAGATGATGGAGGCCAACAGAAACAATGAAATCAGCCCCACATCAGAAAGTAACTTGAAAGCAGGAGGAAAGGAGCTTTAACCAATTTAATTACATAAAAAAATAATTAAAAACACTCATAAATTGGAAAATACTTGCTTTCCTATGATGAAAAGAAGCAAAACAATGTTCAAACTTCAAAGAAAATCATGTCAACATATTTTATTTCTTTGAATCCAAAACTGAAATTTGGCTAATACATCATACTCGAAGAATCAATCAATCAATCAATCATATGTTTAAAAGCAAATATCTTTACAAAAAAAGGGGGAAAGCATTATTAAAATGAATAATTAAAGTCAATGCTTCTAACTAAAAAGAAGGAAGAAACTTTGAATCTAAAGTAGAAATTACAAGGAAAAAGTTTTGAATGTTCTGGGGAAACAAACAAAAGCAAATATCTTTACAAAGAGGGGGGAAAACCCAACTTTAGATGAACAGTACTGCAAACATTACAAACAAAACCCAGAAAACATAACAGAATCACAGATGGATCGAATCTAAAAAAAAAACTTACCTTGATCGTTTCCTTTTTCTCTCCAGAAATGGGATCTCTCTGCTTACAGGGAACAATCCAGGTCGGGTCGGATCCGGGTAGAAGATTAAACAAAAAAACCTGCAAGCTCTGTCTTTTTTTTTGGTTGGTTTCAAAGAATGGGAAAAAAATAAACAAATAAAGAGATGAAAGAATGTAAAGTGGTAAGAAAGGAAGAATTAGTAGAGAAGAGATTTGTTATGGGTAATTAGAAAGGGGTTTAAATAAATAAAAATGGAGGTGGAGTTATGTTCCATGCCTTCCTCGATTTTAGCTCTTTTTTTAAAGCTTCCGTCTTTTTTTTCACTGTTTCACGTTTCGATTGTGATAATGTTGTCTGATCGCCATGTCTAACCTTTTTCTTATATTGTTTTTTTTTTTCCTGGTAAAATTATCACTTTTAGACTTAAAGTAAATTAGTCAACAAAACTACAATTGCACTTGTACTACTAGAATTCACACGACTCGAATTTATATAAATATTTTTAATCACTAGGTTAATTAATACATCTTTCGATAATTTTTTATAATTAATATTGTTATTATTGTAGTTTTTTAAAGTTGTACATTTAATTATATTTAAAAAATAATATTTTTTTAAATAGTAATTTTTATTTAAATTGATGTTAATTGAAATTTTAATATTATTTTTATTATTTTATATGTGATTTAATCAATAAATTGTTTAATTTATTTATAAGAGGAGTTTAGTAAATAATTTGATGAAATTAAAAGATTGTGATTTACATGAAAATTGACACTAATTAAGTGATATAATTTAATGAAATTACAAAGCCTGAGTAACCCGACCAATTTCGACTTAAATTATTATTTTAAATATATATTTTTATATTTCTACATTTAAATGTAATTATCAGTATGTAAAATGATAAAATCTAACAAAATTTTGACTTGGATGTTAAATAAAATATATATAATAGAAAGCGGGAAGAAAATAATTTTAGTTTTCAAAAACATTCATTTGAGTAAAGCAAAGTTAAATTGATAATATTCTTTTACTAATTTATATTATTTTTTTCATAATATAACATTAGGGTATAAATGAAATTGATTACAAGAAATTTATTTTAAAAAATTCAAATCAACTATCAGTTGGTTTAGCGAAATGAATAATTATCGATGCTCGATCTGAATTAATCGGTCAGTGAATATAATATTATATATAAGAAGTGGTGTTTGGTTTTAATGTTACTTTTTTCTTATAAAAGAGTAAAATAAATGGATTTTTTTTTTGAAATGTAAATGGGATTGTAAGTTAAAGAATCAAATTTGGTTCATTGCTTATTGTGAGGGTTTGTGGATTTTTTAGGCAATTTTGCTTCTAAAGCATTACTTGCTCATTTGATGTGAATTATGAAGAGATATTCATTCCATTTTGGAATTTTGTTCAATTTTGGAAAAGATGTTTAATACAAATATTAAACACATTAGGACAGAAAAAATGGATTAAGAAAAAAATGGATTAAGCCTTAGCATGGTGTTTTTTTTATAGGATATGGGCAATTAGGACACTTTATTACGTTTTTAATATCCTTCATGGTTTCAGTGAAAAGAAGATGATGTTCATCCTAAAAATTTTGGGTTCGAACATTTGTGTATGCAAAGTGTGTGTGAGTTGTCAAATGATTAAAAAAATATGAACATATACTATCATAATTAAAATTATGGTTTCATAATTAACGACATTTAACGACTCAGTGACCATTTTGTAACAACAACTAAAGTTTAATACCCATTATGTAACATTTGAAAGTTTGATGACCATTTTGTATTTTTTAGAGTTAGTTTAGTGACCATTTGTGTACTTTACCCTCAACTAAATTTGAGTAAAATGTTCAAATGGATACTTACATTTTTTTTTTGAAATATGTATTTAAATTTGATTTATATTACGACATCTAAATTTAATCACACTAGTATCAATTAAATGTATCAAAATATAGTACAAAAATCAAGTTTACATATCAAAATGTGAAATAGAAACTAAGTTCGAGTATCAATTTCGACATAAAAATTGTATAAGTACTAATTTGAATAATACAATTTGAATCTAAAAACTACAAGTATCAATCATTCAATCTGAACAATGAAGGTACTAAATAGTATATTAATTCATATGTTTATTTTTAAATAAACAAAAAAAATCTCCCTTAAGAGTGATAGTTTTTTTTTATGATCTATTCAAGTATAAAGTAGTATATGAGTCCGATCTCAAATCTGGATAAAATCACGTACATTTTTAAGTTAAATTGCTCAAATTCATATCACTTAAGTAGAACACGTCACCCTTTATTATTGAAAGGTTTTAATTTTTTTATAAAAAAATGTTAAGTAACTTTTAAGGTGTTTTGATAAGTCATCAAATAATAAGACTTGGGTGTCAAATTTCAATAATCTTGGTAATTAATAAGTCTCACTAAACTAAATATTGAAACACCTCAAATATACTCTTCCATTCTTATCGATTCAAATTAGGATTTGTCAAAAAAAATGAGAGAATATCGCTCTTAATTAGTAAAACGACTTTCAAACTTTATTATTTTTTTCATTAATTTATGTGTAATTACATCTTATAAAGAATCAAGATCATAAGAAAATATAATTATAATATTAATGATTACATTAATTGGTCGAGTGGTTAAGGGTGTCTATATTGTATTATATTGTATGAGTTTGAATCGCGACATTTATTTTGAGATTGTAATTATATATGCTTAATCAAAAAATTTAAACCATATATGCAAAGTAAATATAATTAAAGAATCAAACAAAGATTAGACAATTGTTGATCAAAGTCCACATGTAAAAAACTTTATTTTGCATACTCATTTTTAAAAAAAAAACTTTAATTTAGATCTTATTTTAAAATTTTTAGATCCGTCACTGTTCATAACTGGTATAGCTTTTACCCTAATTGATCACAGTCCACATAAAAAATTTTCTCTGATCCACAAAGGGAAGAAAGCAAATCCACAACATTTCTATTTCAACATAAAATCCCATAATTAACTCCAGTTAAGAACAGCTACATCATTTTTTTTCTTGCCCCTTCTCCACCATTTATTTTGTGGCCCCATTCTCCACCAAACTTTTCAATTCAATTTTTAAAAAAAAATACGAAAAAGGTTTCGCGTTCGATCCTTATCTAAAAAATGAAGTATATTTTATGACTAAGTATTTATCTCTTAGTAAGATCATCCATAACGAAGGGACTTATCACTACTATCGACTATGAACATCTTGGTTCAACAACAACAAAAACGATGAAATCCATAATTTGGAAGAAGAATATTTTTTATGACTACCGATATCCAACTCATTAGTTGATTAATCCGGATCAGATACTACAGAGTCTCGTTATGGGGTGATCCTCCTAACCTAATTTGCTTCATTCATAATATTAGAACTCAAACTTCTTATTAGACCAACTGATTTTTGATAAATCTCATTTTTTAACCACTCATTCCGATCCATTAGCCGACTAATCCGTATTGAATTTTGCATAGGCTCATTATGGGAGTGACCCTCCTAACTAAGTTTTCTCTATTCACAACATTAAAATTCAAAATTTTAACCTTACTTAAAAGATCTAATGCCGCATCTCGTTAATTATTAACAATTTTTTAAAATTATCTCCTTTTTTCACCATCTTTTTATATGAAGTTGTTCAAAGGTCGGTTGAATAGGTTGAAGTAGTACAAACAAATATCTTTAAGAAAAAGTTTAATTATAAAAACTTAAAATTTTAATAACACATTTTAATTTTTAAAATAAATAGGAAAATCAAATCAATCGAAAGTGATTTAAGAAATTATTATGAGCATTATCTCTTACTATTTCATTTCTTTTATTTTGATAAAGTTTGATTTAATGTGTGGTGAATGGTCACTATCTTATAGTAAAAAAGGAATGCACTTTTTATCATATAAGGTTGGACTTAACAATTGCACCAATCATATGCAATAAAGTTAGTGCATTTACAATTGAAATTACTTGAAATTAATATAAAAAAATTCCAAAAAAAAACATGTCAATTATTGAAAAAGAAAATTGTTATCCATAAATAATTGGTTTTTTGAATTTTTATAATTAAAGATTTTATTTTAACAAATTATAAGATTATATTTGAGTTTTTTTTTTGTATGGTCTAAAACCACTATTGCTTTTATCTATGAAACATGTACTATGATAGGAGGAAAAGTTTGTAAATGGACAACTCATGCCTATGAAACAATTCAATTGGTTTGTTCTTGTGGACATTGAAATAGTTGTGTTCATGTTACCATAGTGTCACTTTCTCTTTGAAACATTGGAGATTATTTATTATAATAAGATATTGAATTCATATATAATTTGGTATGTATAGGATCATGTATTTTAAAGAAAATTTCAGGTTTGGATTGAATTTGGGTTAAATTTTTTGATGATGAGGTCGTGTCGGGTTTGAGTTTAGGGTGAAAATACTTATCCGACCTGAAATAATAGTTTAATTTTATTCTAAATATTTATGTATAATTGCTATAATGTCCCTCTCTTTATATATTTTTTCCAATCATCTCCCTATTTTGTCTAATAAAAATGAAATAATTATTATAATGTTTCTCTCTATTTGTATTTTTTTCAATTAACTCCCTATTTTATTGAATAAAAATGAAAAATAATATTTTGTATTCATGTCAGGTCGGGTTGGGTCGGATTCGATTTTTTACTCTAAAATTTGGGTCAAGTTTAGGTCGGGTGGAGCATAAAAAAATATCAGGTCAGATTCGAATTCGAGTAGAGGTGTTAAATTTTCAGGTCAGTCAAAAACACGACCCAACTCGACCCATGACCATCCTTAGATATGTATGGCGAGTATAATTAGATTACTAAATTCTATTATCAACTTGTTTAAATATTAATTGGAAACTTCCTGAGTGGTTCCAGTGGTAAACGATAGCGCTGTTTCTCTTAGATGATTCGAGTTCGAGCAACATAGTTTACACCGTGCGTACATCTACAAAAGGCTAAGAGTAAAAAATAAATATTATCAAATAATCACACCATAATATTAAAAAATACTATTAACTGGGTAAAAGAGTTGTATAAATATATAGAACTAATTAAGTTAACCCAAACTCTTTTTCAGAAACTATATATTAAAAAATTACATATACATTCAGCTAATTAACTTATCAAAATTGAAACCCATTGCAAATTTATGCAAATTCAAAAAAAAAAATGATCTGGCGAATTATCTAATGGCTAAAATACTAAAAGGACTCCCTATTGTTTCAGAAACTTTTCAAATTAACCTCTAACTTGTATACAATTAAGTCCCCAATTTTTTTAAACTTTAATTTCGCATCAAAGGTATCGAGGGCGTAAGAAAGGTGCAGGCTGAGGCCGGGCTAGTAAAACAAACCTAAATATATTCAAATTAAATAATTTAAATTAATTAATATAAGACATGTGATAACCTCTCGACAGACTTATAATTAAATTAAATGGTTTACTTAATTAAAGTGTTTATTGAAGCAATCTTTTACTTTGAATTGGCATCTCTCTTTTGTTTTGGCATATAGGGACGGATGGACCGACTTTTTTTTAATTTCAAATTTTATATAATTTAAATATGTTTATATATTTATTAATAATTTAATTTTATATTTTTAAAATTTTTAATTATCCAACTCTAATTTTTTCATATATATATTTTTAAAAAAATTATATTCGTAACATAAAATCACACATCAGTCCTTGTTAGCTTGCCTAACTAATAAGCTAATTTTACACTTGATAATTCGGCATGACAGTAGATTAGGTAGGTTAAACATAACGTCAAAAAGTAAAATTCTTTTATCTTAATCAATAGTCGAAGGTTCAATCATCATTATGAATATAGAATAATTTTAAAAATCGTGTTCGATATCTACACCAATATGTGCCAAAAGAATGTGACAGATTATAAATTAAACTCGTTCTAATAAATATATTGGAAAAGAAAAAGAAGTAAAAAAATCCTCCTATTTCCGTAAAATGAAGGTTTTTTCATAGTTTGAAATTGATTTCAATAATTCCCCGATGCTTTACTTAGATCAATAGCCATTTCAAAATAAACCAACAATCAGTAGGTCTAGTGAGATAAGACGCTAGGCTCCTTAAGCGATGTTAGAAATTTAAATTCTAATGTTATGAATGAAGAAAACTGGACCGGAAGGGTCGCCTTCATATAAGGTCTCTGCATAACTCGATCATGATTAATCGACTAATGAATCGAATAACATGAGTTAAACAAAAAATAATCATTTCAAAATAAATTAAGCTTGGGACATGCTTTACTCATACAACTTCCTTTTGGCCCTCCTAAAGTACAACGTATATAGTCCACTTCTTTTTACTTTAACTTTTCTTATAATTATTTTAAACCTTATGCATTAAAAAATTCAAATTTAGTCCAATTGATTCACACAACCAACAGATTCTTTTTATTAATCTATGTCATTTTAAGCTAAGTATGATTTTTTATCAATAAATATTATTTATTAATAGGAAACAAATCATACACACGACTACCATGAGCCTCATTAAAACCCTCTCTAACCTAAATCGAAAGAAAAAAGTTCCACATCGCAGCCCAAAAAAACACGAAAAAACGCCATAAAATCTTCAAAGAAAATCACAAAAAGAAGAAAAATAATGCCTAAACAGCCCCAAATAAAACACTGAGAAAGCCACACCCCAAAATACAGCCTTGAGATGGAACCATCAATGAAGAACTTGAAACCATCAAGTTAGGTATGAATTTATTCGAATAACTCAAACTTTAAACAAATATAATTATTAAATGATTTATTTTAGAAAATGAAGATCGGAATGGTTTGGAAAGTTACAACATGAAAAAGTAAAAGCATCTAATTTTTTACATATAAATTAAGGGAGTATGACTGGGCATAGGCATTGGGTGTTTCATAAAAGTAAAGAGTAGAATATGAAAGCATGTGCATCTAAAATAGGAAAGTTCAAGGAAGAAGCGATATGAGAAAGGAAGTCTTTCAACGTTTCAAGAAAAGAGAGAAAGAAAGTCTATCCAAATGCTAATATATATAGGGTAATTATTTTCTACACAAGCGTCTTAGTTTTAGGGTCTAGAGACTTTATTTAGGGTTTATGAGTTTAAGTATATTACTTTTGAATTTAGGGGTTGTTCATAAAAATTGGGTTTAGGGTTAAAATTTAGGGTTTATAAGTTAAAATCTAAATCTCTAACCATGTTACCCTAAAACCTAAACCTTAAATTCTAACCCTACACCCTAAATTCTAACCATAAACCCTAAATTATAAACCCCTACACTAAAACCCTTAAACTCTAAACCCTATACCCTAAAATTAAGGCATTTGTGGAAACAAAAAGTTTTCACTGTCTGTGTATGAGATAATATATATATGATAGGATACAATGTAAGAGTTTTTAAGTTTTACAAGTTTTTTGAATCGTTGGATCGATGGAATGAATGACTGATATTAACAATAGGATATGTGAAGATTATCGCTTGGGAAAAAAGTAAGAAGTTAAGCTCAACCATCCATTTAATCCGTCCAACGATAAAAAAAACATGTAAAACGCATAGCTCTGCATTATGTGTAAGTGAATAGTAAAAGCTTTGCATTGCTTGTTAAAATGATGTGATTTTTTAAAAAATAAATGGATAAATTGAAAAGATTGAATCGTCAATAAATTTTCATTCCATTTAAAAAAGTGAAAATTATATATATAATGATATATGCATTTGGAATATAACATACATACATACATACATGCATTTTGATGATGATGTTAATAACTCAACTTCAAAATTATAATATCTTCAATTTCTAAGGTTAACCAGGGGTACCAATACAATATTATAAATATAATTGTTTACAAGTTGGATTAGATTAAGATAAAAGTTGACAATAAATTTACTTTTATTAAGTTAAAAAAATACTATTTGGTGATTTAAAAATATTTAAAAATTATTAAACTCAGATTCAATTAAGATCAAATGAGTTGACTAACATTAAATTATGAAGTCAAACAAAATAAAAAATAATAATTCGAATTAATATTTAGTAATTAATAATGTCCATTTTGATAGTGAATCAAGATTATGGAACAGGTGATCAGAGAATGGGAGTTCATGTTGAGTGCATGAGGGCACACGTGCACCCACGATTTGTTCATAATAAATTAATAATAACAAAAATAATAATACTAATAATTATTATTGAAGAACGATAATTGCACAAAAACAAATAAGCTTTGGTTAAGTGATTAACTAATTGTTGGTTGTTACCAACATCGAAAAAGAAAGTTCAACTAAACCAAAGCTTTTCCTTTTTCTAAAGTAGGACAAAACTTGACAGGAACCAACCTACGGTTTTGCTTGATTTCATTATTTTATTTTCTAAGGAATATATATACTTTGATTATGATATTTCCTTCCTTTTCTGATCGAGTAATATCGACCAAGTTTAATTTAATTATATGTTATCGGTGCAATATAAAAAAAAATATTTAAACATGTTTAAATATTAAATATCTTCTGATTTATAAGGTGACACGTATTTTAAGGTATATCAAAAAATTGTGGTGGATTTTTAATTTATTTGTAAAACTAAAAAAAGTGCTAGGGGTATATTAAAGGGGTGCAACAAAAAAAAAGCAAATGTATCCTTTGAAAATTTTATGTAGTTTAAGTATTTTTTATATTTTCTATTGAAGATCTAATTTCATATTTCTAATTTTTTTGTAATTAACTATACATTGTGGTAGATATAAAATGTTAAGTTCGTCCCTGATTAGCTTGCATGTTACTTGAATTTGGTGTAAAAAAAAAACTCATATTGATTCAACTATAAATGAGTTCAAAATCATATTATTGAATGAGTTAGATCTAAACATCTTTGTTATATTTTGACTCAAATTCTAATTGGTAATTAAGTTGGGTTTTATTGTAATTCTAGTTGTTGAAGATTACTTGGTAATTAAGATTTACTTTAATGAGTAAATATCTATTTTAGTAGATCTTATTGAATAAGGTTTCTTTGTGACCAAGTATTTGGGTCTATAAATATATACTAGGTTTAACCTTTTGAATTACGAGAGAATGAGAGTGAATTGTTCGTTTCTCTTGTCCGTAGAGGTAGGCTATGCTGAACCACGATAAATCTTGTCTCATGTGCATGTCTTGGTCTATGTTATTATTGCTTTGGTTATTTTATCGCATACCAAATTCCTGAACATCTTTGATGCTTTTTGCTCCAAAAAATCGTAATGTTTGTCTCGCATAACTAAAAATTCAAATAAAACATTTTTTTCATTTTTCAAAATATGGAAAACTCACCATTCAAACTCGAATACAAATAAATAAGTTTTAATAAATCAATTTGTATCTTTAATTAAATTGAGTTCAAACCTAGCTTTCAAGTCTTGCAATTAAAACGTTTTAATATCTGAATTTAAGTTTATGGTTCAATTTGATATTTGTTTTTTTGTCTAATTAGATATTTAACAATAATTTTAATTTTTAATTTGATATTTAAACTTTTTCTGGTATAATTAGATATCTCAATATTATTTTTTTGGTTCGAATTAGTACATGAACTTGGTTTTTTTGGTTCAAATTTTAGTTAGAAGTTGTAAGTGTTTGTTTGAACAAAAAAGAGTAAAGTTTATGTCAGTTTGAACCATAAATCCAAGTTTGTGTATCTAATTGAACCAAAAAAAACTTAGATGTTAAATTGAACCATAAAAATTAAATTTAGGTGCTTAATTGAGAAAAATATTAGGTACCAAACTAAACCATGAAACCAAGTTTATGCATTGCAATACATAGGCTTATTATAGAAATTGATACATAAACTTTCTTTATTCTCAAATCGGTACTTGAAGTTGGAAAGAATTCTCAAATTTGAACTTAAACATGTAAAATATTTCTTAAATTGATACATGATGCCGATATGATATTTCAACAATCAATTAGATTGTGACACATGGCACTTAGTGACATCATCATTTTGATCGATCAATTCCACATTATCAATCTATTGTTGAGATGCTAAGACAAAAAAAGTACAATTATCAAATCGATTTTTTGATACACATGTTGTGTAAAAAAAATTATACAACTCTTCTTATTTGAACTCCAGAATCTAAAATCTAAATCCCTAATCATAAACACTAAATTTTAAACCATAAACCCCAAAATTAAAATAATAAACCCTAAATTCCAAATAATAAAACATAAGCCTTAAACCTTAAATCTTAAACACTAAACTAAACTCCTAAACTGTGAAATAAACTATCTTTGTGTAACATCTTTATTATTTTGAATTGTTTTGGTTGGACATTCAAAGTCGGTTTCGTTAACGGTTAATACAGTTATAAATTTAATTAATTCAAAGTTCAGTTTAATTATCAATGAAACAGCAAATAATTTGAAGGATGCAAGAATCAATACTTGAAACCAAAACATTTCAACTGTTTGCAAACACAGATTTATTCAAGTTTGATCCATATTCATCTCACATTGTTTTGGGCGACATGTTCATCTCTTGTAATAAAATCTGATGTCTGTTCCCGATTCAACCGATCCGAATTTTCATGCTTTATTTTCTCGACGATGTTGGTGGAGAATTCATTCATCTTTGTTGAGCAGATTCAAGATCACAACAGCAACTTCCATGAATTCGATCAACACCAGTCGCCATGGGAACCGGTTCAAATCTCTTGTAAAACATGAAACAGATGATTGTTTCAAGAACAATAACGAGAGAATACAGATAAGCAATCAACACCCCTTCCAATGCCAAAGAAGCATTCATCTTCCCCAAAAGCTTGTAAATCCTCACCACCCTGAACCTAAAAAGCGCTTTAATGGCGGAAAGACACAGATTCGTGGGGAGAAACAGAAGGAAAGCTGACAAATTCCCACCATTTTTAAGCAAGGAACAAGCTTTATGGATTGCTAATGGTCCTTTACAAGTTCCCATGGCAGCCATTACCAAAGCTAAGTTGCTAACCATAACCAAGTTAAAAGCTCCAAAAACTGGCAATATGAAGCTGATATATGGTTGCAGAGAAGCCATGTAAATGAACAGGACGATCAGAGAATCCATGGCTAAGCTAGAAAGGTGAGTTAAAAGTAGAGGCTTGTAAACCAATATGAACCCGGAAAAGGGTGCTTGGAAACATGGTTTCTGGGGATTCAAAGCTTTTGATGCGAGAAATGATGAAAGTGATAAGAAAAGAGTGATAAGAAAGGGAAAATCGGTTTGGGGTTTGATGATCCGATGGAAGCCATAGCCATGAATGGTTTCAGAGAGAAGGTGATGCTGAGAATGGAAGAAGGAGAAGAACTGGGATTGTGGTGAAGGATTCAAAGTATTTCAGCAAAGTGTGGATTGAAATTCTGATGATTTTTACGGCGTGATCCGTTTTATCATGTTGGGTTTCTTCCATTCTGTTTGGGGGAGGTGAAATTGTGTAAGAAAAGGAAAAAGATTAATCAAAGATAAAACAAGAGATTAGTGCGAGTAATTTATGTTCATGAGGACATAATTTTAAAAATATTGAATGGTAGTTGAAAATTTTCTTTGTCTCCATAATTAAAATTGGAATGGAGATGAAACTTGAAAGGTTCAACACTATGTTTTGGCATTATGCACAAAAAATCTTCTAACGTTTGATTGAATTATCATTTTGGCTATTATTATTTTTAAGTAATTTAGTCCTTACTTTTTTATTTTTGGTCAAAACAGTCCATTTTCGGATGAAAACTGTTATTCTACCAACGGTAAATGGCTTGAAATGATGTGACAAACGTACACGACAGTGCACGCCGCATTAGCAGTGTCATATAGACAAATATGCTAATTTTACATAATGACACATCAGTCAAAAAATAATTTTAAAAAATTATATAAAATATAAAATATTTTTTCTTCTGACATGTCATTCTATCAAATCATTTCAAGTTATTTATCATTAGTTGACTAACAGTTGTTTATCACAGAGGTGCTATTATGACCCAAAATAAAACGTTGAAGGCTAAATTGTTTTAAAAAAGAATAGGGGCCAAGGTGACTATTCGGTCAACTTTAGGGTATTTTTTCATTATTCCCGATGTTTTTGGTCTATTTTGTGTTTTGTGTTAAAAGGGTAAAATGTAACACAAGTCCTTTAATTTTAGACTTGGTAACAAATATGCCATTTTTCTTCTAAATATAACAATTTAACCACTCAATTGAAATTTTGTGACAAACAAACCACTTTGTCATTAAAAAGTAAAACATAATACTTGGTATAATAATAATTTTAGTCTAGAAAACTTATATATTCTATTAATTTGGTCATAATTCAATAAATTTAACCCTTCATATTTAAAAGTGTGTCTACTAGCAAGCGGCATTAAGGTTATAAAGAATTTAACTCTTCACTAAAAGTGAAATGAGCTGCTTGGACATTAAAATTTTGTGACAAACAAACCAATTTGTCCTTAAAAGTGAAACAATCTGCTTGATATAATTATAGTTTTTGTTCACAAAACTTACATATTCTATTAATTTAATTCTAATTCGAAACAATTCAATAAATTTAACCCTTCATATGTAAAAAAAATTCATTAGTGAAGTGATTGTATTTACTAGCAAGCGACATTAAGGTCATAATTGGTATGTCTCATTAGTCTACCAGTTATCCAATAGTGAAGTGACCGTGTCTGTCGAATTTATCACATTTTTTATTATTGAGTTGAGGGACAATATCATGGAGTGCGGCAAGTGGTTGGAGGCTGTAGTGTCAAAATTTTTAAATATAGGGGGTTAAATTTATTTAATTAATTTTAAATTAAGACCAAATTGATTGAATGCATATATTTTAAAACTAAAACTATTATTATACCATATCATGTTTATGTTAAAAATTAGTTAAATTTTATGGTTTTAGTTCATGTGTTTACAAATAATGTTCATTTTCCATAAATGATGACGTTTGATAACTTACAAATAGAAGGGTTGACTTCTAAATTTTCATAAGATATGGGATAAAATTTGTAATTTTTTTTGAATAGTCTAAAGGTAATTATAAGATAATATCTGTTCATACATATTTTTAATCATTTGACAATAAACATACACTTTATAGACGAAGTGATTTAAACCCGTATTTCCTAAGATGAATATCATCGATTTTCTACTGCACTTGTTTGGTTTGATAAAATTTATAATTAAACAAAGAAAAACGGATTGGAGAATAGTCTATTACATAGTCCGCCCTTATGATGTCTTTCAAAGGACTTATTCGAAACTAAATGAACATAGAAGGGTATTTACGTCATATCATGGTAAACAAAGCAAAGTCCCAAATTCTCGCTTCCGATCTTGAATATTTGCTTTCAAGTTTCAACAAGTTTGATTCTTTATTCATTCGTTGTACAGATTTCCGATCAAATTTCCTCTACTCTCCTCTGTAAGTCATTTTTCTCTCTCTTTTGTATCGTCTACTTTTCTATTTTTTCATTTTGTTATCAATTTGGTAGAAACTATAAGATCTATTTGCAACTAGGTTTCTTGAGAATTGAATTATCTAGGGGTTTTAGTTTCTGGGTCATTTAAATTTCTCTCTTTTATTGCATTTAGTGGTTACCCAATTTAATATATATCTAAAAGATAGGTTCTTTAATGCTGGGAAAAGAAGAAAAAATGGTTGTTTATTGATTTTATTTTGTCTGCTAAATCATTCACATAGAAAAACCGCTACTTTGATGTTAATTATTCTGATTTCAGTTGAATTAGTTAGTATTAAGTGCTAAATTTTGTACTTTAAGCTTGGTTCTTTGGATTTGGATGTTCAGTGGTGATCGGGTTGTTGGTTTCTAAGAAATAATATAGCTTTTTTGTTCGTTGTTGCATTTAGTAGTAAATACTATTTATTGGTGTATTTCTTTGATTCTTTCGTAACTTCTTTGTTTGATAGCTTTGACGAGCGAATTCGTGTCTTTTTGTGTGTTTAGACGAATCTGGTTTATCTGCAAAGGATTCTAAGAGATAGTTGAGTGCTTAACTATTATGTCGTCTAGGCGTAATGTTCGTTACAGTCCTTTAGCCGTTGATGAAGACAATGATTATGATGGTGGGAGGCGTTATGACCCGAGGTTTGATTATGCACCGAAAGCTTTCGATAGAGTCCCGTGGAAATCCATTGCCCTTGCATTTTTTCTGCTTTGTCTAGGGTGCTTGCTGCTTTTTCTTTCGTTTTTCATATTCACAGGGCATATGGGAGGGGAGCAATCGCAGGCGTATGGCCTCTTAGTCCTCGGAGTTCTTACTTTCCTTCCAGGTACACTTTTTAGTCCTCGGAATTCTTACTTGCCTTCCAGTAACAGAACTGATTCAACAATAGAAAGTATGTTTTACTTTTGAAAGGGGGATTTCATTTGGCAATTTAATGGTTATGCTTAACTTGTTTCTGTATACGTGATTTTTAATGATATTTTGTTTCGTAATGGTGAAATTACTCCTGTTTCTCCTCTCTCTTTTAACGTACTGCTGCCCTTTGGGAAGTTTTGGGTTAGGACGGCATTTAGGTTATTCAGACTCGAGTTGGAGCGTTGGATACGAATATGTATCCAGTTTAGGTATATATATATATATTTTGAAGTTTTGCAGATATTCAGAGTGACCTTAGAGCCTAGAGGATCATATACCCATATCCATGTCTAGATATGCTTCGGACAAGTGTGTCTACTTCAAAAAATAGAAAAAATGAAGTGTTGAGCAGCATTAAATGACATTATCCCGTCGTTTGAACAGAGAACGTATGAGAGGATTTTCTTGTAATTCCTTGGGGTAATTTTAGTGGGAGAAATAATTTCTTCCTTCAATGGAACTTTGAATACTTTTATTTTTGGAAAAAAATGATTTCATTATGACCAATTATTTGGAACTTGATTTGCATTTAATCGAGCACTACTTATTTCATTGCGACCTCAATTGAAACAAACATTCCTGCAATATGATTACAACTGTGGCATCATTAGCTATTGGCGAATTTCAAAAGAGCTTGACTCATGCTTTTTTTATTGATCGGAATTTGTATGCTGCAGGTTTTTACGAGACTCGGATAGCTTATTATTCTTGGAGGGGTGCTGACGGATACACCTTTGCTTCCATTCCAGATTATTAAGACAATCGATGTTCATCCAGTCGATTCTTTCCCCTCCCTCGGCCTCCTCATTCGAACTAAATTGTGTTACATTATAGTTAAGGGCAACTTCACAATTTTGTAAATCCATTAATTTTGAATGCAATCGATTTGTTACTATAAGCAAAAACAGGAATCTATGTATGAACGTACATGTTTTTTATGTTGTGTGAAAAGAGATTATGGAAATTGTTTGCCCCGTTGAAATGAAGTCTCTGTTTGATTTTCTAACGTGCGTGGATGTATATTTGTTATAGATTATTTCTGGTGAATTATATTGTTGGGCCTGAAGTAGATGTATGGAGCTGTGGTGTTATATTGTATGCCGGCAGAGACTGTTTTTGTTAACGATTTCATTCATTAACATAGTAGAATAAATATATGAAATATGAAAGAAGAAAAAGAAAATAAGTTTTAAATTTTAATTATAAGAAAATATTACGTGAAAAATAAAAATGATGTGAGTTTATTTAATTTGGTACTACCATGGATGAGATTGTGAGAATGGTTTATGAACTAATTTCTTCTACTTTTATTTTAAAATATGATTAATTGCATCTCGAGCCTTTGTGATTTTTAATAATTATTTAAGAGCCATTAAAAATTAATGGTGTTCAACGGTGTATTGCGTTAGTAGTGTTTAGCGGTGTGCGTTGCCCGTTCTAAAATTTTCCAAATAATAAACACAAATTTTAAATGTACTTAACAAACAAGGGACGAAAATGAATAAATACAGAATTAAATAGCATAAATTAAAAACACAAGATATTAAATATACAAAATTATGGACTAGTTTGCATTAAAATAAAAATATTAGAGGGCCAAAACACAATATAGCCTAAAGACACTAAAATTCGCGGATCTGCCCCTCGGATTCGGGTCAACCCTAGGGTGACAATTTAATCCGAATCCGATCCAAATTCGAAAAAATATCCCAGTCCGATTATAATCTGATTTAGACTTGGACTCTATACAGTTCGATCCATTGTCATCCCTACCTCTCTCATTCTCTCAAATCTTTGAAAGTTTTCAAATTTTTGATCTGATTTTAAAATTTAATTTCCCGACTTTATTTTTGTTTTTTTGAATATGCTGGTGTGATTATAAGGTAGTATCTGTTTAATTTCCTTAGCCTTTAATAAGGCACACACATCGTGCACTCATGATACTCGAACCCGGATGACCTGTATAAAATATATTATCATTTATCACTGGACCATTCCAGGGGCTCAATTTCCTGATTTTTTTTGATGATTTTGAAGAGAATTATATTTTAGATAATGAAATTAAAAGACGAGTGAAGTCTTCGAAGCGTATGAACGGCAATATTGCGAGCTATCGGCGAATCTCTCCAAGAAGTGTACGGCTGCTGCTGCACTCAGTGGAGGTAGTAATTCAAATGTTTCATATGAACGAATCTGTTTATTTTGTGTGTGTTAATTCCTTCATTTTCTTGCTCCCAATTGCTGATATGTGATGTCATTGTCGAATTTTTTCCTTTCTAATTTATCAAGAAAGGATTCTCAGCTTAATTTGTGCCGCTTGTTTGATTTTTGATGATTTTTTTTGAAAAGTGAATTTTGCTGATTGAAAATCTGGAGATTTGAAGATGAAGAAAAGAAGATCTGATCTTCTTTATCTATCTTTTTTTTTTTAATTTTGTCTAATTTAATTACTAATGATTTTCAGCTTTAAGTATTTGATTTTTTGTGTGTGTGGAATTCGCAAAGGCTTTAATGAAGGGGAGAAAACGAAAGGTTTGCCACTTGAATCATTGATTGTTTGAGCACCCGTCTCCGTAATTAGCCAATTGTCCCCATTTCAAGTTATTAATTGTTTCTCTGATTTGCACAGCAGAAGAAACAAAAAGTTTCAGATATAAGAGTTGGATTGGATAATGCAGATGATCTGGTAACCGGTTATTTCATGTTTGGATTCGGAAAATGGACCTTGAGCCAAGAATTTTGCAGCCAAATGTCAAGGCTATGCTTCTTGCTAAGTTAAGGGAATTTAAATCCAGCTGCTCGAGATCAGTTGTTAGAGTCTGGCATGACTGATTCGCTCAAGGTATGTTTTCGATCTTCTAACTTCCTTTTCACAAGCTGTGGTTCAACCATAGTCCGCTTTCCTTACGATTACTTGTAGATGAATATGTAATAGGCATCGACTAATCAAAGATGAAGATGAATGATGACTACCGAAGAACCATGCTTGAAACAGAAGAGCTCGGTGTTTCAATTCTTCAGGATTGGCATTCGCAAGAGAGCCTGTCTCTGCGAATGCCAATAACACGAACATGGCATGTCAACAGCTTGAACGTTATATTTTCTCACATTGAGCTATATCCATGGACTGGATGACAACATTGGCAAGGGCAAGAAAATTCTGACAGCTATGTCAAGGAGGATGAACCGGAACAAGTGGATCATTATCGTCGCTATCGTCGTCATTTTATACTTCAAACTTGTTAAATAGGCGGCATCAGTTATGTGCTCTCGGTTTTGTTCATACATTCCAATTCGAACATAAAGAATGAGTTTCACTTTATTATCCAGATTTGGGATATACATGAAAAGTTTGCTCTTGTTCGTTTAAAGAAAAACAATAGCCCTTTCGATTTAAAGAAAGAAATTTCATCTTTTTATTTTACGAATATTGACAAATTATATGTTTTATAATTAAAGTTTAATAGTAATTTTAAATTGAATTCATCTGAATTAAAAACGTTGTGGGTTGGGACATGAAACTCACAAGCTTTGGATGAATTTATCAGAAAAGCAAGGGAATTTAGTTTTAATTAATTTGATTCCTTGTAAATACTTAAATTTAATTATAAATCATTTTTCTCTTGATATTTTCAATGCAGGCAGAAATGGTCACTATTGTAAGTTCAGTTAGACATTTCAGATTCTGAAAATGTGTCTTAAAGCGATGAAATCAATCGGGGATGTAGCTCAAATGGTAGAGCGCTCGCTTTGCATGTGAGAGGCACCTGGTTTGATCCCCAGCATCACCTTTTTTCACCCTGCTTCTCATTTTTGCCAAAATATATTTTCTGTTCCAAAATCAGGAGCTTTTAAATTCAGAACAGTAATAAATCTAAACAAAGGTACTCCATTTAGTTATCTAATCAATCTTCCTTGTTCATTGCAACACTGTTTTTCCTTTTAATGCCGGATCTCTCTTTCTTGAATTTTGTATAATCTGCAAGCAAGCTAGCGTCCACGTTCTGGCTCATCCTCTTAGCCACCTCTGCCATTACCTTTCAACACCACAATTCTCTGCACTTAGTTCTTTTCAATCATACTTCATACATACACCAATATACAATGTTTATCAGTCGTGATATCATCGACAAACACGTAATACGAGTACGACACGATACGAAACTAGGATTTAAAAACCTTCATCACCATATATACGAATAGTTTACGAGTAGGGTTCTTGATGGACTTACCCCTTGTGCAAGACTGTCGCGGATACCATCCGGAATCATATTGAATGCCGGAGGATACACAATGGTCATGCTCATCTCCGAGTCGCCCCTGATCCGGCTTTTGTTGATCCTTCTATCCGGGTATAGTGTTCCTCTCACAGCTAGTGTGAAATAGGATGGATCAAATATATTATCAATCCCTTGGAGTTCCCATCTTGTCTGCAGGGAAGCAACAGCTCTCAATTGTACAAATGACAAAATCCAAACATTACAAAATTTGAACCTGCAATTATTACAGTGTGAAGTTCAAGAACTGTTGTGATATCATGAGGAACTTCTGGCGGGTAATCTCGACCGTTTGATTTGCATCCCAACCTAAAGTCAACCATTGGCCACACATTTAGAGCTAAGATCTTAATTGGTATCATCTTAACCCTCCATTCATCCTGCATAGGAACAAGACAAATCATATCAAATTTGGGGTCTTTTTAACTGATTGAATATCTGCATTTTTGTAACATTTAAAGGGTGAATATTCAATACACTAGAATTATACATAGTTAGTGCATAAAATATTAACCAATATTTAGATTCGAATCCATTTAACAATTGCATGCTTTTAGAATTACCTGATTAAGCTGTTGGATACTATGCTTTTCTGGAAACATGGCACTGAAAGCTCTATGCCTATCCTCCAAATAATCATCAAACAATGCCTGTCCAAAGAAATGAGTGAACATAGAATTAAGTTCAGTTGAGAAGAGACGATATCTGATGAGTTTGAGACGATGTCCGCAGTATCATCTCAAACTCATCAGATATCATCTCTTAGAAGTGATTATATAAATAAAGAGAGACATAATGGTAATCAAATTTCAATATCAATGGATACCAAGACTAGAACGTTCATTAAATTCGAGATTGCGACATCCTTTACACCGAAAAAGAAAAAGGAAACAAAAAGAGCTAATGGATTACCCCAGGAGTCTCGTAAAGGGGAATGTCAGTGGACACTGTTGTAGAATAAGTAGCAGGCTTTGCTGCAGACTCATTCCTCACCACATATTTCTGGGATTTCGATTTCATATCATTTGCAGGCCATTGAACTTGTGGTTTCTTCAGCTTCACTTTCCCTTTCCCGTCCCTGAAATTCTGAAATCTATTCTCAAAATGATAATTCAGTTGCAATGGAACAACTTTACTCATGTTTTGTTTTCCCTTGCTAGATTCTAATGCAAAAACAGACTGCAAAATCTTCCATTTGTTTATGTACTTATATTTCTTTATAATTCTGATACTTTTAATAATTTGTACTATATTTGTTTCTAAATATTTTTATATTTCATTTCGTATTTGTATTAGTTTTTTTTTTGTGTATTTTCATATTTAATGTGATATTTATTAATTTTTTATATAGAAAAATCAGGTAGTACCTAATATTTTGACATACATGTGGTAATGTGTTTAGGTTTTAGGGTTTGAGGAGTTAGGTTTTAGGGTTTAGAATTTAGAGTTTTAGAGTTAGATATTTAGATTTTAGAATACAAATAAGAAATGCAATTTTTATATAATTTGTGTATCAAAATATTGGTCATATTTGTTGAACAATATTTTAAGCCAAAATTAGAGAGATGAACCACTTTTAGAGGATTGTTCAGTTAAACCCGTTAATTTGATTGTTTGATAAACATATGATTGTAATAGCGAATTGAATATAAGAGTTATAAAGATTGTTTGTACTTGACAATTACAAAGAGTATTCTCTAACTTAAATTTAAATAACTCGCATATGCTTTTGAAGCAAGATATATTCGCATATCTATACTTTGAATAATTGAACCCAAACGAGTAGTCTCAGTGAAAAAGATGATGATATTTATCCTAGGAGACTTGAGTTCAAGCAGCTTTTTCTACAAGGTGTGTGCCTTAACAAATGGTTAAGAAAAGTATGATCAAATATTAAACCCTTCAAATATACATAGTAATGTATGTGCCTTAACTAATTATTTACATAATCTAATACCTATACAAATATTAAAAATCGATAAACAATAAAATATTCAAAAAATAGTAAATATAATCTTATTTTTATATGTTATATTGCTTGTTCAAAGTATCAACATAATTTTATACGATCAATCAATGCAATCAATTAGAGATGTAGAGGTTCCTCCATAGACACTTCGTTTAATCTTCATTTCAATTCAAAAACATACAATCAATTAGTTAAATTAACTAAGGCAGTTCACTATCAACTATAAATTATCAGTTAATATAATTCACTATCAGTTGTCAGCTATAACTAATTCTATAACTTATTATACAAATCATAAATTATTAAATAAGTTCAAATTTAAAATGAAAAAGAAAATACATGCACCAAAATACGATCACGTGGAGGTTGGGTCTTGTCCCCACAAAGCTTTATTTGAATAGACAAACTATTCCTTTCAAAAGGGTTACTTTTCTCATTCCCAAATAAAGAAATTGGGAATTTTTGGTTTTTTTATTTTTTATTTTGAATAATTTCAAATTTTAATTATATATTTGTAGGATTGTACTAAATATTAAGATTTGGTAACATTAAATACCACATGAAATTTTTTTAAAATATAATATGATATAAAGTATTATGATGTCTTGAAATGTATATAAAATAAATTATATACATATCAAAATTTATAAGATATTTTAAACATAAAGAAATACGATACAAATACATATATGTACATCCGATACAAATGTTGAAAACATAATTTTACTTTCTCATCAATTGATATTTTCAAAAGAGAATGAGTGTTGTTAGAAATCTTTTCGTAATCGAACCCAACAAGTGGTCCTAATAGTAAAACGAATGATATTCATATTGTCTTAGTGGTTAAGGATGTTCATATTATCACATCTTGTATGAGTTCGAATCTCGATATGAAAATGTAATATATCTTTATTTAAAAAAAAAAGAGAAACATAGATTAAATTACCTCAGTTGAAACCAAGCTAGAAAAACATGTTCTGTTTGTGAGCTCCAATTACAGGCAACGAATCTGCCGTTGAAAAATGAATATGAATATCATGTATATAATTAAAAAGAAAGAAAATCCGATATTCATATTGTTCCTTTGTTGAATTTAATTATGTCGAAACCATTTTTAACCGATAAAATAGCTTGGACGATTATTTTTTGAAATTAGGAGCTTTCATTTAAATTCGATTTTTGAAAAGATTGGAGTCGACACCGGTTACTTTGGTAGACCGGACACCATAAAACAACCAGAGATTTTGAAAATTGGGGTTCGGAAGTCGATTACGTGTGGGGAAGGATTAGCACCCCACAAACGTACGATATCTGTACCTCTAATTTAGTGTGGCATATTGACATTTTGGAATAACAATTCAAATTTAATTTAATCATTAATTATTAATTGGGTTTATGTTCAAAATGGAAATATTCTTTTTATAAATAAATATATTTTTGCTTTAATTATAAAATTAGAAACACCCCTATACGCTCAGGGCATCGCCTTTCATATTTCAAAAAATATATCCCACCTACAAAAGGTTTTTATGCATGATTAATTATGGTATAGTTCATTTTAAGTACTAACCTAAAAAAGCTCTAATTTAATTCATTTGTTATTTAATCTATGAATATTATTTAATTTAAAAATTTACATGGGATAGCACTCAATTACTTTTGAGCACCATTCATAATTAAACTTTAAAATTATAGATAATATTCCATACCACTTAATTATACTAATTATTTAAAGTTATAATCTTAATTAAGGTTCTATTTATTAAACTAAGTTATTTATTAATTTTCTAGGGTTTTAATGAATATTGAATATTCTATTTAAGAGTTCATGTTGAATAACATTCCATTGCTTTAGGACATCGTTCAAATTTAAACTCAAAAATTTCCCAATCAATACTCATTAATTTTATACAATTATCCACCATATTCCAATTATTTAAGGCTTAATTAAAGTATAATAAGACTAAGGCTCTAATACACTAATTAAATTAAACTAGATATTTTAATTATCTAACAATTATGTTATATGTCTTAATCAAAACATGCATCAATTAATAAGTATCTAATTGAATTTGAATTAAACAAATTAATTAAAATTAAAGGAGAAAAATCAAATTGAAACTTCAATTTCAGATTTTATTCAAATTAGGAACTAAATTGAAAACAAGATAAAATTGAAGGTCAAAATCTTAAGAACTTGAAAATCAGGACGCGGATCTGAGATTCGGCCCATTTTAAAGACACGCATTTTATAAGGGGTATTTAAGTCCTGCCCTAGCCGAAATTCGGCCTCCTTTTCCCTATTTTTCACAAACCATTCTTTCTTTTCTTTCAATATGCCCTGTTCTCTCTCTTCTGATAACACCAAATACCCAAAAAATTTAGCCCAAACCAGATTAAAAATACATATTTCTTATGTGTTCTTTGAGAACTCGATGAACACGAAGAACACAGTCACCCACTGCCGTGGCCTCCGCCATCTAAATATATTTCGACCATCTTTCGATCAAACTTCGATGTTCGTCGGTCATCGCCTGAAACTCTCGATCACCCCTTGTTTAACTTCGGCGGCCGTAAGACAATTTTCGACCATCGTCCGCCACCGCAATTTTTGATGCTCTGACTCCAGACGATTTGACTTTCTCGAGATGAGTCTTTCTCTCTCTTCTTATTTTAATATAGTAATTAATATTTTTAATAATTGTCATTAATTACATCTGACTTTCTCTCTCCTTTTTATATAGGGTGAGTGGATTATGACATCAGGTATGACGTTACAGCCATAACGTCATGGACAACTGGTCTTGAGAAAATACAATTCGTGTGATGTTTACTTGGACCAATGGGCATGTGACACGTGTCTTTTCAAATTGAAATTTGGCAGGAAAAAGGGCTTAAAGCGATTATATTGGGCTGCATATATATCTATAAATGAACTGGAGTTTGGCCGAAAAGTTGTAAAATGAGAATTTGGGCTTTATATTTATGAATGGCTTTTGTATATGAACATTTGGACTGATATTTGATTTATGGATAATTTTTTATATTATTTTTGGTTTATGATATTTTATTTATTTAATATAGTATATATATATATATATATATATATACATACGAGGATAAAATTCGGGTATTACAAATTAGATGATTAAATATTTATGGCGTAAATTAATTAAATATTATTATTTAATATTTAAATGGTGTTACACATATATAAATATTGTTTTAATATTTTAATATATTTTTATTAATATTATATATATATTTATATATGATGCTTATATATTATATGTTGAGATTGCATAGTGATTGAGAATTAATAAGTTTAGAGAAAACACAATAACTAGCGTGATGGAGCATGAGAAGCCTAACGTGCCATCCAATCCTAATCCCTATGAAAATTCTGGTGGCCGACCGCCGGAGGGTGTTTCGTCCATGTCTGGTGACCCAACAAGGGAACGGCATGCGTCCCCGATTTTACTGGATATGCAGCGGTAATCGAAGAAGGGAAGGAGTGATGCAAGTGATGCTGGCCTTGAGGGGGTTGCAATGATGGATGCGGATGATGGTGGACCCGCCGGTGAGAAGGGTTCCACTGGTGGTGGTGTTGAGTCACCGACGTCGAACAAAGTGTCATATGCGAATGTTGTTGCGGCTGGAAAGCAACCAATGGAGTCGGGTGCTGCGTCTTGTTTTGTAGAAGGAGAAGTGGTGATTACGAATGAAGATATTATCATGAACAAAGAGGCCACTATCCCGTCTATACAATTTTTCTACCGGGTGCACGATCAAGTCGATCATAACATGCGCAATACGATAATCGTACGGCTCTTGGGACGATCAATTGGGTATAAAGCTTTAGAGTTGCGAATTAATGCTCTATGGAAACCGGTGGGTCAACTCCAGATCATTGATATGGATAATCACTATTATAGTATATGTTTCTCTAATGAACATGGTTACACGAAAGTTCTTACGCAGGGGCCTTGGACTATTTACGTGAGTTATTTAACGGTGCAATCATAGAGTCGAACATTTACAACTTTTGAAAAGCACCCTACGCAGGTCATAGTATGGGTTAGATTACCAGGGCTGCCTTATTGCTATTATACAAAGGCGTTGTTTCGGCATATTGCTGACCTAATTGGACGAGTGGTCAAGATCGATTACAATACAGAAGTTAGAGGGAGAGGAAAATTCGCGC
This sequence comes from Hibiscus mutabilis, assembly GCA_019671005.1. Lineage (NCBI taxonomy): Eukaryota > Viridiplantae > Streptophyta > Magnoliopsida > Malvales > Malvaceae > Hibiscus > Hibiscus mutabilis. Next base: position 48,872,664 of record CM033729.1, read on the forward strand.
GTATTGACGTACTTGTTGATTTGAATAAGCCTTTACTCTCTTGTATCGAATTGATGGGAGAATTCAAAAGCTTGAATATGAAGGCCTGCAACAAGTCTGTTATACATGTGGCATTTATGGTCATTCGAATGAGACTTGTGAGGTGAATAAAGTCGCGACGGAGGGGATGATTGTTGTTCCCGATGTAGCTGCAACTGATAATGTGACAAAAGAGGATGAGATATCAAAATCTAATTTATTTAGATCGTGGATGGTGGTGGATACTCGGCGTCGACGTGGTGGGGTGGCTGTGACTGCTACTAAGTATGTACCTGAAGGAGTGGACGAGTCTCGTTTTTTCGTGCTTGAGAATAGGGAGGATTCACAAGCTGAGAATCGAACAGTAGAGGGTATGACCGTGGAAAAAACTGGGGTTGTAGGGACAATACAGCCGCCAGCTCTGCCTGTGCGATCGAACTCCACTATTGTACGTGAGTTTCAACGTATCGATGCTTACTTAGCATCCAATCCAGACAAGAGAAGTAAGGGTGTCAAGAACAGTACCAAGGTTGCGGATGTTGTTCCTTTGGTGAGTGGTCATGGGGCGCGTGTGGTTTCGCATCGGGCGACAGTTCTGTCAGGTTCTCATCAGGCGATAACTATTGTAGAAGGTAGGGATGAACGGTTACCGAATGCAATGGTACATGGTCAGCGTGGGAAGAGTCTCTCAAGGAAAGGTTCGGGTGAGGGTATCACTCGCGGGTTAAAGGTATAGAAGAACCAGGGGGCTCGTGCATCGGTAAGAATGCCCCCGTAGGTTTAGTGCGTCATTTATCGGCTCAATTGGATGCCGATGAGCCATCTGGGGAGTTTATTGGTGATTATGATCATACTGCATCCATGGTGCAATCTTCGGATGATGAGGTCGAGTATCTGAATGAGTCTCATCCGTTAGAGGCGGCGGAGAAAGTTGAGCATGGTGTTGGGACTTCTTCCAGGTCTCAGTAAGTGTGTTTTTTCTATTTTTTTCTTTATGATGATTAATTTTATGTTATGGAATTGTCAGGGTGCTGCTAGCCTGACTTTTAGACGACATTTTAAGACGTTTGTTCGTGAGAATAAGTTGAGCTTGGTAGCTTTATTTGAGCCTCGTGTGAGTGGTGCAGGTGCAGGTGCAGGTGGAGTTATTCAAAATCTTGGGTTTTCTAATTCGTATCGTGTGGAATCGCATGGCTTTAGTGGGGGTTTGTGGCTCTTGTGGGATGATTCAATTGTTGTGGATGTGGTTCAGATTTCTAATCAGTTTATCAATTGTCATGTTTATGATGCGGGAGGAAGTTTTCAATTTCAGTTGACCGCTATGTATGCTAGTCTGGTGAGCTCTAAACGTAAGCACCTGTGGCGACAACTGGAAAGTGTTAATCCGGGTGAGATGTCCCTTGGATTTTAGGGGCTGATTTCAATATGTTATTATATGCGGATGAGCGTGTTGGGGGTGTAGAGCAACATGCGACGGGGAGTCGTGATTTTGCAGAATTTATTAGAAATCTTGGGCTGTCGGATTTGGGTTTTTGTGGTCCTACATTTACTTGGAATCGGGGTAACTTATACCAACGTCTGGACCGGTGTTTGGGGAATGCTCAGTGGTGTCTCTCTTTTATGGAAGCTGCCGTCACACATCTAGATCGTCTTGGTTCGGATCATCGGCATTTGCTTGTGTCTCTCCGGGAAGTTAGTAATACATGGGAGAATAGTCCTTTTCGATTCATCAACGTATGGCAATCCCATCCTAATTTCCATGAGTTTATTGAGACAATATGGGTTGGTAGTCGCCAGTATACAGAGAATGTAGCAAACTTTACGACGGCTGTTGGTGATTGGAATAAAGATGTTTTTGGTCATATTGGTACAAAGAAGAAACATATACGGGCTTGAATACGGGGTATTGATAAAGCGCTTCTGCGTAGGCATTCAAATTCTTTGGTGGCATTGTTGGATAAGTTGAAGCAAGAGCTTGAAGAAGTGGTGGCACAAGAGGAAAGCTTGTGGCAGCAAAAGGCATGTGCAAATTGGGTGCTTCATGGGGATCGGAATTCACATTACTTTCATGCCTCAGTAATGGCTCGACGGAGGGCTAATAGGATCACGACGCTTCGACGTGCGGATGGGCCCTAGTGTAGTGATAATGAGGAGCTGGCTCAGTTGGCACTTGAATTTTATTGCCAACTATTTACCAGTGATGCTAGTAATCGGCCTTACCTTTTGGCGAGAAGAATGTTTCCCATATATCACAGGGTAATATGAATATGCTCAGTCTACAGGTTACAAGGGAGGATATCCGGTTTGCGATGTTTGATATTGGGCATTCAAAAACGCCAGGAGTGGATGGCTTAAATGCGAGTTTTTTCAGAAAAATTAGGGAGTTGTTGGGAATTCTGTTATTGAATTTGTTATGAGGATTTTTAGCACTGGAGTAATCCCTGAAGAAATAAACCGCACACTTTTGATTTTGTTGCCAAAGTGTCTTTGCCGGAGTCTATGGGGCAATTTCGGCCTATTAGTTTATGTATTGTGATATATAAGGTGGTGGCTAAGATTATTGTGAATAGATTGAAACCTTTCTTGTCATCATGGGTATCGGAGAACCAGACTAGTTTCGTCCCTGGGCAGTCAATTGCGGATAATATTGTAATAACACAAGAGGTAATACACTCGTTGCGTAAGAAAACAGTGAAACGTGGATGGATGACATTGAAAATAGACTTTGAGAAGGCCTATGATAGACTGGAATGGGTTTTCATTGATGATACTCTGCTGGATATTGGGGTACCTAACTCCCTGAGGGCGTTGATCATGCAATGTGTTACGACTGTCTCTACACAGGTACTATGAAATGGATCGATGACTGAAGTTTTTAAACCAACTAGAGGAATTAGGCAGGGTGATCCTTTATCGCCTTACCTTTTTGGGTTATGGATGGAGAGGCTCGCACAAAGAATTCAGTCACATGTTGATGGGGTAGGTGGAAACCTTTCCGTGTGAATTTAAATGGTCCTGCTATCTCTCATTTATTTTTTGCGGATGATATGATTCTATTCTCAGAAGCTTCCTTGGATCAATTAGCTGTAGTTCATTCAGTTTTATATGCTTTTTGCCAAGCTTCTGGTCATAAAGTAAGTGCGGCGAAGACAACCATTTTCTTCTCCAAGAATGTACCCTCTGATTTATGGCATGCTATTAGTGGGGGGTTTGGTTTTGTTGAAGTCATGATCTCGAGAGGTATCTAAGGGTGTCGTTGCTTTATAGTCGGGTCACGACTGCTTCGTATCAATATTTGGTGAATATGGTTTAGCGTAAACTGAGTGGGTAGAAGGCGAAATCTCTCTCCCTAGCAGGGCGAATTACGTTGGCGAAATCGGTTCTTGCCTCAATCCCGATTTATGCGATACAGACTGCGATCCTTCTGAAGCGTACTTGTGTTGAGTTGGAAAGATTAATTCACCGCTTCGTTTGGGGTATTACATTCATCTGAGGTGGGGTGCATCTTGTTAATTGGGAGACGATATGTCGAACTGTTCCTGAAGGGGGTTTAGGCTTTCGTAAAATGGATAAGCAAAATAAGGCTTCATTATGAAGTTCTTTTCAAATTCTTGCGCGACCAAACGCTTTTTGGGTCCGGCTTCTCCGAGCTAAATATAAGTGTATGGAGGGAGTACCGATTGTTCTTCGTAACTCTAATTGTTCTCGCCTTTGGAAGGGATTAAGTGTGGTGTGGGAGGAGGTGCAAAATAATATTGTGCGGTCTCTTGGGGCTGGACAGAAAGTTAACTTTTAGAGGGACACGTGGATCGCAGACGTTGGTCCTTTGCTGCACTATGTTGATCCGATAGTGGTTGCCCAACTAGATCGAGTACCGGTTGCTCATGTGGTAGGGAGTGATAGAGAGTGGATCTGGGGGTTGTTCGAACACTTACTCCCATGTGATATTGTGCTGCGTATTGCAGCTGTAAAAGGACCGATACAAGGGGTGAGCAAAGATTTGGTTGGATGGAAGAAAACAAACGATTGTCGGTTCACGGTGAAATCGACTTATATGGCTCATTGTGGGCAGGTTAGTGGTCCGAACCATGCGGTTTGGAAGATATTACACTGTTATAAAGAGTTACCGAGGGTGAAATACTTCTTGTGGCTAGTCTATCGGGGCACGTTAATGACAAATAAGTTACGTGTAAGACGTCAGTTAGCCACAGATAGTGGGTGCGTTGTGTGTGGGGCTGGAGTTGAAAGTATTGATCATATCATTCGGCAATGTACAACGACCATGCTTGTTTGGAAAGAATTGATTCTCCCTAGCAAATTTGTAGAGTTTATGAACATAGAAATCTGCGACTGGATTGCGGCTAATCTTGCGCCACGCAATAGGATTTCAATTCAGGTAACAGGTTGGGATTTGATGTTCGGGAATGTCCTATAGAACTTATGGTTAAGTAGGAGCGTTGTAGTATTTGATTCTCCCATTGAGGATGGTCGGAGAGTCATTGCCCGTAGCCGGCAGTTGTCGGAATTGTACATGCTTGTGTAGGAGGATAATCGGTCTGCACTAGATGTTGGTGTTGCTGCCCCTTGTGGTCCGGCGAGTTGGACGGTCACTGAGGAGCCATGTATAAAATTGAACAACGATGGGGCTCAATGTGCAGATAGTAGTCATGCTTCGTGCGGGGGTGTTGCGCATGATTGGTCTGGACGCTGGTGTTTTGAATTTACCAAATTTCTCAGCATATGCTCGGTGGTAGATACGGAAGTTTGGGGAGCCTACCTTGGTCTTGTTTGCGCCTGGGAGACGGGATTGTAGTGATGTTTTTTCTCGCTAAAAAAAGGTGTGTTTTTATTTTTGTTTGAAAATGTTGTATTCCGCGTGGAGTTTTAGAAAACCCGTATTTTATTTAAAAATAGAGTCGCCACCGGCCACTTAGGTAGGCCGGACACCGTAAAAAACCAGAGATTTAAAATTGATGGGTTTGGGAGTCGGTTACGGATGGGGAAGGATTAGCACCCCTACACCGCCCAAAATTGGTACTTTAATAATTACCGCTTTATTAATATTAAACTTTCCGGATTAAAGTGACGATTAGAATAAAATTCGATTATAAATGCGAGTAGATTTTAAAGGCCCCGTTATTCGAGAGTAAACGCCCAACCACTATCACTACGCCTGATACTGGCCCCGTTTACGCTCGAATAAAAGGGCATCGCATTGACAATTATATATCCGTAATGCAACTGAGAAAATAAAACATAAAACATACAATTTACATTGACATGATATTAAAACATAAAATATGAATATTACAAAATAAATAAAAAATAAACACATGGGCATAAAACCTAACATATCATAATAACAACAAAGTATGGGCATGAACAAAAACAAACTTTCAAGACTAAATTAATTAATCCTAGCATGCTTTAACCTATAAAATCACAAATGCCACAAATGCATGACATGCACAAAATGATGTTAAACTAATAAATCAAAGTAGCATACTAGCATAAAAACTTAACACTTGACATTTGACACAAATTACATGCATGATACTAAAAAAACATAAACACATGAATTTTATAAAATTAAATAAAAATAATAAAATACATAAAAATATTACATAACATAAAGAAATAAAAACAAAGATGAACACGAACAAGAAAGAAACATACCTCTAAAACTAAAATAATTAATTCCAACATGCTTAAACACATTAAGACACCAATATAATATACATAAAATGCATGAAATGTAATGCTAAACTAACATAACAACATGTTAACATAAAAACTAATACTTATCTTCCATTATATAACATAATTTACACCCACAACCTAACATGACATTTAAATATGATAAATAATACCACACTAACATATAACCTAAAAACAAGATGAACATAAAATACATACTAATCATATCAAATACAAAGATGTACATACATACCAAACAAAATAAATAAATAAAAACCATGAACAAACGCATATCATGATAAAAAATATATTTAGATGAAAAGAGGATTGGAAAACAAATATTAAACAACCACCAATAATTAATCTAAATGCATTCTAATAACATATAGATGCACGTGAACATAAAAATATATAAGAGTTAAGGAAAAATACATAAAAAATAATAATAAAACATCACTTCTATTGGATCATAAAAAAATTATACCACAAACATACACTAAAACCAAAAAATATGAGTCATTTCCCCCCTTTTTTTTGCTACTGCCGAGAGCTCTCCTCTCAAATTCTCACTCTGCCGTCTATCTCCAATTGTGCTCCAATTTGTTGTGTTCTTTTTGATGGATCAAGGGAGCCGGACATAGAAATGATCTATGGCTCAAATATATGGTAATGGGAAATGGTGAGGTTGAGTGAAGTGTGTGAGAAGTTGCCGCATGGTGTGAGGTATGGGGGAAAGGCATGGGGGCATGTATGTTGCAGGGGTATGGGCGACATGGCCCTCTTTTTTTATTGATTTTTTTGGTTTAATTAGGATAAGTGATTCGAATATAATTTGGGGTCCGGACAAAAATGGGTATTACAGTTTCCCCTTTTTGCTCATTGTTGTGTAACAGCAATAGAGCAAAGACTAAGAATAAACGTTTTTGTCCGGTCTGGCTGAACTTCTCCTCTTTTTGACGCGTGTCTTCTTTCTTTGGTAGATCTTCGTTCTCTTCGGCGCCTGTCTTTTTCTTGTCTTGACTGATCTACCTTGTCACTCTTGGGGAAGCAAAACCTTCAAAATTGGGGGTTGTTTGTTGGGGAAGCAAAATGAGTCCCACTTACTACATTATTGATAATAAGCTAATACCTAAAGAGAGTTCGACCCAGCTGCAACACCAACGAAGAGACAGGGTCTACAAAATTCGATCCAGCTGCAACACTGACGAAGAGGCAAGACCGATAGGTGAAAGTTCTGATGTCTGATCCAGCTACAACTCTGACGAACAGGCAAGATCAGAAAACTGACAATTTTTCTCTTTTTTCTCTCTCTTTTTTTGTTTCTTTTTCTCTTCTTTTGTTTCTTTTTTTCATTTTTTTCTTTTTTCTCTCTTTTCTCTTTTTTCTTTTTTGATTTTTTCTTTTTGTTTTTTTGTTTTTGGATTGATTTTTTTAGCTACAATTATAATAAAAAGGTAATCTCCGAGTAAAATTTAGGTCTAGCTGCAACACCGTTGAAGAGGCAAGACCTGGATAGGATTTGATCTGCTACACCACTGCCGAAGAGACTAGATCAGCAAAAAGTGAGATCCATTACACCACCGGCGGAGAGATAGGATCTGGATGGAAAATTTGATCTGCAACACCACTGATGGAGGCAAGATCTTCATTAAGTTTGCGTACCACCACCGACGAAGGCATGATTTACAAGATGTTGGGTGACTGCGCCACTGACAGCGAAATAATAATATTTTTTTTGGAAAATTTGCCCGGCTTTTCTATCGACAGAGGGCATGATCTAGAAAGAATTTTTGTTGGCATCCGTCACACCATCGTTAGAGGAATCAAATCCTACAAAAGAAAAAAACATTGGTCAGTAATTGTCAAAGATTTTGTCGCTGATACCTTTTATTTTGGGTGTTTCCATCTTTTTCCTGTTTGGCCTCCTTCAAGACTAAGGTTGGCCTTCTTGTCATTGCCCCCGTGTTGAGGGTACTCGGTCTTTTTCCTAGACCTGTTATGTACAAACAAGATTGCATGAATGTATCTAATGCATGTGTCTACCCTAAATGCATGGTGACTTTGGTGTATGCACTTAATCTAAATGTATGACGTTTGCAAAAATGGTTTAATGCAAGATGAATGCAACTACATGCATAAATGTGGCATGATTTTTTCGATCCTCAAAGAGATACCCCTGACTCCTCACTGGTCCCTTCAGGATCTTGGTTTTTTGTATGTGTCCCAACCTTATCTTGGGTTCGATTAGCTTTTATCTAAGTTGATGGCCCAAAATTTTGTTCATTACATGAAATCATCTGACACTGTTCTCGTAATATTTTTGAAACTTTAGGGTGATGTATTTTGGATATTCAAGACTCAGATATGAACAAAAGATGTTTGCATTGCTATTTGTAGTTTTGATCCCTTACAAAATACTCTCACCACTATTGTAATTAAGTCGGTGAGGTTGGTTTACAAAAGGTATTACTCTGAAAGTGATAAAAACTATAAGGGGACCTACTATGGTCAAGACAGTGCAATACTTAACATGGTCCAGTTCAAAATACCTTCAACACACCCTCAGTTGGCATTTTCATGCTTCGGTAAAGGGTCTTTGCTTGTAGCCGTTCTTGTTGAGTTATCAAAGCTTACCACCCCAAGCTTAATGAATTTTTCCACTAACTTTTTGAAGCCGAACCAGTTTTCAATGGTGTGGCCAACCTGCCCCGTGTGATAATCGCATTTTGCATTGGGATCATACCATTTCGGGAAGGGAGGTTGTACTGGATCTCGATAAAAGGGTGCCACCATGTGGACATCATACAGCTGCTTGTACAATTCTCCATAAGAAACGGGTAGTGGAGTAAATTCTACGTTTTCAGTGTTCTTCCTCTGACCAGAGCCTTGGCTTGAGGAACCGTGAGCACTTGGCATGGCCTGAGGTTGCACAACTGTGATAGGCTTAAAATAACTGGCATTATAAACTCCCGTAAAGTTTACTTCATGATCTTTCTTTGCATGGTAGGGCCTTTTCTGGGACGAACTACCTCTGTCATCAATTTTGCCACTCTTGACGGCATTCTCAATGAGCTCCTCGGATAGCACGAGGTCGGCAAAATTGGTAGTCGCGTTGCCTATCAAGCGACCCAAGATCGGACCCTCCAAAGTTTGTACAAATGTAACCACCGTCTCCCTCTCACTGAGCGGGGGTTGGACCTGAACTGCTATATCCCTCCAGCGCTGAGCGTATTGCCTGAAGCTTTTGTTATGCTTTTGTTTCATTTGTTGCAGTGTCCACCGGTCTGGCATCATATCATTGACGTGTCGGTACTGCTCCAGAAAAGCTTTGGCCAAGTCTCTCTATGACTTAATCTGACGGTGGCTCAACTGATTATACCATCGGGCAGCAGATCCTGATAGACTGTCCTGGAAGCAGTGAATTAACAGCTTATCATCTCGGCCGTATCCAGTCATCCTCCGACAGAACATAGTGAGGTGAGTGCGAGGGCAGCTGGTTCTGTCATACTTTTCAAATTCTGGGACCGTAAATTTCAGGGGTAATACCAAATTCGGGACATAACTGAGTTCACTGGCATCGAATCCACTGAAGGTATCCTTTAATCCTATAACCTCTAACTTATCTTCGAGTTTTTTACATCGATCTTCGATTTCCTTTGAAGCTTCTACCTTCGACCCCTCGGTCTCAAACAGATGATCTATTTTTGAGATAAAATTTTCAGCTTGATTGCCCTCGGGTTTAACTTCCGATACAGATGGTTGATTTATATGGATCGAAGTACCGGCCTAGTGTAGATGATACTTTCCCCGAGAAATGATCACCTGGGGTTGAGTTTCTGGCTGTATCATGGTTTGAACGGGCGTGAACCCCGGATGATACATAAAATCCTCGTCACCAGCAGTGGGTATAGGATTTGCAGTGGGATTTACAACAGAGGCCTCTCCAGGCTCAGGAAGCTTTAATCCCAGCATTTGTGTCATTTGGCCCAGCATGTCTTGTTGTGACTTTGCAAGTTGTTCCCCCATATCCTGTTGGACTCTCGCTAACTGTTCCTCAACCTGCTTGGCTATGTTCGCTTGCAATTCTTTCTGATCTTGCTCGATTTTTTTCAATCTTTCATCGTTTGCCATCTTTGTTTTGTACCGAGTTCCGTATGGATGCTGAACTGACTGATCTTCTACTTTATCCAGTATCGCTGTCATAGGGCGCCCCTAGAGTTAGTTTTTTTATTTTGAAAATGAATGTATATGCATGCAAAATGTGTCCTAAATTGATGCAATGCAAAATCAAGATTGCGATGATATTGTGCAATGATGCAGGTGAAATCAATGCGATGAGAATAAAATGAAACAAGTTAGCACCAAATAAAACGATTAAATAAAACAGATGAAAAATAGAGTAATAAAAAAAATTGTACATAAACAAGAAATAAGGCACCAGAGCCTAAATAGGGTGACCACTAATCGGGCAGAGTTTCACATGGCTCTAAAGGGTTGGCTCCTACGGCTCACTATATGCAGTTTTCGTGCTAAGAGGTACCCGAATTGTCATTGTTGTCCTCTTCTAAGAGTAGCAAGGCCCCCGGTCATCACCCATTATAGGCTCCTTTCAACCGGGTTCAATTCAGGGGGACCCATTCGCTTATACACATACGAAAGAACGATATCCTCACGAAAGTATAAGGTACTCGAGCCCCGAAGGTACTTGCTAGGCCCATACGGGAGAACGGTATCTCCACGAAAGCATTAGCATTTCCCCCCACTTTAAAAAATGGGTTTATATGCCATATTTTAAATGCGTTAAAATAAACGCGCAATTATAACCGAATGTTACTTTAATAGTCACTTTAATCCGGAATTTCCAATATTAGTAAAGCGATAATTATTTAAAAAAGCTCGTCTCTCTTATTTGTTTGAAAAAACAAAAATATCCCCAGCGGAGTCGCCATCTGTAGCGATGTTTTTTCTCGCTAAAAAAAGGTGTGTTTTTATTTTTGTTTGAAAATGTTGTATTCCGCGTGGAGTTTTAGAAAACCCGTATTTTATTTAAAAAATAGAGTCGCCACCGGCCACTTAGGTAAGCCGGACACCGTAAGAAACCAGAGATTTAAAATTGATGGGTTCGGGAGTCGGTTACGGATGGGGAAGGGTTAGCACCCCCACACCGCCCAAAATTGGTACTTTAATAATTACCGCTTTATTAATATTAAACTTTCCGAATTAAAGTGACGATTAGATTAAAATTTGATTATAAATGCGAGTAAATTTTAAAGGCCCCGCTATTCGAGAGTAAATGCCCAACCACTATCACTACGCCTGATACTGGCCCCGTTTACGCTCGAATAAAAGGACACCGCATTGACAATTATATATCCGTAATGCAACTTAGAAAATAAAACATAAAACATACAATTTACATTGACATGATATTAAAACATAAAATATGAATATTACAAAATAAATAAAAAATAAACACATGAGCATAAAACCTAACATATCATAATAACAACAAAGTATGGGCATGAACAAAAACAAACTTTCAAGACTAAATTAATTAATCCTAGCATGCTTGAACCTATAAAATCACAAATGCCACAAATGCATGACATGCACAAAATGATGCTAAACTAATAAATCAAAGTAGCATACTAGCATAAAAACTTAACACTTGACATATGACACAAATTACATGCATGATACTAAAAAAACATAAACACATGAATTTTATAAAATTAAATAAAAATAATAAAATACATAAAAACATTACATAACATAAAGAAATAAAAACAAAGATGAACACGAACAAGAAAGAAACATACCTCTAAAACTAAAATAATTAATTCCAACATGCTTAAACACATTAAGACACCAATATAATATACATAAAATGCATGAAATGTAATGCTAAACTAACATAACAACATGTTAACATAAAAACTAATACTTATCTTCCATTATATAACATAATTTACACCCACAACCTAACATGACATTTAAATATGATAAATAATACCACACTAACATATAACCTAAAAACAAGATGAACATAAAATACATACTAATCATATCAAATACAAAGATGTACATACATACCAAACAAAAAAATAAATAAAAACCATGAACAAACACATATCATGATAAAAAACATATTTAGATGAAAAGAGGATTGGAAAACAAATATTAAACAACCACCAATAATTAATCTAAATGCATTCTAATAACATATAGAGGCACGTGAACATAAAAATATATAAGACTTAAGGACGAAAAATACATAAAAAATACTAATAAAACATCACTTCTATTGGATCATAAAAAAATATACCACAAACATACACCAAAACCAAAAAATATGAGTCCTTTCCCCCTTTTTTTTTGCTACTGCCGAGAGCTCTCCTCTCAAATTCTCACTCTGCCGTCTCTCTCCAATTGTGCTCCAATTTGTTGTGTTCTTTTTGATGGATCAAGGGAGCCGGACATAGAAATGATCCATGGCTCAAATATATGGTAATGGGAAATGGTGAGGTTGAGTGAAGTGGGGGAGAAGTTGCCGTATGGTGTGAGGTATGGGCGAAAGGCATGGGGGCATGTGTGCTGCAGGGGTATGGGCGGCATGGCCCTCTTTTTTTATTGATTTTTTTGGTTTAATTAGGATAAGTGGTTCAAATATAATTTGGGGTCCGGACAAAAATGGGTATTACAGGGATTTATAAATATTATTCTTCAGCTTGATAGTCTTGAGGCTATCCGGATTATCAAACGTGAATATCAAGGCTTGCATGGTTTACGCGGGCATTTATTGGAACTTTGGGGCCGTCCCTGGGTGATAAAGGTTGAGCACATTAGACGTGAAGGAAATCGGGTTGCGGATGCTTGTGCGAAGTTAGCAAATTTTGGGAACTTGGAGGTTGTGCTCTTTGATGTTCCACCGAGTTCAGTTGGCCAATTGGTGCATGATGAGTCGTTGGTTGCTTCATAGTACTAATTTTGTTGATGTTCGATAGGACCGTTCGCTTGTGACGGATTGTTTCGTTATTTTTGTCCTGTTAGTTTGTGGTACCACTTGTACTCTTTTCCTCCATTTAGGTTTAGGGAGGTTTTTAGTGAGGCTTGTGGTAACACCCCATGTATGATCCCGTTGATATGAAATCATACTTTTCACCAAAAAAATAAGTTAGGAGTTTGTTTTTAATTTTATTTATAAGATGTTTGCCATTTTATAAAATATTTTAGTAATTTAAACTTATGATGTAAAATTCTTATCAGTATTATACAACTTTTATATTTATTTTTATTATTTACTTTAATTTATTTCGCAATTTATCACAAGTAATAAAAAATTAAAATTTTGAACATCTTAAATGTTTAACATTTAAAAATTCATAAAAATATTTTAATAGAGAGTAACGAGGGTATGCAAATATAATATATATTTTTTGAAATAATTAATATAATAATTATATTAGTAATACGATAAATAATATAATTCTATGACGTTTTGTGCATATATTTTTAATTTAATATTGAAAGTTTAACATGTTGAAAATAAACTATAACACATAGACAAATGAGTAATCTAATATTCCTCAATTCAAACACAGTAATTTTACATTCCTAACAAATAAACCAAGCAAGGTAACGTAACATTCCTAGTAATGTGTCAAATAATGTTACATTTCGAGAATCGTATTCTCAGAAATAATCTTACATTCCGTGAACCAAACGCACTCTTAAGGTCTTGTTCCACCAAAAATATTTTCAAAGTCAGGTGAAGTTCCTGCGCTTTTGGGGTCTCTCGTTCTTGAATTTTCTATAATCTGCAAGCAAGCTAGTGTCCTGGCTCATCCTCCTACCCATCTCTGCCATTATCTTTCAATACCAATATACGAGTACGACATGCCTATTAGTTTTGAAATTAGACAAATTAAACGATGATATCGTCCTAGTTCTTGTTTTCTTACCCCTTTTACAATCGTGTCGCGAATACCATCCGGAATCAGAGTGAATTCCGGAGGATACACGATGCTGATGTTCATCTCACAGTGACCCCGAATCCGGCTTCTGCTGCCTCTGCTGCCGGGATATAATGTCCCTTTCACGGCAAGTGTGAAATGTGATGGATCGAAAACATTATCAATCCCCTGGAGTTCCCATCTCCTCTGCAAGACAAGAGCTTTGTATTAGCACTAACTTACAACTAAAACAAGCTGAGAAAATGGGGGCCCTGAGCGGTAGTTCATGTTCTGAGACGGCACTGGGCTATATCATATACGAATTAACAATGCTTATGTGTTTGCTTACAGTATGAAGCTCAAGAACTTTAGTGATATCATGTGGAATTTCTGGTGGATAATCTCTACCCTTTGATTTGCATCCCAACCTGAAATCAACCACTGGCCACACATTTAGTGCCAAAACCTTGAAGGGTAACATCTTAACCCTCCATTCATCCTGTACAAGTGCAACACAGGTCATATCAGAATTCAGATTTAAGATTAAGCAAAACAAAACAATTCCATACTTTTAGAAAAAGGAAAGCAAATGACCTGATTAAGCTGCTGGATACTGTGTTTGTCTGGAAGCATGGCACTGAAAGCTCTATGTTTTTCCTCCAAATACTCATCAAACAAAGCCTGTCCAAACCCAACATTCAAAAACGAAACGACTCATGCTATAACAAAGCTCATATGATTCGTAACATTAAATAAATTCGAAATTCGAATCGGTGGATACCCCGGAAGTCTCATAAAGGGGAATATCAGTGGAGATTCTTGTAGAATAAGTAGAAGGCTTTGCAGCAGCCAAATATTTCAGGGATTTCGATTTCATAGTATTTGCAGGTCATTGAAGTTGTGGTTTCTTCGGCTTCAGCTTCTCTTCCCCGTCGCTGGAATTCTGAAATCTACGCTCAAAATGCAACATAAGCAAAATATTTCTGTGCTGACAACTCAGAGATAAAATGCAACATAAGCAAAATATTTTCATAATTATGATATTTTCGTGTAGTGTTTGTCCGGAAGGTGATCACGTGGAGATCTGGGTCTTGTGCATACAGACAGTTTCATGTGCCCGACACATTATTGTTCTTTTGTATCTTAGTTTTGGATGGAAAACAGCCAGAAATATTGTATAACTGACCATCTACTACTATCCTTTGTATAAATATTGACTGGTCTCAATTTTAGAGATATTGCAGTCTTTTTAATAAAAGATATCGAGAGTGTCGTCCCTCGGTCCCCTCATCTTCTCTAATCTTAGCAGAAAAAACATCGAGTAATGTTGCTTGCTACTTAAGACAAGAGAGGAGTTAAAAAAAATATATTACGGTGTTAAAATTAAATATATATATATATATATATATATATATTTAAGTGGATAGAACAAAGTACGAGTGTTAATTTTTAAGAGGTGTCAATAATTTTTTAAAGTGATATTAATTTTATTTTTAATATTTTTATATAAAAATTATATGAAAAATTTTATTTTCAACAATTCTGTGGTGTCAAATGATATGTCTTTGCTTAAGCTGGATCCGCCAATGCTTAAAGACTAGGGACGAACATTTCACTTGACTCGACTCAATCGATTTTTTTGTATAAAAAAATGGGTTCAGGTCGGGTTTAGGATGAAAAATGTTTGACCCGATCTGACTTGAGATTAATAGTGTAATTTTCCCTTATAATTTTAGGGATATTTGTAATAATGTCCTATCTTTATATTTTTTACATTTAGGTCCTTAAAATTGTTTGTTTACAATTAGGTCACTAAAATTAATTTTTTTATTATAATTAAGTCCCTAAAATTGATTTTTTTTATAGATCATGTCGGGTCGAGTTGAAGTATATAATTTTTAGGTCGAATCGAGTAGGGTTCGAGTTGTGGGTAATTATTTTCGAACCGAGTTCGGATCGTCCAAAAACCCGATCGGTGCCCATCCCTAATTAAGACTAAGCTTGAAGTGGCAGCAATGGAAGGTTTTATTCTATATAAAAAAGGGAAAGACTCCCTTAAAGCATTTCTTATCAACTCATGCAAGCTTCGGCAGTAATTTCTAAGCTGAAACTGGGTTTCTGTGGCCCATTTTTTGAGCAAGCCAAGAGTTATTCGGATCGGTGTTGTCGTGTCGATGAATCCATGCACAAAGAATTATTCTGCTTCTTGGTCGTTCAGTTCTTTGGACCAAGCCACCCGTTCATTCCGATGAGCACCCGTCCGAAACACATGCAGTGTTGACCAAGGAAAAGGACCTAATAGTTAGTGTCACGTCAGAGAAAGTTTGTAACATTGATTTCGAAAAGAAAAGAAAACATCTGAACTCGTAAAAGTAAACAGTCTTCTCTTTTTCTGGATCTTCCCAGTTATTCCAACCTCCGTTGTAGAATAAATAAAATAAGACCTGGTAGATACCCAAATTTAGTCATTTAACTGCAATTCTTTATAAATTCTTCTAAGTGTATTTTATTTATCCAGAAGCAATGATTGCTACAATACGACTTTAAAGAAATCTCCTAACAATACTCTTGTACATTATGCTAGTAATCCCCAAGCAATCTTTAGATATAGAACAAGGAGTGATTTGCCCTTAAAGTTGGAACAAGTCCCAGCCTAACTTCTGCTGTTAATTTTCAACTTCTCTGGAGATTCCACAAAGGCCAAACAATTCCTGCCATACAGATTTTGTATAACTGCATTGAAGGTCAAGACCTTGCTTCCATTTACTAAGCCTATTTAATTATTTATGGTTGGCAACCGACTCAAGACTGTCATCCAGGAGATAATAGATTGTCCAAGTATGTGTAAAGGGAACCAGATCTAGGGGTGTAACTGAACAGAGCGTTCGATAAACTGTTCGTGAACCGTACGTATAACGTTCGTTTATTAAGCTAAATAAACGAGTATGAACATAATTTTTAGTTTCCATTTAATAAATAATGAATACGAGCATATGTATGTTCGGTGCATTTATGTTCAAGAACAAACTCGTTTATAAGCTCGTTTACCTAGTTTTCTTTTTCTTTTTATTTTTTACATTTTAAATATTGGTGAAGGAATTGAATATATATGTGAACTTTAGAGTTCAAACTTTGAAACTTGAGGAGCTTAAGAACTAGTGACGTAATTTCACCATTTTGGTGAACAAATAAACGAATATGTTTGCAGACATATAAACAAACATGTGCGCGAACGTTAATGAACATGTTCACGAACATATAAATGACCATGATCTCGAACGTTAAACCAACATGTTAGCAAACACTAAACAAACCAACACGAACACATTCAAAAATAAATAAACGAACACGATATTAAAAATTTAAAGAACACGAACCGTACATAAACTCATTCAAAAAAAAAAAAATGAACACGAACAAAATCTTATTTGTTCAAACTCAGTTCATTTACACCCCTTACCAGATCCAACACTTTAACTACCTTCTCTCTTAGCCCCAAACGCTTCCTCCATATCTAACTTGTATAAACTTAGGCGAGATTTGCCAAAAATCCATATTCTTCCAGATTTTCCATCAGTTTCTTGACTATGTTATACTCTCATCAATATTTTGTCATCAAAATCTCTTCTTTCAAAAAATAACATTATAAATATATTATATAAGTTTAGGTGATATTTGATCTACTAAAGTATTACAAATCTTACTTGCACATGTGAAAAAGAATGTGAAGAAATATACATGTATATCGTATACGATTAGAGAGTGTCGTTTAAATGGAACCAACCAGTATCGTCACATTATAAATAATAGCATTAAAATTTGAACAAGGAATCAAAAAATTCAAATAGCGTTTGAATGATAAAATAGTACTCATAAACTCGACAAATTTAATTTTTCCACTCAACTTGATTCGATCGATTACTCACACTTATTGAATAATGTGCATAGAGAAAAATAATTAATCGTGAATTTTAATAGATAAAACAATCTTTTATTAAAACATTAATATACTATAAAATTCGAATCTCAATATATGCAACTCAATCTTTGGTAATGGATAGGGGTGTAAATGAACAGAGCATTCGATGAATTATTCGTGAATCGTTCGTATACCGTTCGTTTATTAAGCTAAATAAACAAGTATGATAAAAAAAAGTTTATGTTCATTTAATAAATGAATGAACACGAACATAGGTGTGCTTAGTTCATTTATGTTCACGAACAAGCTCGTTTATCGACTCATTTATAAGTTTGTTTACTCGGTTCTCCTTTTCCTTTTATTTTTTACATTTTAAATATTGGTGAAGGTAGGGACTAAATTGAACACAAAGTGATATTTGGAGTTCAAACTGTGAAGCCCACGGAGCTTAAGGACTATTGATGTAATTTCACCATTTTGGCATACATGTAAATGAACATGTTAGCGGACATGTAAACGAATATATTCTCGAACATATAAAAGAACATGTTCGCGAACGTTAAACAAACGAACGCGAACACCTTCAAAAATAAATAAACGAACACGAGCCGAACAAGAACACCTTCAAAAATAAATAAACGAATATGAACATAATCTTATTCGTTTAAACTCTGTTCATTTACACCCATGGAAGGTAATGGGAACACAACAGCCTTAATAAAGTCTTATCATTTAGGAACGACAATCACCTAACCTTGTACAAAGACAATGGGATAAGTAGGAGGAATGAAACAAGGTTCAATGCATTTTGCATGAAATATCTAGCAAAGAAACTCCCTATTTTTCTTTCCTTCCATTATTAGCTTCACAAACATATAAAGGAAAAGAACAAACTTTTGTAAAATAAGAAAGAATATGGCCAAATACCTTATCCATAATATACACTATTTTATAAATAATCCATTCAATTATCCTCTTTTGTGGTTATATCCTTTTGTACAAGTTTTTTTATGTAATCAAAATTATTAGCGGAGCAGATCTACAAGATTATTTATGTTCATTATCTCTCCTACATTACTACATAAGCGTCTAGTTGAATAGAGACAATGAGATTTTGATGATGGTTGATGGGTTTCTAAGGAAATTGAAGGTCGTGTTCAAAGAAGGTTTTGTTTTTTCGGCCTTCATGTTTTATTTTTTTATGTATAAGTTCTTGTTGGACATAGTCTCCAAATTTCTCTTATGCAGAGCCGTCTCGGATATTTTTGGGGCCATGAGCGAAAACTCAAAAAATAGACCCTATAGAATGCAAGTATATGACATCACTTTGAACAATTAATTTATTATTCCATTATAAATCATATAATTATGATCAAATTTTGTCAAACACGTCATTTTCATTGTTTTGTTAAGAAAATATCTTAAAAACAACTAGAACAATAAGGTACAACCACTTACTTACAAGATTGTCACTTGAGAAATTACTAAAACCGAGAAGGTAAAAATTGAGGGCCCTGAACGGTCACTCATGTTGCTCTCCTTTCTGAGACGGCACTGGTCTTATATTTGAGGGTGTGTTTTGTTGTACCTTTCTTTATCTTTAATGAAACCAAGCTTTTGTTCAAAATAAATTGTCCTACGTTCTCAATATCATCATAATATCTAAGATCTATTAATTGGTCTAGTGACTAAGGATGCTCACATTGCCTCATCTCGTATAGGTTTGAATCCCGACATGGGAGTATATCTCTCTATTTAATAATAATAATAATAATAATAATAAGCTTGAAGTAGATTTATCAATGAATTTTTCAAATTTGAATTGAGGCTGGAACTATTATTTTGTAATTAAAATATTTTATTCAAATTTAATTATTAAAAATAAATAAACATTTATATAAATTTATTAGTATATTAGATTAGAATTCAAATAGTGGACAACTTCTTTTTCTCGTCGTAACAAATGGTCAAGAAAAATAATGATTCTTTTGACCTAAATACAATTTTTAAGGTTAATTATTAGCAGATAGTTTATATATATGATAATAGTAAGAAAAATGATTTGATGCACTTGCAGTAGAAAATAAAATTTTTAATAAATGTTATATTTTTAGAGTTTAGAGTTATGATTTTAGGATCTAAGATTAGGATTTTAGGGTTTAAGGTTAAGATTTTAAATATTAGAGTTAGGGTTCAGATATTAAGGTTTAGTGTGTAGGGTTTAGTGCCCAAAAAATAACATATGACATTATTTGAAACCCGCTTATAAAAAAGTTTCACTGACGATGAATCAAATATTAACCCTAATAGTAAGGAAAATGAATAAAAATACTATTTATGTTACTTTATATTGAAAAATTCTTGTCAGCAAAATCTATTTTTTCCACTTTAAATAGTTGAATTGGGTCAGTGAACTTAACTATCCCTAGCAACCACACTACTAAACAAATAAAGAAATGGACCCGGCAGTGAACTTAAATCCCTTTTATTAATATTTTATATAAAAAATTAAATTATTTTCTTGAGAAAAAAAATCTAAACTTAAAGATAACATTATTAGAAAAATCAATCAAAAAAATAAAAAAATATTTTTTATAAACTGTAAAACGAACATTGATTGTACTTCAAAAAATATTTGATTAAGTTTGTGGAGTATAAAACTTGTCCAAGTAATTCGAAAACTCTTTTAATTGTTTAAACATATTAAAATATTTAAACATTAGTATTTTATGATTAAGCCTTAAATAAAAGTGATAATAATTCAAACTTCACCAGCCTTATTCAAAATATTTTTTTGAATAGTCTAAATGTAATTACAAGGTATTATTTGTTCATATATTCTTAACTCTTTGATAATGCGCACACACCTTGAAGATAAAGTAATTTGGATTTGAGTCTCCCAGGATAAACATCATCTATTTTTCCACGTAGACTACTTGTTGGATTCAGCCTTATTCAAATTTAGAATCTCATATCTTAAACCAAAAAATAAATAACCATAGATTAAATACCAAAAAATACACTAATAAAAATTTATAATTTTAGATTCGAATCAATTGATTAATAAATTAAATACTATAGTTATAAGAAAAACATTAATAAATGTTTTATTAAAAAAAAGAAAAGGAAAAAGAAAGTTAGGGTCTTAAGGGGTCCCAAACATAAATGATAAGTTTATTGCATTTGTCTGTTTCTTCACTAAAAGACATTTTTGAACAAGAGAATAAATGTTTTGTTTTAGCAACAAATTAATTCATTAAACTATTATTTGAATGGTTGATTTGGCATTATTAATGATTTTTAGGCATGAACAAAAAAATTGTTTTCATTAGGTTAGCTAATGCTATAGAATTCTTTTCCATCAACTAAATATATTTTCATTAATCAGTATAATGGTTATAATTAATATTCATCATTATAATCAAAATTAATCGTTACAAAACAAAAATAGATGAATCGATAATTAAAATATATTCAAACAACATGCATACATACATACATGTATAAATTTATGTATAATAAAACTCGAACTCATACACTTAAAATTTGATAACCTTTAAACACTTCGACTTGTCCCGATAAAAAAGCAAATGTTGTTATTCTTATGAGACCTAAGTGTGCGCAGTCTGTTTACGTTGTACGGGGAACTGGTTAGAATGAAGTCAATTCCATGTAAAAGGATTCTGATTGCTCCCACCAAAGACCTGAAGAATTCATTGTTAATTAATTCTAATATTTTATTCACTTTGGTGCAACTGTTAACTTTTATGGTTGAATTATTTGTTTTTAAGTATTATGTTTAATATTTGTATTCGCTGTATTTTTTGAGTATGGGATTTAATTAATTATATGATATTTTAAATATAAGGTGAATTTTAAAAATTAAATGCTCTTATTTTAGACTCGTGCTTATATTCAATACTAGCTCAAGTTAAAAATAATTCTCTTAGAAATTTCTTTTCCAATTTTAGATTATTTTTGGCACCGGTCGTCTCCTTTAACAATTTTAGGTACCTTGGATAATTTAAATCTCTTAAGCAAAGTCAGATGTTTAAATCTCTTAAAAGTGTCGTTTAAATTTTTATAGTATATAATCTGAATTAATCAATTAATAAATTAAATATTGATAGTTGTATTAAAAAAGTACGAGGATGAACTTTGAATAATTTAAAAGTCGAGAGGATGCTTTTAAATTTTTCAAAACAAATTTAAAGATCAGACTAAACTTAGATTTGGACAGCTTATTGTCTAATAAAACAAGCATAGAACACATACCTGAATAGAAAGGACAAGGGACATGTGAGCTAGTTATGTCGGGCAAATAATTAATTTTTTTTCTTACAACTTTGTTTATGGATTGGAAGGTTATGGCTAATGCTACGTCTATTCCCTTGATAACCTATTCAGGATGACTAATAAATGTAATATATATTAATAATTAATTTTTAAAATTTGTAAATACAATACAATTAATATATTTTTTTATTAATAAATCATTTTCAAAGTTATAAATAAAACATAATTAATGTATTTTATCCAATAAATAAATTTCAAAATTATAAATGTAATATAATTAATATTTTACTTTTTAATTTAATAAGAAGAAGCTAACTCAAATAAACATTTTATCTTGTCGTACTATGCTGATACAATTCCTCCAAAATCTTAGTAGGAGCCTCTAAAAATCTGCAGTATTTGAAAGGAGTGTCCCATGTCAACTTCGTCATTGTACAAGAAGCAAGATTGCCCTCATGCCTTATATAGCTGAAGTAAATTGTCCGGTCTCACTTCAACAAAGCATTCAAGTGCGACAAAAGTGAAACTCCCGCATTATTACTAATGTCACAATTTTTTCCAATAAACAAACCATTGAAAAAATATTTAAGGTGAATGCATAAGAAAATAAACAAAACTCATTTCATCCTAATACTACGTTCTTTTATCATAAGAAATAAGAATATTATTAATAAGATAGTCCATAACTTACTAATCAAAACATAATAATAAAGTAAGATTCACTAATTGGCTTAGTGGTTAAAGATGCTCATATTGACCCATCTTATATGTGTTCGAATCCTAACATGAGAATATAATATTATCTCTATTTAATAAAAAAACACAATAATAAATTCATAATATTTTGTATCCTTATCAGTACAAATAAGATTCATTACTACTATAAAAAATAATGTTCTTTCAAAAAATAATCTAATTAGTAAGATAATATTTCATATCAATAATATTCTTCTTTCAAAAAATAATCTTATTTTTCATACTTAATTTTGTTTTTTGATATCAGTCCGTTTTATTTATTTTTATATTAGAAAGGATGGCAAAATAGTAGTAATAATAATTTCAAACTTTATTTATTGTTTTTTGATATCAGTGAGTATACATACATTTTTCCAAAGGTTATCCATAGATGTAGGACTGGGCAAAACTCAACTCAACTCGAAAAAATTGAATTATTCAACTCGACTCGAAATTTCATAAACTCGACTCGACTCAAATCGAAAAAAATTCAAATAAAGTTTGAGTTATGAAATGGAAACTCGAATAACTCGAAAATTTTAGTAATTAGTTGATCAGTTTTCATATTCGAGTCAATTTTTTTAATTCTGCATGATATATTATGTATATCACGCGTGAAAATATGAAGAAATATATATATATATATATTACATATGCATATAGAAAGCCGTTAAAATTTAAATCAATATGTGCACCTCCCATCCCTAAGTATATACATATAGAAATATATATGTGCACCCCTAAGTATATGCATATCGAAATATATATGAAGAAATATATGTGTACAATTAAATTTGTACAGAAACTCGAAAACTCGACTTAATTCGACTCGAATTTTATAAACTCGACTCGATTCGAAAAAATTCAAATCAAGCTTGAATAGTAAAATAAGACTTGCAAACTCGAATAACTAAAATTTTTTTAACTCAACTCGATCGAACGCTCAGCCCTACATGGATGAGTTCTAGAATTTGGAGATGTTTATCATTTATTCTTAATCATTGATGAACTCTCGGTTGGTGGCCTAACACGTGACATAATCCATGGAAACAATGAAACACTTGCTAACTAATCTACCAAATAAGGGCAAAGGAAGGCCTAACCTCTCATTTCTTTTTATTATTTTTAAAACATCAAGCATTCAACCATTTAAATATTCGATACATTATCAACAATTAATTAATTTAGCAGGATAAAACCTAAGATCCCTTAAACAAGTCAGATATTTAAATTCTGACTTTGTGAAAGAAACAAATTGAATTGAAGGGTCATCCTACTCGATCCAGATTAGTAGGTTTATAAATGAAAATTCGAATAAAATAGACTAGAAATTATAATAGTTTTGTATAAAACAAAGTTGGCAATGAAGAAGGCATGCCATGACATATTAGTGAAATCCTACATTGCAATGAAAACCTTAAACAAAGTTCCTTTTAAACTACTTACAACATATTCATTTTCTTTACTTTCCTACTAATGTTGAAGAAATCAATCTATTCACACACAAATCTATATGACAGTCATATTCTTGAATCTTGAAACTCTTTCAATCTAATTTGGAACTCTTTGATCTTCAAATTCAATAATTCCAGAAGCAGCCGGGGTCTACTGCTCCTGCAGAACATGAAGGGTCTTGAATCATTTCGGCTGAATCCTGGAAAATATCTAGTTTCGAATTCTGCCTTCCATGACTTTGGATTAGCATCTTCAACAGAGACTGGTCTTGAACCCAGAAATAATCCGGGTACTGCAAGTTCGGGTTGATTTGGTTGGTTGTGTATGAGGAGTTGTGCAGAGAAGTTGCAGAGGATGATGAAGAAGGTAGGAGGGAAGTGTCGAAGCTGTCGATCATTTCTTCCGGCGCTTTACAGTCGTCCATCGGGTCGGAGAAGCAGGTCACGTTCGACGTCTTGCCGGCGGCGACAGTTTTAGTTTCGCTGTTGTGTGGTGAGGAATCCATTAATGGAGGCAAACCCAAAATGTGTAATTTCTTACCATTGGAACTCTTTTGGAATACTCTACAAATAACCCACTCGTTCTGCAAAGGAAACAAGTAAACAACAAGACTAAATAACCATTGAAATAACGATCATAATCGGATGCAGGGTGCTGATGAATAACGTAGTACGAAGGTTATTGTGCCAGTTTCTGTCGATTCATCCCTTCTGATCGACAGAAACCGCTGAAATAACCTTCATACTAAATTATTCGTCAACACAGATGAAAACAGAGACATGGTTTGTTTACAACCTTGGCTGTTTTGAAGAGATTGTAAACGGAATATTGGCCTTCTAAACGGAATTCATGCATGACCCAATTGGTTTTTCCACCTTTGGGTGCTCTCCCTTTGTAGAAAACCAAAGTTTTCTTCATCCCAACAAGTGATTTCCCTTTGAAAATCTCTTTATCTTTTCCTGTGGCTTTCCAATAGCCCGCATCGGTTGCCCTGTTCGTTCTCAGACCAGTCGGGTATTTCCGGTCCCTAACGCAGAAGAAATACCACTTCATTTCGCCCATTTTGGCTCTCTCTTTAATTTCAACAAACACATGGAAAACAACAAAAGGTGAGACAGAATCGAAATCTATGTTTATGATTATCAAATATGTAAGACAGAAAACTTACGAGGCAAATCCCAAGGCTCACACTTGTTCAAATCAACCTCACCAATGGCGATACAAGAGTACAAGCTGTTGAGAACTTTCTTGGAGAGGTAGTGAGTTATCAACTCCTCATCCGTGGGGTGGAATCGGAATCCCGGAGGCAACTCCAGTTGCTCATCTTCGTTCCTAAAGCTGGAAATGTTTTCCATTTAAAAACCTGAAAACCCTTTGCTTAGTTCCCCTGGAATGAAGAAAATCAAGGGAAGAAGAAAAGCTTGGAGGTGGCAATGGTGTTAAGAAGAAAAGGAAGCGGTGGATGCAACAAGGAAGGCCCTAAATACTGGTTTTTTAGGGAGGGAAGAAGCGTGGATTGTAAGGCACTTGGTGGATAGTTTCAACTTTCCAACACTGTTATTGAAATCGATTGGATATTCAAGAGTTGGAATGGGAAATTGAAGGTTTAATATAATATACTCGTTTTTTAAGAAAATATAATATGATAATATGAGTTGTTTTCTATACAAGTGTGTACAATACACTTTATTTTATACATTTTGTCAATAATAAGGGTGTAAATGAACAAAGCATTCGACAAATTGTTCGTGAACTATTCGTAAATCATTTATTTATTAAGTTAAATCAAAGAATAAAATTTCTATGTTCGTTTAATAAACAAACAAACACAAGTAAAGTGTGTTCGGTTCGTTTATGTTCACGAACAAGCTCGTTTATTGGCATGTTTATTGACTCGTTTATAAGCTCTTTTTTGGTTCCTTTTTTTCTTTTATTTTTTTACATTTTGAATATTGGTGAAGGTAGGGACTAACTTGAATACAGGTTGAACTTTGGAGTTCAAACTATGAAGCCTAAGGAGCTTAAGGACTAATGATGTAATATCATCATTTTTGCGAAACATATAAACGATCATGTTAGGGACATATAACCGAACATGTTCGCGAACACTAAACAAACAAACATGAACACATTCAAAAATAAAAACAACACAAACATGATATTAAAAATTTAAACTAACACGAACCAAACATGAGCACATTCAAAAATAAATAGATGAACGCAAACAAGATCTTATTCGTTCAAACTCAGTTCATTTACACCCTAATTTTAAACCCAAAATTTAATTATAACCTATAAATCTAAAATTAACAAGCTCACAACTTATGTGTCAATTTTTTTGTATAATATATCATTATTAATTGAACTAATAAAAAATTGATGAAAATTTTAGTAAATTTAAAGAAAACAAAGTTACAAGAAAGGTCTACAAAAATTAGAATAGATTAATCACGTCAACCCGTTTTTTCTCTTAAAATCATCAAGTGCATAAATTAGAGAAAAAGTTTGATACACAGTCTGTGTAAATTAAAGTTCATACATGTTTTTCAAATTTAAGGATTAGGGGTTTAGTTTAGGGTTTAAAGTTTAGTGGTTTAGGTTATAGTATTTAGAATTTAAGGCTTAATGTTAGAGTTTATGATTTAGGGGTTAGGGTGTTAAATTTTAAATTTTATAGAAGGGTTGTGTAAAAATATTTTACACGGGTTGTGTATCAAAATAAAACCCCATAAATTAACCACTAAAAAATAAAAAAAAAAGATCATACAAAGAAATGATGGAAATCCAACCAAACAACTCGAAAAAATGATAAACATAAATAAACATCAGTAAATTCAACCTAGAAAACTTCAACTTTATAGTAATGACAATACATTTAGATTTAAATATTTATTTAAAAATCAAAATTGTTTAAAGTACTATTTAAATGAACTAATCGATTCAATGAATTGAACCAAAAACTTCTTTTCTAACATTACTTTTCAAGCACTAATTCTGATTGTAAATGCATGTATGTTTTTGGTAATATGAAAATTATGAAATAAAGGTTACAATTTTAAGTTATAGTCATAATTAAAATCTCTAATTCAGATTAATAGAATAAATAAATATAAAATAATTTACCTTTTATTGTAAAAATAGCATTTTTAATGTAAAAATATCATTTTTAATGTCAAATATATATATTTTTTAATTCTTGCAAAACTTATGTGATTTTGAAATTATATTTTAAAGTCTATACAAAATTATATATTTTTAAATGGTGTATGTAGCACACTCTCTTTTTATTTATTTTAGAGAATATAAAAATTATAAATATCAATAATATAAATTTGATCATATATATCATAGCATCCAAGTCAAAATTCGAGCCTGTTTCCTAATTAAGAATGTTGGTATTTTAGATATATTTATTAAAGATTAATATTTAATTTATTGATGATATGTAATTCTATACATATCTGACACTTCATTTTTATCCATGTGGTGTAAATATAAATATAAAAAAAATTATTAAATATGTTCAAACATAATATATAAATACTACACACCCACACACCCATATATCATATTAATATTTTTTTTAATATGTTGCCTCATGATTATTATATCATATTATAATATTTAATTCGAGATATAATGATTCGGTTTGATTAAGAAAAGAGATATTTGTATTCTCAAGATAAATGTCAGAATTCAAACTCATACAATCGATTTTTAATTTTTTTCTTTTATTTTTCATAAATTTAGTTTGCTTCTCACATGGTCATGGGTAGCCTAATATTAGGGGGTTAAGAAAAACCTTAAATTCCCCAAAATATTAATGTAATGTGTAAGATTAGTGGCACCACACATCAATTAAAAAAATCAAAACAAAATTTGATTAGTAGTTTCCATGTGAAAGAGCTTTGCTTTTCCACACACAAAAGGAGAAAAATAACAACCTCTGTTGTAAGATTACCTATCAATGTTCTGTGTTCATGTGCTGCTGACAAATGCATCTAACGGAACACTAAAATAAAAATAATCTAAAAATAACCAATCATGCCTAATTTAACTCTAAAAATGAAAATCTTTATCTTTAACCCTAAACCCTAAATTTTAAACCTTGAACTTTACCCCCTAAATTCATAAACCACAAACCCTAAACTAAAATTATAAAGTGTAAGTTAGACATGCTTGTAGAATACAATTTTTTTTATTGCTGATGCATGAAATATTTTTCCTATCTTAAATACGATTATAATCTAAAAAGAGTATTAACAATATATATATAATATAGGGTTAGATTCATTTACACACAATGTAAAACTCAGAGTTTTACACTTTTTTGGATCGTTGGATGGGTGAGATTAACTCTTTATTTTTTTTACTCAAGTGATAATCTTCACATAACCCACTGTTAATCTCAGCTATCTATTTCACACATCCAACGATCTAAAAAACATGTAAAAGTTAAAAACTCTTATACTGTTTAACCGGATATATATATATATATATATAATCAAAGATGCAGGTCTGCAGTCAATTATTCGGGGTGGCATGAACCGAACAAATTGAATTTTAGTTAAGAGGATATAATTAAACATTTGAAAAATATTGCTATTTTTATTGTTTTTGTTTGGTTAGCATGGTACAATTCCAAGGTTGGAAACTGAGAGATTCGTCTAAAACATGAACTCTAATCACTCACATTTAAGTAGAAACATATCTTCAGATTCATACTTATATTTTGTATATTTGTATTAGTTCGTTTTATCATTTCGAATTATGTTCGAAACTGGGGTAGAACCGGAAAATTTAAATTGCGGGCTAAGAATTTTGAAATATATTATATATTTGTATGAATTTCGGTAATTAATAATTTATGCTGCATAAGGATTCTGTTGATGGGTGTTCATAAATGCAAGTTACATTATTTTCCAATTAATGTATTATTTTTATCACATTTAAATAAAAAAACAAATATTAATTAACATTTTTATTGAAATTTGGTCTATTGAGATGTGGGGTTAGGTCCTCTAAGTAAAGTCAAGAGTTCATATATTGAAATTGCGGATGAAACATATTGAATAGGGAGTATTATTCCCGTAATAGACTTGTGTTGTACTTGATATAAATTAGTCGACTAATAAGCCGGATAATGTGATTATACTAAAAATGTTTATATCTTATGACATAATGTCAAATTTAATTAAGAACTTTTTCTATGTCTACAAAACAAATTAAATCCAAAACAAAATTTAAATATTTTTTAATATTGTCTATGTTCTGTTTTTAACACTGAATAAAACTTACTAGCACTTTATAGATAAAATTATTTATTCATGTTACGTAAAAAAAATCTTTTTCGTTATGACTTTGAATGTATAATTTAAAAATATTAAATATTCATGTTTTTCTCAATCATTGAAGAATATATCCTCAAAATTATTGTTTATTTGTTTTAATATACTTGCATTGATCATTTTTAGAGCTAAATATCTTTTTTAAATCATTAAAATAAAAGATTAAGACAATTTCTTGCCTAACTGCTCCTAAGTGAGGGCCATCCCTTTGGTGATTGTTATCAACACGAAAAGACTAGAACGCCCTTGTTTTATTTTCATAAACATGAGATTGACAAGGACATTCTAGGAAGTCAGAACATAGTTTTTTTAATCCTTTTTTTCCGGATAAAGACAAACTTAATTGCTTTTCAGAAAAAGAAATTGTATTATTTGAAAGTGGACCAAAGCGCGCGTGACGGAGTTAGCTAATTCGAGGAATTTCATCCATCTTGGGAACGTCCTAGATCCAACGGCTGATATTTGATTTGGACGGTCAAAGTTTGATTGATATCCGGCACAGAAGATAAGTGTGGAAAGTACAGTTACATAGATCTAATCATCTAATAATTTGTTTAAGAATGTTGTGTTTGACATGTAAATTATTTAAACAGCACATCACTCGTGTCAATATTAAAGTGGAAGATTTTAAACATGTATAAGGAAAATTACATAAATTTTTATAACCAGAGACGTTTCGGATATTTTTGCGACCCTGAGCGAAAACTTAAAAATAAGACATGTAGAACGAAAGTATATTTCATGACATTGAACAGTTAATTTAATACAAGAATATCACTTGAAAAAAAAACTTTCTTAAGCAAAACTCTATGTCTTCTCTCTAAACAAGAAACACTAGCTTTTCAGCGCTGCTCTTCACCGTCACCTCCGTCAATGGCCAGGCATGTTTTTCTTCGACAGAATAACCTTTCGACCATCATTGATGGGTCGTCTGACCCCTTTCGACGGTCGAAAGCTAGGTCATTCAGGCCCCTTCTACAAAATTTCCTCTGGGTTTTTTTAGGGGATCTAGCGTCTGGTCGGTGCTCCGGTACATGTTTGGGTGATTATCTACCGGTGACTAAAAGTTTGGTGGAGCCTCCTTCTTCCAGTTTTGTTCGTGTTTTGTTTGTTTTTTCTTTCTTTCTTTTTCTGGTTTTGGCTTGTTGGTCGTCTGTTTGCGGGTAAGGTTGTACCGAAGCAGATCTGCTCATTTTAGTGGTCCGGTCGTCGCATTGGCTCCACTCCACCTTTCCATGTCCCTTTAGCCTTCAAGTTTCCCAGATCTGTTCGCGTCGCTGCTATTGGTTACTCTTGCTATATCACCCTCACCGTCAAAATGCTTCGGTGACCACGGAAAAGACATGCAATGCAGGCTCATGGATGTTGACTTCTTCGTTTGTGACATTTTCCCTTTTTTCATTCTCTTTGTTGATTTATATTGATGTGATTGTTTTGTTTGTTTCTCTGATCGTGTTTTGACCTTCGTTCTTGTTCTAGCTCGTTTGGTCGTCATTTTTTCAGTTTTTGACCGTGTTCTTCCCCGTTCCCCTTGTATTCTTATGTTTGTTGTATGTGTGTTTTTTTGTTATGAATGCCAGTTTCTTTGTTAAAAAAAGAATACCACTTGAGAAATTATTGAAGCTAAAAATGTAGAAGGTAGAACACTAAGCGAGCGCTCATGTTGCTCCACGTCCGAGATTACCCATATTATAATCTTATAATATATTATTTTAATAAATAAAAATAAAATAATATTTATTATATATATCATTTTTATCGATGTGCTTAACTTTCACTTATTTTTTATTGAATAAACCGTAATGAATACCAATCGATATGTATTAATTTGTTGATTGAACTATAAATGTGATGACAGATTAGTCTAGCGAGATGAGATGTCAGATCTCTTAAATAATATCAGAGTTTGAATTTTGTTGAGATATTGATTTTGATATAACTTAAATGAAAAATATTTTTGGACTTCAACTAATTTGCAAAAAATATTTCAAAAGTCCATTAACTTGAAAAATATGTTCGAAATGTTTTCAAGGAGTTTTTGACATGTTTAAATACTTTCAAAATAGCTCAAGTGTCAAAAACTAGTTGTGAGTACCAGTATGATCTTCCTCGTACCGATATTGAACAGCTCGTACCGGTACGATCGCCCGTGTACCGATATGCCCTTTGTTTCCCCACGTTTTTGACAATTTCTAGTAGCCAATTGTCGTACCGATATGGCCAGGCTCGTACCAATATACAAGGACTCGTACCGATACTGAGTATCACATACCGATATACCATGTATTAATTGCTTGTAACAGCACTTTCTTCTTAAGGCAGGTACCGATATCGAGACCTGTGTACTGATTCTGAGATTCTCATAAATGCATTTATTGTTGGAAATCAATTCCTCAACGGCTCTAATCAACCCCTAACGGCTAGTAATGGTCAATAACTCCTTAGAGTGTTTAAAAACAAGCTTCAAGTAGCCATGGCATAAAAAGAAACATATTGCCAACATTCTTTGTATAGAGAAATTGTGTTTGTGCTTAAATTGTCAATTTTATTGTAGAAAACACTAGTGAGCCAAATTGTCACATTTGCTCAAATGTTTAGGATTTTGGGTGAGAGCTTAAAATTGCAAACACGTTTGCCTTGTGAGGTTTTCCTTGTTTGCTAAATTTGTATTCTCTTGAGAGAGTGTGTCTCAAAGCTTTAGGGTATAAGCTTTAAGGATTTGTAAAGGTTATCTCCTTGAGCCTTGAAAAATGAAAGACAAATAAGTGAATTTGTGAAAAATCCTTAGTGGGGAAGCTAAGGTAGTGGGGGTAGACTTGGTTGAGAAGTCAAACCACTATAAATCCTTGTGCAATTTTTTAAAATTCCTATTGCTTCCACCAATTCTATTGCAAAGCCAATTCACCCCCTCTTGGTAATTCGGTTGATTGTATTCGAGCCCAACAATTGGTATCAGAGCTTTGTCTCTACATCAGATTAACACCCTAGAGTCATTCCTTGAAGTGCTCAACCTTTCTACATCAACCAGAGCTTATGGCGCAATCCATCACCAAGACTCCTTACTTTAACGGGGATAACTACTCCTATTAGAATAATAGGATGATGTTATTCATCAAATCCAATGACTTTCGCCTTTGGAATATAGTTTTTGATAGCTCGTTTATCCTACAAAGAAGCAAGGTTAAATGGAATGCGGAAGACTATAAGAAAATAAAACTCAATGCAAAGGCTATGCACATTCTCTTTTGTGCACTTGGTCTGGAAGAATATTCAAAAGTTTCTTCTTGTGACAATGCCAAGAAAATATGAAACACGCTTGAAGTCACATATGAGGGAACCAATAAGGTAAAAGAGACCAAGATTAGACTTCTCAACCTCAACTATGAAAACTTCAAGATAGACCCGAAGAAGAACGTCAAAGCTATGTTCGATCAGTTCTTCGTCATAGTCAATGATATAAAGGATTCAGTGATATGATCCCTGAGGACAAGCTTGTGAGCAATTTGGTCTATTCACTTCTCGATTCATGAGATTCCAAGAAGATGACCATCATTGAAGCAAAGAACTTGAAGAATCTCAAGCTTGACGGGTTAATGGGATCTTTGTTCACTCATGAAATGATGATATCAAAGTGGAAGAAGAAAGAAGAAAACGAAGAAGAAATGAA
The DNA here is from genome assembly GCA_019671005.1 of Hibiscus mutabilis. Classification (NCBI taxonomy): domain Eukaryota; kingdom Viridiplantae; phylum Streptophyta; class Magnoliopsida; order Malvales; family Malvaceae; genus Hibiscus; species Hibiscus mutabilis. Next base: position 48,905,751 of record CM033729.1, read on the forward strand.
TTTTGCTCTTAAATCCTATACAAGTCAAAAAGAATATTCAAGTAGAGAGGAAGATAAAGATAAAAGATGGCTAAGCTCTTCAAAAAGCTCAAGAGATTCATGAAGTAAAAAATGAAGAATCAAGATATGCATCAAGAATGAAGAGAATGATCCCATCATATGCTTCGTGTACCTCAAATACGATTTTCCTCGACTCAAGAATAAGGGATCAAGCCATAAGAAGAAGACATTTGTGGCTACGTGGAGTGATGAAGATGACTCCACCAATGATGAAGTAGCCAACCTTTGTCTTATGGCCATCGAAGAATATTTAATGGTAACTTCTAATTCATCGCCTTCAATTTCATATACTATTTATGAATTACAAGATGCTTATGATGAATTGGTTTTAGAATTTGGAAATCATATTTTTAAAAATAAGAATATGGTTTCAAAATTAAAAGTTGAAAATGATTTGTTTTCTAAAACCAATTTTGAACTTGAAGCAAAGTTTAAGGATTTTGAGCAAAAGAATTTTGATTTACAAAACTTGCTTCAAAAAGTTTATGAAGATCATCAAAAATAATTTGATGATCTTAGAAAAGAAAAATATTTGATTTACAAAAGTTTTGAAAAGAAAAATGGAGATTGCTCCAAAACAAATTTTGTAAAATTAAATTTTTATCAAAGACAATTTAGTTTCCCTAGATTTTTTTAAAGGAAAATAATTAAAAATATGTGGGTCTCTAAAGGACTTATTTCTTTAAAAAAGATGAAGACGTTGAAAAATGGATTCCAAAGGGAACTATAATTTTTTAGATTAATCACAATGGATCCAAAGCAATTTGGATACCAAAACAAAAATAATTGCCTTTTTGTAGGCGTGCTTGAGCATTGATAAGCAAAGTCACATTTTTGGGAGCTCTTGACACACAAAGAAGAAAGACATTTGAAGAGGGTGAGGCTTAACATTCTACCTTGGTTCAAGTGGTAAATTTAAATTTCATGCAATTGCTTAATCATATGTTATTTTTTTATTTCTTATGATGATTCAAGCATATTTGTATGATTCCATGTAGTGCTTAATTGCATATAGTAAGGGGGAGTCTCAATTGCACGAGTTATATGTTTTTGGCCTAATATGTCTATTTCTTTGTTTTTGGCCCTAAACTTGTAATGTTTGGTTGAATCTTGGTGAAATCATGCTTTCTACGTTTTAAAGGTTGTATTTTTAGAAACATGTTGTTATTTGTAACAAAAATGATCAAAATGTATATCTATGACCTCCTAGAGCCTTTGTATGAACTTAAGACTAAGTTTAATGGTTTTTGAGTTGATTTTGCTGCATATTTCACCAGTTCATGCTCTCGATACCGGAACAGCCCATACCGCACTGATATGACATTCTACTAGTACTGATACGAATGTCTCCGTAATGGTATGCACGGTAAAAATGGACAATTTTTGTCTCTTTTTTGTCATGCTTTGTGTGCCTGTTGATATATTTTGATATATGACATGTTTAAATTGAATTTCTTGTCCTATTTATTTATTTGAAATTTAATTTCATTTCTCTTGAATTGTTAGACTAATACTTTCATTGATGCTTAATTAAGGGGGAGCTAATTTTAATTCTTTCATGTTCAAATTTTTTAGGTCTACTATCCATTGTTATTTTGTACTAACAATTAGTATCAAACGTTTGTTTGAATTAATTTTTTATATAACAAAAGGGGGAGATATGTTTGGAAATTTTAATTTCAAAAAGAAAAAGGGGAGCTTAAATATTTTCTAAAAATATTCTATTTTTCTAAAATTATTTTTCAAAGGGGGTGAAATTTTAAAAACAAAATTTCAAGTGGTTTTGTTATATCAAAAATGGGGAGATTGTTGAGATATTGATTTTGATATAACTTAAATGAAAAATGTTTTTGGACTTAAACTAATTAGCAAAAATATTTCAAAAGTCCATTAACTTAAAAAATATGTTTCAAAGGTTTTCAAGGAGTTTTTGACATGTTTAAATGCTTTCAAAATAGCCTAAGTGTCAAAAACTGGTTGTGAGTACCGATATGGTCTTCTTGTATCGATACCAAATAGCTCGTACCGATACGGTCGCCCGTGTACAGATACATCCTTTGTTTCCCCAAGTTTTTGAGAGTTTCTAGTAGCCAACTATCGTACCGAGACGGCCAAGCCTGAACCGATACTGAGTATCGCGTACCGGTACCCTCTGCATTAATTGCTTGTAATTGCTGTTTCTTCTTAAGACAAGTACTGATATCGGGACTCGCGTACTAATATCGAGATGCCCAAAAGTGAATTTATTGCTGGAAATTAATTTTTCAACGGCTAGTAACGATCAATAACTCCTTAGAGGGTTTAAAAGCAAGCTTCAAGCAGCCGTGGAATAAAAAGAAACATATTCTCAACATTCTTTGTATAGAGAAATTGTGTTTGTGGTTAAATTGTCAATTTTATTGTAGAAAACACTAGTAAGCCAAATTGTCACATTTGCTCAAATGTTTAGAATTTTGGGTGAGAGCTTAAAATTGCAAACATAATTGTATTGTAAGGTTTTCCTTGTTTGTTAAATTTGTATTCTCCTGAGAGGGTGTCTCAAAGCTTCGTGGTATAAGCTTTGGGGGTTTATAAATGCTATTTCCTTGAGCCTTGAAAAAAGAAAGACAAATGAGTGAATTTGTGGAAAATCCTTAGTGGGGAATCTAAGGTAGTAGAGGTAGACTTGGTTGAGAAGTTGAACCACTATAAATCATTGTGGAAATTTTTAAATTCCTATTGCTTCAACCAATTCCATTGCAAAGCTAATTCACCCCCTGATAAAGTAGCGCAACATGAAAACTCATTGGTTGAATAGAGATGGCGTGATGGTAGTTGAAGGATATTTTGTCATCGGCACCCTCTTGATCATAATTAACCAAGCAAGCAACCTCAAGCGCCTCTAACCCACATTCATAGACGCAATTACCTAGACAAGCAAGAGTGTGAAGATGATCTCCAAAGATCTTCAAGAAATCTTGTTGAAACAACTTCTAAAGAAGAAAAAAACACAAGATGAACAAATCTTGCAACAAATCACTCAGAGAGAGTTTTCAATATTATTGATCAAAACAGAAGTCTTTTTGTTTATAAAAGAGATGAGCCTATTTATAGGCTAGTAAAATACTAAAACAAAGGGAAATACAAAGATTGTATTTGAACTAAACTATAAAATTAATAAAATAAAATAAATCTTAATTTATCTAAATCTCTTAATAAAATTAATTAAATGATAAATATGATCCTAAATCTTCTATAATACATAATAAAACTCCTAAGCTAATTTAAATTACAAATAAGCAATAAAAATATTGAAAATTCGTAATTATTTGAAAATCCCGTATTAGACCTGTATGGAATTTTCTAGCTGCACTGTCTTTGCTAAAATGGTCGTATCTTGAGCTCCCAATGTAGGATTGATGTGTTTTAAAGTACGTTAGAAATCTAAGAGAATGGCTCACAAATCGAAAGAAGACTTTATGGTAAAAAATGCCCGGATCCCAATCAAAAAGTCGAAATAAGTCGACTAAATTTTTGGACTTGCAATTAGGCCTCTTTAGACATGTATCATTCCTTCCTTCCTCAAAAGGATTTCTCCTCGAATCTGAACCGGTAATGGGAAAAAAGGAGGATCATAGGATGAAGTAGTTACGTTGTATATAACTGGATCGAAGACAAGTTGTTTCTTCTCTTTGGAGTTGGATAAAAAAACTTTTATAGGTGTCTGGCAACTCAGAAGAATAGATCCTCACCACGGGTTGCGTAGTCCACCATGGTATGTGTTTTCTCTTGGGTGGATTACTTCTGCGAGTTTCACGATATGGACAAGGAACTGCAAGTCTTGGATTGAAGCAATGGTGCTCGGTATGCTACGAAGATGAACCATCTCTTGGAATAACATGTGGTGTTCTTTGTCTCTTTCTATTGGCAGACCTCGAGGTGTTTCACCTAACACATCATCGATGTACTTTAAGTGTTTAGAATCTAGTTCATCACTCTCTTATGTGGTGGAAGTAATGGCTTCTTCTTCAAAAACATCATCTTGTTCCTTGCACTAGAGACCTGGTAGATTCTCATTTATAGTGGATGATTCGGTCAGTTGGAATATCTCAGTCTTTGGTGTGGTGTTGACTTCTTCGACATGACTCACATATGGTTGTTCATGATTTCGTTGGACTAACGATGATTCATCTTCCTTCAGCGTCGTTCTACTAGAGTCGAATAGTGTATTAGTAGGGCGGTGAAAAGATGGAGATTAAGATGTGCCTTTATCAAATGAGGAGTATTCCTTCTGCGGAGCCTTGGACTTTTGTCGGTGATAATGCGTGGGAATGAATCTCTCTCTCATGACTTTTTTAAGTTATGTCCATGATCTTATCTTGGTTTTTCCATTGAGACGTTGATCTCGTTTCAGCTGTGACCACCATAATTTTGCGTAATCGGTGAATGCTAAGACAATCAGAGAAACTTGAAACTCTTCGGGACATCTATAAAACTCGACAAGTGATCAACGGTATTTTCCCAGTCACAATAACCATCAAGATCATACTTCCCTTGAAAAGAATGCACTGCGAATTTTCGCCTTGGTTGGCGTATCACTGAATAACAAACAAGAATCGTTTTAGCTCTGATGCCAAATAACAGAGTAGCACAATATGAAAATCCCTTGCTAAAGGTGGATGGCGAAATTGGTTTGGTTGAATGGAGATGGCATGATGTCAGTTGGAGGATATTTTGTCCTTGGCACCCTCTTGATCGCAATTAACCAAGCAAGCAACCTCAAGTGGCTCTAACCCACTCTCATAGATGCGATTACCTAGGAAAACAAGAGTGTGAAGATGATCTCCAAAGATCTTCAAGAAATCTTGTTGAAAGAACTTCTAAAGAAAAAAGATATACACGATGAACAAATCTTGCAACAAATCACTCAGAGAGAGTTTTCAATATTATTGATCAAAACATAAGTCTTTTTTGTTTACAAAAAAGATGAGCCTATTTATAGGCTAGTAAAATACTAAAACAAAGAGAAAATACGAAGATTGTATTTGAACTAAACTATAAAACTAATAAAATAAAATAAATTCTAATTTATCTAAATCTCTTAATAAAATTAATTAAATAATAAATACGATCCTAAATGTTCTAAAATCCATAATGAAAACTCCTAAGCTAATTTAAATTACAAATAATTAATAAAAATATTGAAAATTTGTAATTATTTGACATGTATGGAATTTTTTGACTACATTGTCTTCGCTAAAACGGTCGTATCTTGAGCTCCTTATGTCGGATTGATGTGTTTCAAAGTGCGTTAGAAATCTAAGAGACTGACTCACAAGTCGAAAGGAGACTTCATGGTCAAAATATGCCCGGATCCCAATCAAAAAGACAAAATAAGTCGACTAATTTTTTGGACTTGCAATTAGGTCTCTTTAGACATGTATCACCCCCTCTTGGCGATTCGGTTGATCGTATTCAAACCCAACAAATTTAGATATTGTAAATAGAGAAAACTTAGTTGGGAGAATCGTCCTCATATTAAAACTCTACAAATTCTAATCTGAATTAATTGACTAATGAGTCGGATACATGTAGTAAAATCAAAAAGAAAAAAAATAGGCAGCCACAGTGGATTGCAAATTAACTAAACACTACACGTGGTAAGTTCGATATGGGTAATGAGAAAGCAAATTGTTAACTTGACCAAAGTGGCAACTGCTGAGCTGGCCTTCATGGGCCCCTGCTACCTCTATTCCAGCATGAGGTTTCGACGTGAGACAACCCGCGGCAAAAACACATGATGGAAGTAGGAATGTTCAAACAATTAATTCGATTGGTATCGAACTAAATTATGTTCAATTAATTTGATTGATTTTTATATTCATCCAAACTTTTTTTAAGTTTTTGATTTTATGTTTTTCTTTTAGTTAGATTAGATTAATTTAATTATTCTTTTATTTGGCTTAAAAATTAGTTAAATTTTGAAATCTTTAACAAATTGAAGTTAAATTAGTTGGGTCTATTGACATCTTAACGACTTTGGGGTTATGTCTATAATATATAATATATATTTATATTTAATATTTTTTTTAATTAACTGCTTTTGAACCAAATAAACTTATAATCAAATTTTAAAAATCTTTAATCATTAACCGATAACACTTAATTAACCAAACTAAATTTTGATTCGATAGATTAATTCAGTTTTAATCGAACAATAAAAATTAGACATCACTATTTAGAGGAGAAGCGTTAATTTTTATTAATTTTGCGATTAAAAATACATTTAAGAACTTAATTATTGGGGTTAAAGTACTCATATACATAGGTTAAGAATTTATTTACGTGATCAATAAATATTTCACTCTACCAACAAAATTTTACGTGCCCTAATAAAACACATCATATTTTTAATGAAATAAAATAAATTTAAACTTTGACATTATAGAAAGAAACAATTATAAATCGTAAACATAAAATAATGGAAATCAAAACAAACATTACATTATTGTTTATTGAAAAATCAACAATCTAATCCGATATAGTAATGTTCTTTTTAATTTTTTATTGTTTTCGTGAAGAATATTATCGAAAAATCAACAAATTAAATTGGTTTCTATTAGGACATGCGGAAAACATAGGTAAAAAAAAGAGGAGATAATCCTATTGATTGAGAGAAGCTAAATCATGATTCTTCCCGTTATTTATAAGATCAACTAATTGATTAAACGGCTAATTAGTGAGAATATTAGGCATGCTTTTAAAGGGAGTCTTTTTTTAGTTGTGTAATAAATGGTGCGAATTCTTAAATTAACTGTTCAAAGATTCTAACTTTATTATAGATCGTTTGAAGATATGAAGCAAATTATTGTAGTCTCAATAATATTAAATAAAAAAATGTTAGTCTCAAATCTCAATAATTATATGATTAGGAAAATGGCAACATCAAACACTACTAATTAAAAACGATACAGAGCAATGAACTTACTTTTCATGTAGTCAAAGAATATGTTGATAATATAACCAATTAGGTTTTAATATATATATATATATATATATATATATATTAGTATACTGATAGTTAAAAAAATAATTTCACATGTGGACTTAAGAAGATGACAAGTGTAATGTTTAAATATTTTTAAAAATAAAATACAATTATCATAATCTTAACACCATTTGTGAAATATTTTTAAAAATAAAATACAATTATCATAATCTTAACACCATTTGTGAAATATTTTTAAAAATAAAATACAATTATCATAATCTTAACACCATTTGTGAAATATTTTTTCAACGTATGTATTAAATAAAAGTCTTGATTATATCATCATTATTTGAAAGATAACACTGAGATAATAGATGGTTCCAGTGGAAAAGAATATGATGTTTATCTTATGAGATCCAAATTTGAGTATTTGTGTCTGTTGTCAAAGAGTTTAGAAAAATTATAAATAAATACTACGATATAATCACACCAATATAATAATAAAAGATAGCAGTGTTAAAAAGATTGATTAATAATATTAATGTTGTTATTACTATATTTTAAATATTATTATTATTAATGTTTAATATTATTCTTTTTATTTTAACATTATATTATTATTATTATAAGTGGGTTGTAATAATTAAAAACACATCTAATTATATAAAAGCCCAATTATTAAATGTATTCAGTCCATTTACAATTATAAAAAACCCATATAATATTCAACGGGCATGTTTGGCCCAAATAAAAGAAATTTTATTCCCTAAATCTGATATTTTTCCTTCATTGTGCGCGGCCAAGATCTGATCCAACGGTCCAGAGCAAGCTTGAGAGGCCTCCCATCCCCCTCCACGTGCGCGTGAAGCCACCGCCGGAGCCCATTAGTATCCCCACGCGTCCGAGCTTTCTTGATCTCATCCATCCACGTGTCTTCATCAACGGTCACCCTTCCACCGATAATATCCCCACGCGTCCGAGCCAATTTTTAAGTCTTTCAGGCTATTAGTAAGACCTTTGGGCATGATGTTAAACATTGTCTTGATGCAAAAACGATCAAAAATCGAGGTATCGTCTTAAGGTATTCTGGTAGTCTCTAAGTGAGATGCTACTTTTTAAGTCCTTTGGGCCATCAATAAGACCTTTGGTCATGATGTTAAGTCATTTGGGCCATCAATAAGACCTTCGGGCATGATGTTAAGACCTTCAAGCCATTAGTAAGACCTTCAGGCATGATGTTAAGACCTTCGGGCCAGCACCTTCGGGAGTGATGAACGTCTTTCCATGCCAACACGACAGAAATCGAGGCATTAAAGAACTTGTAACTCAAAGAATCCATCAAGAAAAAGCGAAAAATTCAAGAAGAACTCGTAGTTCCAAGGCTTCGACAGAAAAGTGGGATAAAAACTAGTGTTTATGATCTTTGCTCTATTCTCGTTTCACGAGAATGAGCAAAGAGGGACAGCTGTAGTCACTAATTTTTGTTCGATTTTAGTATTACTACTATATTTTAATATTATTATTATTGTTTAATATTTTTATTTTTGTTATTTTAATAATAATATTATTCAAATATTATATTATTATAAGTGGGATGTAATGATTAAAAAATAAATCTAATTAAATAAAAGTCCAATTATTAAATATATTCGATCTATTTACAATTATAAAAAACTCATATAATATTCAATAGGCCCGTTTGGCTCAAATACAAGAAACCCTAAGATTTAAATCTGATATTTTCTCCCTCCTTTGTGCACTGCCAAGATCTGGCCGTTGGATTAGATCTGATCCAACGGTCCAGATCAAGCCCTAGAGGCCTTCCATCTCCTTCCACGCGCGTGTGAACCCACCGCCCGAGCCCGTTGGTATTCCTACGTGCCCGAGCTGCCTTAAACTCATCTGTCCACGTGTCTTCATTAACGATCACCCTTCCACCGAGAACCAACGTCCTTCACATCGGCGTACGACCACCAGCTCTCTAACCACCGTGCGAGACGGAAAATGATCAAAAAATGAGAAAACCCAAATTTTTTAGTCGCTACAGTAGAAAGTCCAGATTTTTTTAGTCGCTACAGATCCAAAAAGTCACATCTAATCAACCAAAGAAGCATGGTAGATCACTGTTGGTTTATTTAATAACAACATTTTTCCCACCCTTATATTAAAGATTAGATTTTTTAATATAACTTTATTAATAATTCTAAAAACATTGTTTATAAATTATTAAATAATATTTTAAGGTTATTTTTTATAAATATTTTCAGGTTATTTTAGCATATATGTTTACTAGTGTGCATATTTGTATAATGTACGAGTGTTTTTAATATAGTCTAAAGGTGATTACAAGGTAGTATCTGTTCATAGATATTTTTAACCCTTTGACAATGCACATACACCTTATAAACAAAGCGATTTGAACCCGTGTCTCCTAGGATGAACATCATATGTTTTTCTATTGAAACACTTGTTGGGTTCTACAATGTACGGGTTATGTGTAATCATATTGATGCAAATATCCATAACATTTGCAGCAACTGCATTGAATAATTTTAGCATTTAGTGTACAATGTCAATCTTACTCAGATTTTTCCATATTCATGAATCGAAGAATATTGAACATTTAGGCATATTTGATCTCATGTCTACTTATATATTGTACCAATAATAATGTCATTCGAGTTATAATCAATTGACAATTGTATGTATTTTTTATCTTTTGTTTGGATTGTTATTTTTTAAAAAATATTATGATCAATGCATTTCATTTACATTCTAAAAATTTAACCATATTTTAATGATTTTGTAGATTAATTATATATATTAAAATATATCAGATATTTTTATTAAAATATTATGGATTTAAAATTTATAAATAATTCTATTAAAATAAATAATTAATTGAAATATTATGCGATAGGAAAATTTTAGAACGGGTGACACATACCGCTACATACCCTAATGTTATACACCATTAAGACTTTTAAATTATAATTAAAATCATAAGGGGCTTAACGGGTAATTAGACATTTTTTCTAATATATTTTTTACTCCTTAATTTAAACTATTAAAAAATATTTTCTATCTCACAACCCTAACCACCATAAACCTAATATTTTGCAACAGCCGCCATCGGAGTTTACAGCTGTCGTCCACCTTTTATTGTCGATGATTTTCATCTCAGTCATCTTGCAAACTCGCCGCCGATAAACCCAACACCGAATGCTATTGTATTGCTCTTCCCAGATCATGTGCTTGCAGTTACTACTTCCCTCGTCTGCTGGGATTGACAAAATGACACAAACTGAGAGCAGGGACGCACGATTGGAAGCTCGACGGTGCTGGGATTGACAACATCAAATGGGCATTTTGAAAAAGACTCTCGTCGACAACAACGACGGCGTATGACTGGGGAAGAAAAAAGATTTATGTTATTTAAGGGTTTTAGGTTAGATTTTATAAAATAATATAATATCAATTTAATAATAATTTATAATTTTATTAATATTAAAAACATAGAAATAGTTTAAATTTGATTTAAAATATGTCTAGTTGTTCATTGACTCCCTTATGATTTTAATAATAATTTAAAAGTTATTATATATTTAATAGTGTGTAGCGTTATGGTTGTACATCGATATGTGACGCTCGTTCTAAACTCATCCTATGTGATAAAACTTAAAGAGAAAGCCATGCACGGATATAAAATTATTTGTGGTTTTTTTATAATTATTCATATAAGAAAATATATAATTACTCATATGATTAAAAAGGCATAATAATATTTAATAATTTGACAGGTTTATCCGTTCTACATTTTGCTAATTATTAATTTGGTTTGTTCTTTATATTATTTATTTTGTTTGTTCGATTTTAAGTTTTTTTCATTATATCTCAATATTCTATAACTTTTATTCATTGTACATTTTAATAATTTCAATTTTAATATTTCAACTCAGTTTTAAAACTATGTTCGTGCGAGAAATCACCCGATTTCCCCAACAATAATGTATTCCATTTTATCTTGGAAATTCTATGGACGGCATAGTGTGAGGCTAAAATGAGGAGCTACATAAATTTTTATTAAAATAGTAAGAATTTATATAAGACTGTGTAATAATTTAGGTAAAACTAAAATTCTTACTAACTGGGTAAGAATTTGTATAGTTACACAAATTCTTATTAACTGGGTAAGAATTTGTGTAAATTTTGCCTTGGGTAAGGATTTGTGTACTTACACAAATTCTTATATTATAAACCTAAATTCTTACCTAAATAGTAGAAATTTACGTAGATTATAAGAATTTGTATAACTACACAAATTATTACTAACTAAATAAAAATTTATATAGATCTGTCTCATTTTAATTGCACCATAATGGCGCCTCACCCTAAAAGTTCCCATTTTATCTTAAATGGTCATTTTTCCTAAATTTTGCCATATCACTTTTTTTTACTAATTTTAAATTTGAGATTTGAAAATCCAACCAATTCCAACACCTGTTCATCTACTGGGCCTAGTTCGGCTGTGGTAGGGGTCTAGGGCCTAGAATATAGAATCTAAGTTTGACTTTCATTGGGTCCTAATATGTATCCCATTTGCCAAATCAGCTTGGGAATTTTTTTTTTTTTGCTAAAGGGGTACTTTTGCCTTAAGTTCAAACTAAAAAAATTAATTCGTCTCTCGTCGAAGAACGTATCTAATGTGGTCTCAGTCCGCGAAATTGATTAAATTGACCCTTTGACCAAAGTTGATCATTATAGTGCTGACGTGGCAGTTAACGATGCTGACGTGGCAGTTAACGATGATGACATGGCAGTCCACGATATTGACGTGGTAGTACAAGTCATCACTGGACCACCATGTATACTGTTAACTACCACATCAGCACTGTAACAGTCAACGTCGGTCAAAGGGCCGATTTGATCACTTTCGCGGACTGGAGGGCACATTAGATGCATTTTTCGGTGAGGGGTGAAATTGATTTTTTGTAGGGATGGCAACGGGGCAGGGCGGGTTTTTGGCCGCCCCGACCTCGGCCCAAAATTTAAACCATTCGACCCGATCCTGACTCGAATTTATCCTATCACTAACCCGACATAATAAAAAATATAACCCGACCCCGAACCGACCCTGATATTTTAATAAAAAACTCGACTAAACCCGACTCGACTCTAGTTTATCCTATCACTGACCCAACATAATAAAAAATATAACCTGACCCCGATATTTTAATAAAAAAACCCGACTAAACTCGACCCGACCAGAGAAAAATTAATAAAAATATTAAATGTAATATAAATATTTATATCGGGTCAGGCCTGGTCTGAGAATTTTCACACTAAACCCGAACCCGACCCAACTTTATTTTTTTCAATAACCCAGCCCAACTCGAACCTAGTTTTTTAAGGAAAACCCCGCCCTATCGGATCGGGTCAGGTTGGGATCCGACGGGTTCGGATTGTTTTGTCATCCCTAGTTTTTTGGTCGAACTTAGGGGCAAAAGTACCCCTTTAGCTTTCTTTTTTATTAAAGTAAAATTAATAAAATATTATATTTTGATAACAATTCGTGTAAATTTTTTTACAAAATCATTTTTAAAATTCTAACCCTAAACTTTAACCTGTAAACCTAAAATTTAAATTTTAAATCATACGATCTAAACCCCTAAACTCTAAACCTCTAATCCCTAAATTTGACAAATACGTGTACACTTAGAATTTACACGAGACGTGTATAAAAGCTTTTCTCATTGATAAATATTGCTCCACTCCCTTTACATTTAAGTAGTCTAAAGATAGATATTATTGTTAAAAGATTAATTGAAAATTATATCTTTAATATTAAGATGCTAAAATATTACTAAATTTATGAACTATTCAAAAAATTCAATAATAATAATAATAAATTTTACCTTTTATGGATTATTATTTTCATTTAAGGTTTTTATTTGAATAAATTGATATTTTGACCAAAATTATCATTGTTCATTTGTTTTTAATCCATTACTACCGTATCAAGCATTTACTTTAAAGGCAAGTACATATCTATAATTACACAAAAACAATTATCAAATTACACCATAAATCAATTTCAGTACCAAAAATAAACATTTATTTTTTTTTTGGTAAATGTCATGTCCATTACATGGTCTATGTTCGGGATTTGTGGCTCTCCCTCTCAACAATGTTTTCTCCAAGGTTCGAACTCAAGTCCCTCCTTAAAAAAGTAATGTGCCTTGTCATTGCACTCAACACTTGTCAGTATTAAACAGTCACTCTTTAATATTATTTGAAAGTAAAAAAGCTGGCCACACTTTGATGGTAAGGCGAAGGCCATCCGCTGGATTTTATGTTCTTTTACCGTCGCTAATAATCAAATTGAAACCGTCACCATTTAATGTTTAATACCAACATTTCATTTAAAAGCGTCGCGGAAAATCCATGAAAACGCTGCATTATGCAGCAATTTTTCATACGAAAATGTCGCTAATAACAAAATTTTCAACAGCAGTGTTTTGTTAACCTTCTGAAACACAGCTTAACTGTGTGATTGTTCCCCTCAAGTTGGCTAAAAGGTTTGATCACCAGGATTTCGTCGGTACAAGTAAATAAATATGACACCGACACGTCCATGATCTAGGTTGGAAAGCAAAGGACAATGTTTCGACCCTTTAGGGTAGAAAGTAATAATCAGTGACGAGAAAATGCGCAAACTGTTGAAATAAACCGATGTTTATTGTTTCCCCTTCTGATATGAAGTTAGGATTTCCGGACATTTAAAATATTTGGACACTGGCATTACCATAGATGTTCGGTGTGATATTTAGGTTTAAATATGTTGCAGAAAAATGTGTAAATATAGGAGACTAAAAACTATTTTACCTTTTATAATATTTTCATGTATACAATTAAGAGTAAAATTTAACAGAAATTAAGAGCTTGATCGGTATTTTCAAATAAAAAATAGTGTAAAAACACATTTTAAATCTTAAAATACTACAAAATTTTCTGACTTATTTAAACCTGACATTTACGATGATTAGAATCATTAGTGTATCGTCATACTTATTTTATAGATAAACAAAGGTTTATATATATAATAAGTGCTTAAAGTATCTTATTTTTTTATTTAGGTGTTTAAACTATTATTTTTTAAATAAAATAAATGTTTAAATATTTTATTTTGGCTTCCATAATATAGTTTTTTTTTTAAGTTCCATAATATAGTTGAATTTTCATTTTTTGACTTTTCTACTAATTTTTGGTTAATTTGAATCAATTTAATTTGGCTTAATATTTTTCTAACCATAAATTTTGATAAAAAAAAATCAAAATTGTAAAATATCGCAGAAAGTTGTTCTTGAGTACATGGTTTCCATGTATGTGAAAATTAACACAAACATAGGGTGTCAAAGATTGGAGTCAGAGACGATTTAATCATAGGTTCATTATTGTTAACAAGAGTACAATGCGCCATGCAAGTTTCATGGACAAGAATCCACGTGTTCTGAAATTTAACAAAAAAATCTATAAGAAATTAGACGGACAGTGAGTCAAATACAGGTAGATACGGAGCTAAGATTGAAATATGTGGGAAGTTAATTAATTTTGAAATAAATAGATTTTTAAAAAGTAATTAAATCATAAAAAAGGGTTTAATTTTAATAATTTTAAAATTAAAAGGTCTTAAAAATGATTAAACTAGAAAAAAAAATGAGGGGTTAAAGCTTAATTAATGACTTAAAAGGTCTAAAAAGAATAATAAATTAATTTTTTTAGGAGGAACAATGACCTAAATAAAAAAGTTTTAAAACTATCAATGGTCTAAAAATAATTAAACCATTTAAAGTTGGGGGCAATTGCCCCTCTCACCCTCCATTTGATTCTGTCTCTGAATACCAAAAATAAAAAACCTGCAAAAGTGAATGGTTAAGAGATAAGTGGAAGTAAGATGTACATAAGCACCAGAGAAGGGAGAATGGGAGCAAAGGGTTTTACCTTTAAGCAAAGGTTTTTGTTGCATTTATTGAGCAGTTGAGCACCAAAAGAATTGAGAAAACTATGTATCCTTAGCTACTTTCATCATAAATCTAGCATGAGAAAATGAGACACTGATGTAGCCAGAGATGTCTTGCCGGTCCATAACTTATTAATGTCAACTTTTGGGTTAATGAGAGCATGATTTATAAGGTAAAAATGTTGGGCGGCAAGTCATCCTTGGCTGCATCACATGTATATAACCTCATTTCCCCATGCAAGATTTTAGATGAAAACAAAGCATCATCTGAACCAATGAAATGAAACCCAGAATCCCATGAACTGAGAGCTGGAATAAAAGTAAAGAAAAAGAAACCAACTTTCAACATTCAAAGAAAGAAGAAGCGGCCATTGGAGGAGACAGACAGGTGTTGATGGAAGAGGAATGGTTATTATAACGGAAAAGAGCAAAGCTGAAAGCAATAATGGGGCATGGTTTTACACAGGGAAGGCAGGTTTGGAACTGGGTACGGTTGTTCATTAGGGAATAAGAGGGAAAGTGAGTGACTGAATGGATGTGAATGTGACTTTGCAGGTGATACGACCGAGAGATTTCTAGGCCTTTAGATCTGTCTTTTCATCAATAGTCTCGCTGGTTTTTTTTTTCAGATTTTGCAGTGTCCTTTAATGGCTTTTTTACCTAAACATCACCGTTTTTAAAATTACTTATCATTTTAACATCTATACAAAAATATTTCTCATTCTTACAGTAATCTCGTCAGATTTATATGATGAATTTCATTATTTTTAAATTTTTTTAAAGAATTATTATAACTAGTTCCATTAAAATTTGTTTCAATTAACGCTTAAAAGATGAATAAAATTTCTCTTCTCTTTTTGTACTTTAATATTAAAAAATCAAATCTTAAGTCTCAACTTTTAATTCTAAATCTAAACCATACAAAATATGCCTTACACTCAATATACTAAAACATAAATCTAAACCCTAATTATAAATTTTATACTTAATTTTTTTATGATAGAGCATAAATAGGGGCACAAAAAGACAAATGATTTATACTCTTAAAGGTTCCATTATTCATGTTAAAAAATTACAAAAAAATGGAATTTGTCATGTCTAGGGATGGCCATGGGTTGAGTTGGGTCAAGTTTTGTGTCGCTCCGCACCCTTCCTAAAAATATAGCACCTCTACTCAACCCAAAATTGATCTGAATTTTAAAGTAAAAATTTGAACCCAATAGACCCGACATAAATAAAAATATTTTTTATTTTTATTCGATAAAATATAAAGTTAATTGAAAAATACAAATAGAGAATGACATTATAATAATTATTTTATTTTTATCAGATAAAAGAAGGAGATAATTGATATATATATATAAAGAGAGAGAAAGGCTTTATATCAATTATACATGAATGTTTAGAATGAAATTAAATCATTATTTCGGGTAGGGTCGAATATTTTTCACCTTAAACTCAAACTCGACCCGATATTATCATAGAAAAAACTCAACCAGAACCCGAAATTTTCTTTATAAAATTCGATCTTATAGGGTCAAATCATAACCTATCGAGTATGAGTCAAATAACCATCCTAATTGAGAGCAGGGAAGATTGGGAGTCGTAAGAATCAATTTAAAATGTAATATTTTGTCTCTCAATCCACTGCCTAGTTGAGTTGTACTCTTTTTCTCCATTTAAGTTATGGAAGTTTTTAACGAGGCATTAAACTTTGGCTTATGGATGCATGATTTTTTACCTAATAAAATTGTACATTGCCGAGCAAAAAAAAAGACATCCTAGTCATGCCAGCATAGTAAGCTCCATTAAAAATTAAAAAAAATAGAACTCGTCATATAAGTCTGACAAATTCATTGTAAAGGTGTTATACAGAAAAATAATTTTTATGGGAGACAAAATGACAAATTATTTGAAACAATAATATTTATAAGTCTGTAAATGAATCGAATGAACACGAACAAGGGCATGTTCATGTTCGCTCGTTTAATTTTAACCGAATAAATAAACAAACACGAACAACTAAATGAACATAATTTCTTGTTCGTGTTCGTTTGTTTAGGAATGTAGCTTGTTTGTGTTCATTCATGTCCGTTCATTAAAATAATAATCGAACACAAACAAACGAACATAAAAGGACATATGTGAATAAATTTAAGCGAACGTAAACAAACGAACATATGTGAATAAATTTAATTTTTTAAAAAATATAATACTTTTTTATAAAAATAATAAATATAAATAGATAAATATGAATAAATTTAAACGAATATAAATGAACGGATTACCAAATGTTCACGAACATAAATGAATGAACAAGTCCTTTATGTTTGTGTTCGTTCATTTAATTAAACAAACGAAAAATCTTATTCATGTTCGGTCGTTTAATAAATAAACGGAATAAACAAACTTTCCGTCAATCGATTCACGAACTATTCGCTTAATGTTTGGTTCATTTACAACCCTAAATATTTAGGTGAAAATGCCTCTTTATTGAGTTTTTTTTTTCAGTGTCCTAACTCTACACAGTAACATCTTCCATAAGTTACGAACTTATGTTGTGTTTAATGGAAGGATTTGACTTTTATTAGGGAGTATTTAGGTTTGAATTTTATTTATTGAGAAAACAAAAAACTTCAATAAATCAGAGAATGATGAGAAATATCTAAAACAAAGTTATCGATTACCTTTTAGGGTTTATTTAAGTCATTTTTAATAAAAAATATTAATTCTTTTATTTATTGAATTATCAAAAAAATCAAAGCCTAAAACATAAAACAAGACATCTAAACCCTATAAAATAGTAAAATTTATAAACTTATAACGTGCGTATCAAAATATTTTTCTGTTAAATAAATTTTTTTATAATATTTTAGGTAGTTTATCGTTTTAATTTAAATTAATGTTTTTCTTAGAACTACCCTTAAATTCATTCTTTATACAAACATTTGGATATATGTACTCATCCAAACACTTAAATTGGAAGCTATTGTTTACGACAATAAAATCAAACTAATACTCAACTAAAACAAGAAGTTTTAATTCTAATTTTATTCTATTATTATTGTCATTTCACGACCAACAAATCATTGGTCTAACGGGATGGAACACAAGACTCTTAAGCAATGCCAGAGATTTGAATTTTGATATTGTGAATGAAGAAAATTGAGTTAAAAAATCGCTCTCATAATGAATCTCTACAAAACTGTGATCCGGATTAATCAACTAATAAATAAGATATCAATAAGTAAAAAATTGATTTTCCATATATATATATTATAAAATTCTATGCGTATTCTATTATTATAATTATTACTATAACGACAATATTTGCATAATTGTTGGTATAAAAATACAAGATTATTTTTAATTAAATCTTGATAGATTTCACTCTATAAAAAATTTACTCATTTAATTTAATCTGATTTGATTATGGCAAGGAATAAATTGAATTCGCAATTCAGCAGGTCTAGCCCTACTACTACATTCTGAACCTATTGGTACTTGGTAGCAATGGAGTGACTGTACTCAAATTGACTTAGGTGAGTTTATTTAAGGCATAAAGCAAAAAAAAAAAATATCATAATATTTTATTGAATAATTATTTTTTTTTTTTTGAGTAATTTAACTTTTTTTAATATTTTATTTTGGGTTAAAATGACCTATTTAGAAAATGAAAATTATTAGTTAACTGACGGAAAATGACTTAAAATAACGTGACAAACATATATGACAATGCTGACATGACAATATTATATGAGCAAATGTGTTGTCTTGAAAAAACTTTACATCATTCAAAAAATAATTTTATAAAATTATATAAAATATAAAATATTTTTTTCTGCTGACTTATCATTTTGTTAAGTCATTTTAAACTGTTTACCGCCAGTTTTCTAACAATTTTCATCCCTAAAAGGGCTATTTTGACCTAAAATAAAACGTTGAAGGTTGAATTGCTAAAAAATAAATAGAGAACAAAGTGATTATTTAATCAAAAATTAAAAGTGTTTTTATTTTTTTTATGCCTTTATTTAAGTCATTTAGTATGATTTTGGTCAATTCATGATTGGTTTCTAAACAGTTATGTACTTAACCGATTTTGAATAAAATATAGAATAAAGATAAAAAAATAATATAAAGGTAGGTATTATGCTAAAAAAAATATCCCTAACATTTAATTATATTGTCATTTTGGTCTTTATTTTTTTTAAACATTTTAATTTTAATATTTTATTTTGTGTCGAAATGACCTTTATGTGGATGGAATTGTTCGTAAACTAACAATTAAGGGCTCAAAAATGACGTGGCAAACCTATATGACATTGCACACTAACATGTCAGTGTCACATAGACCGAGGAAGGAGATAACTTGACAGAATGTTGTGTCCAAATTTTTTATATAAAATTATATATTTTTTGATAACGTGTCATTCTGTCAAGTTATCTCGAGATGTTTACCGTTAGTTGACTAACAATTTTTATTCTCGGATGAGTCATTTTGACCCAAAATAAAACGTTAAAGATTATAGTGTTTCAAAAAATAGAAAGAAAGTGACTATCTAATTAAATATTAGTGACATTTTTTTACATTATACCATAAATATATAACTAATCGTTTTAAATTTTCAAGAATTGAGGAATAACCGCGTGTTAAATGAGTACAATTTTGTTTGGACAAATTCTATCCAATCCTATTTTACCTATGGAGAGGAGAGGAAGGACAGCTTTAGGGGAAGAAAAAGATGCTCTTAGTGGGTCTAGAACCCATGACCTAAGGGAAATGAGGGAATAAAGATGAGCAGCTTGACCAATCGGCCAAATACACTTGCTCAAATATATACAATTTTGAATTGTTCGAATTCAAATCTGTAGAATTTTCTTAAATTCCAATTTTATTTTAATTTTTAAATTATATGAATATTATTATTTAAATTGGAATTCAAATCAAATATTATTATTTATATGATATCTGAATCTATATAAAATATAAATTCAAAACTTTAAAAGATACGTCGAATATTCAAAATCATACAAATTCGAATTTGCTAAAAGTTAGATTACATAGGTTCAAATCTCCTTAGAAACAAACACATTCTCCATTTTATAATCCATCATCAATTTCAGATGTCTAAATATGTAATCCAAATCGTTATCCTAAGTTGAATCATTGAACATAATTTTGTTTTATTTTCTCCTTTTAATTTCATTTCCAAAATCCATGTTGGGTTAGGCGAATTCAAAACTGTAAAACCCATTGTCTAACGCTTGGATCTATCAAGCCGAGTAGGCAGTTTGACCTTTTAATAGGTTTATGCCCTACAAATACACAACTATAATAAAAAAAACAAAAATTTATATAATTTAAACCTTAAAATATTATGAAATAATAATTAACATATTTTAAAGATATAAATGTAATAATATATTTTTATTGATCTTATCATAATTATTTTATTAGATTTAGTTTAATTTAAACATTTGGTTAGATATATTTTAAGTCACAATAGTAAATATTTTTAAATTTTTTTAAAAGTTATTTATAATAATATGATATAACATGAAACAAACTATCATGTTAATAATACAATGTCGCACAAACAATTTAATCACCGTATGTACTTTCATATAAAATATATCGATTTAATTATAAAAACGTTAAAATTAATAAACATATATTGTCTTATAATCACATAATTTAAGAAAACATTAAAAAAAATTAAAAGCTGAATTTAACTTAAAAATCAAATCAAATTAAAAAAGTGAAATTATCATTAAACCTAAATCAAAATATTAAATCTTTATTGATGTTTATTTTAAGAAATTTTAGTTCAAATAAGTTTATTTGTAAGGTGCGTGTGTCGGGTTAAAAAAAAATACGATCAGAAACAGACTAACTCTTTAAGAAAATGCGCAGTCTAAAACCAGCTAGGAACCACGTGGCGCAAGCTTTATTAAAACCCACGAGGTTTATCCACCTTAACCACATATTTAAGCTCCTAAAAGTTTCAGCCGATACAAAAAACTTAGTATTAGGCAAATCAATCCATTCCCATTTGCTAGTAATCAAACAAACCTCCTTAGGATCTAGCGTACAGCCTTTAAACTCCTTGATCAATTTCTATGTAAAATGTAACCAAATTCCAGCTGCCCAGAAAGTGTTTGAGAGAATGCCCGAGAGAAATTTGGTTTCATGGTGTTCTCTTATGGTAGGGTATTTGCAAACTGGGTTTTCATTGGAAGTGTTAAAGTTGTTCAAAAATATGGTTTTGGTGGATGGTTTAAAGCCTAACGAGTATGTCATGGCGGTAGTTTTTTCAGCTTGTTCCGACAGTGGGAAGGCATTAGAGGGTAGACAGTGTCATGGTTATGTGGTCAAGTCAGGGTTGGCTTTTTATCAATATGTTAAGAATGCGCTGATAAATATGCATTCGAAGTTTTCTGATGTTGAAGGAGCTATGAGGGTTTTTAGTTTAGTGCCTGGTTATGATGCTTATTCATATAATTCAGTTCTAAGTGGACTCTTGCAACAAGGGTTATTGAATGAAGCGGTTCAAGTTTTGGATAGGATGATGGGAGAAGGTGTGAAGTGGGATAGTGTAACTTATGTTACCGTCTTTGGACTTTGTGCTTGTCTTAAGGATTTGAATTTGGGTTTACAAGTGCATTGTAGGATAATGAAAAGAGATCTTGAGTTGGATGTTTTTGTTAATAGCGCAATCATTAATATGTATGGGAGATGTGGGGAGGTTTTCAATGCTAGGAAAGCTTTTGATGGGTTAAAAGTTAGGAATGTGGTTGTATGGACTGGAATCATGGCAGCATATTTCCAAAATGGATGCTTCGAGGAAGCACTAAATTTGTTTTCTGAGATGAAAATTGATGACATTTCACCTAATGAGTTTACTTTCGCGGTTATGTTGAACTCTACTGCAGGATTGTCTGCACTAAGAAATGGAGATGTACTATATGGGGAAATAATAAAGTTAGGTTTTATGGACCATGTAATTGTTGGAAATGCTTTGATTAACATGTATGCAAAGTGTGGCAACATTGGAGCAGCAAGTGAAGTTTTCTCATATATGATTTATCGAGACTGCATTACTTGGAATGTGATGATATGCGGGTATACTCATCATGGGCTAGGAAAGGAGGCCATGGCTGTGTTTCATGACATGTTGGCTGAAGGAGAGAGTCCTAACTATGTTGCTTTTGTGGGGGTTCTTTCTGCTTGTAGTCACCTTGGTCTCGTAAAAGAAGGTTTATATTACTTGAACCAATTCATGAAAACAGTCGGAGTTGAACCTGGTTTGGAGCACTACACCTGTGTTGTTGGACTCCTGAGCAAGGCAGGACTTCTTGATGAGGCTGAGAAATTTTTGAGGTCTATACCAGTAAAATGTGACGTTGTTGCATGGCGTACACTGCTTAGTGCTTGTCATGTACATCGAAATTATGGTTTTGGGAGGCGCATAGCAGAATATGTGTTGGAGATGGACCCTAATGATGTGGGAACATATACACTATTATCTAATATTTATGCGAAAGCAAAGAGGTGGGATGGAGTAGTGAAGATCCGAAAATTGATGAGAGAGAGAAATGTCAAGAAAGAACCCGGTGTGAGCTGGATAGAGATGAGAAATGTTACCCATGTTTTTGTTTCGGATGACTGTCAACACCCAGAGTCGATTCAAATTTATGAGAAAGTAAAAGAACTTTTAGCCAGAATCAAGCCATTGGGATATATACCAGATGTTGCTGCTGTGTTGCATGATGTGGAGGAAGAGCAGAAGGAAGACAATCTTAGTTATCACAGCGAGAAATTAGCCATTGCATATGGCCTCATGCATGCTCCCTTAGAGGCACCTATTCGCGTGTTTAAAAACCTTAGAATGTGCAAAGATTGCCACTCAGCTACGAAATTTATTTCTAAGCTCACAAACAGGATGATCATCGTGAGAGATGCAAATCGCTTCCACAGTTTTCGGAATGGATGCTGTTCGTGTGCAGATTACTGGTAATAGATGATCATCAACTCATCTCAGGACAGGCGGGGATCAATTATACTCATTCTTTTTACCTGGATATCTGTAAGTATTTCAATGGATGTTCTTAAAACAGCTTAGAGCCTGCTTTTATTACAATTGCAATACACCACATAATTAGAAGACTAGAAATAAAAAAGAATCATTGTATATGAATATTATTAGACTGATTCAGAAAAAAGTGTTCTCCATTAATTTTACAAATTCCTGAAAATCTATTCTGCCATCTCTATTAACATCAAAGTTGTTGATCATTTTGTTGCAGTTCTCAATCTTCAGTGCTTCCTTTAAACCCAGAATACAGAGAACTCTCTGCAACTCTTGTGCATCAATAAACCCATCTTTATTCACATCAAACACATCAAAAGCTTCCTTCAACTCTTCCAAGCTTGGCTCTTCCTCAAACAGCCTGGAAAGCTCATCAGAACCAAAAGATTCATTTAGCTCCTCACTTTCCCGGCTGCAAAAAATCCCCAGATTTCCCATCAACTTCTCCACATCTTTTCTGCAAACTGTCACACAATCTTCCTTCTTCTTATGAAATGAAGCTTCTTGGGTTGAACACTCAAAATTCTGGGTTTTCTCCCAGTCTGACGATGTCTTTGAGCTGCCATGTTTTGATTGTGGGAAAAACCAATAACTTGATAAGAAACTTTTAGTCAAGCTAAGAAACAACAAGATCATACTGATATCAATGAATGGAAATAGGGTGTAGTTTGAGTTTGCTGATGATGCCTCCATTTCTTAAGACCAAAAAAAGAACTAGAACTATTTGATTGTGAGATATGCAAAAGAAAGTGTAGAAGAATGAATGAATGATTTCGATGGAATCGTGAGGATTGGGATTGAGGTATTTGAAGGCAGCATAGATGGCAGACCTGGTCCAGTTTTCGAAGGCGGTTAAGAGGGAGGAAGCTGCCTACGGAGACCACCTAGGAAACTTGGTCGCCTTAGTCGCCTTTGTCTTATTTGCATGGAATGTGTCTGGTTTGTTGCTTGGAACCTGCTGCTATCCTATCTTGTAGGAAATGGTCTTTGTCAATGAAGTTTCTAGGAAGTGAAGACTTGATGTGTGTGAATTGTGATAGGGTGTTGTTACATTTGCGTTTTCCACTACACCATTGACTACTTCTGGGATTATTATTTTACTTTTAAGACTTTGGACAGCATACTTAGTATTAAGAAATTCTTTATTTAGATTTATTTAATTATATATACTAATATGCAAAACTAAAATAAATGGATAAGAATTCAAGCTTGATCCACTTTTCAATTCTATAATATAATATTACTTTTATATAATATAAATATTAAAAATATAATAGTATTACAAAAAAATATTAAAAATATATTAAGGGCCCGTTCAACATTTAGTTTAGAACTAACTTTTGACTGTCGAACGGAGAAAGCTACACCGAACAACTGAAAATTGTGCTTTTTCAACCAGCTTTTGCACTTGATTTGGTCCCAAACCAAGCTTTTGGAAACGCTCAAATTTTTAATTTCTCCCAAAACCACAATTTTCATCTCAACCAGGGTTGAAAAAGCTGCACTGAACGAAGCCTAAGTTGTCTTGGTTTAAAATTTTAATACAATAGTCATTGAAATCTTAGTAGACTTTACAAAGGTGAGGTCTTGGATCCTTTAGCACCTAGATTTTAGTCTAACGTGAATTCTCAATCTAAATTTATTATGGATTCTCACTGTGTAGATTTTGTCCAGAATTATTTTGATCTAGGTATGAATATATTTTAGTTATTAATTCATTTGTTCATGTATTGTAATGATTTATTCTGATTGTGGTTATACAAATATATTAATTATAATTATGTATGTGTATTATATTGATTAATTGTGATTATAGTCATATGAGTTGTATTGTTTGTAACAATAAATATATAATTAGTAAATATTAAAAACAACATTTTTTAGAACAAAATAAGATTTAAATGAATTCAAAATAATCTTTTATTTATAAGTATGAATAAATTTTGAGCAAGTATATTTTACCGGTTGGTCAAGCTGCTCATTTTTGTTCCCTTATATTATCTTAGGTTATGAGTTTTAAATCTACTAAGAACACTCTCTTTTTTCCCTAGAGTTTTCCCTTTCTCTCCCCTCTAGATAAGAATATATTTAAAATTTCTAAAAAAATAAATTTAAATAGAATTTGAAGTCTATAATTCCAAATTGAACTGAACTTAAATAAACATACATCAACATGATATTGATAACAACCATAAGCCAAATCCAAAACTACTCAACCCAAATGATGAAATGAACATCTCTTATCCCTTAGGTAAACTCCTTTTAAATCCATCTCCCATGAGTCCACATGCCTTCAAAGTGTATCACACACACATGCATACAACTATAAAATTCACTGTAATAAAAGAACAAGCTGTCATTTTCTTGTCCATTTTCATGTAACATGAAAGGAAAAATCCATAGATTGTACAAAATAAAAGAAAGACACGAACAAATCAACCCCAGCTTCTAAAAACCAACTTCACAATTTGCTTCTGCAATCCATTCAAACATAATTAATTTCAGGCAATAAAAAAACAGAAGCATAACTCAAAGTCAACTATGGTTGAGGAGGAGGGCAAAATAAGTAACCAGTTCTGGGGTTAGTATTTGGCCCTGGTTCTTTATAATCCATTATTTCAATCATTCCCCTCGATGTATCTGCAAATTCCAATTGAGCTGTGGATTCTTCAAGCTCCACATTCTCCACCATGTTTCTACCGAATCCTAAGAATTCACAACAGGAAAAAAGAGAGGATATTATATATTTGACTGGAAAATGAAGGAAAAAACTTAAAACGAAACAAAGTAATACCTTGAGAAGACGAGAGAATCAAATTCAAAAGCATAAAAAGAAGAAGCAGATTGAGAAACCAAGAGCGACCCATTATTTGTTTAAGAATCCTGGGAAATGGGTAACTCTCAGATTTTATAAACACGTTGTTGAGTTCTTCTACGAAGGTGGCTAAGCTTCGGTTTTCAGGCCTTTTCTGCTTCTTCAGATCCGGGCGATGAAATACTGAGTTTAAAAAGGCTATTTTTTTTTTTTACTTCCATACATGTTATATAGGAGTGTTCATTGGTAGGCACCCGGGTTTTTGGTTACCCGTGTCTCGCTCTCTGAATACCAAGTATTCATTAATCGGGTATTCGTAAAATCAGATATCGAGTACCCGATTCACATTTTTTAAATATTTTTAAATCTATTTTTTTATAAAAAAATACATATGAAAACAAAAATTTTAAAAATTCATTATATACAATCCAAACACAAAAAATTAGTGATTTGAAGTTAATTTTAAGTAAGAATTATTTTGATATATATATATATATATATATATGAGAAAAACTTTAATACTCATGATGTGTAAACTTTAATTTATACAAGTTTTTAGTTTAGTTTAGTTTAGGGGTTAATTTTTAGGGTTTAAGTTTAGTAATTTAGGATTTGGGTTTATGGTATAAATCTGCAAGCCAACATGTGAATCAAAATTAAGCCATATATATATATTAAATTTAGGGTAAAACTTTGATATACAAGACAAGCCTGTGTATTTACCCTATAAAAACCCAAATTCTAAAAATCTAATCCTAACCCTAAAAAATTATCCCTAAACCCTATACACTAAATTCTAAACACTAACCTTAAATTCTAAGCCTTACAACCTTAAACCCTAAACTAAAACCCTAACCCCTAAAACTAAAAGGCACGTGTAAACTAAAGTTTACACAGCCTGTGTATCAAAGTTTTTTTCTTAAATTTATCACCAAAAAGTATTAAAATATTAATCTCGAATGGATGTGGTTCGATTGATTCAACAGAAGAACAGTGGTAATGCTAACCATACAATCTCGAAGCTTGAATGGATGTATTGGAGTGTTCTCAATTCGATGTTTCCTAGATGCGTTGCTCGTATTATTACATGAATATGTGCTTTAGGCCAATTTAACGAGTTGTAGTTGTTAGTTTATTTCTTTGTTCAAAAAATATGTAGACATGTTTGGTAAATAGCGGTTTGAGTAAAAATTAGAGGTTTGAGCTAATATTAGAGGTTTGACTGGTCAAATCCGCTAATCTAGATGTTTGATGAATAGCGGATTGGGGTGAAACATCTAATTTAAAAAAGCTGCTAATAAGAGCTTTTTGAAATTAGATGTTTTGACATAAAAGATATAAAGACCATTTTCCCCTTAATAATTATAAAAAATCTCCAAATAGCCTATTTAACCTTTTTTATTTTAATTTTTTACCTTTGCGTATTTATATTATGGCATTTGTAAACTAATATTTTTTATTTTTTCTTTTTATTCTCACATTTATATTTGTATTTAAAATTAATAACTAATTAAATTGTATTAAAAATAATTATATAAATAATAAATTAATATATAAATCCTTCAAATATGCTTAGTAATTTTATATTAAAAAATATATTTTCATAATCTAATTAATATACAAAATATTGATAACTAATAAACTATTCAAACAAGTATCGAATGTAATCATGCCCTTATATGTCATTTTGCTTGTTTAAATAATCAAACAACTATAAGTTAATTTTAGCAAACACTTTTATACAATCAACTAATATAATTCGCTGGTCAAATCAGTTAATGCAATCCGCTATCAGCTAATGTAATATACTATTTGCTAATGGCCAAATATAGAAATAATTTAGGGATTTAAATTTAGTTTTAGGGTAAAAATATTAAGAACCTAAAATAAAATTTTAATTTAAAATTATATATATTAAAAGTATCAAGTCGAGTATCCGGTTATAAAAAAAACCGACTCAAACCCAACCAACTACTCGAGAAAAAAGTCAAATACCAACCCAATCGAATAATTTTTTTAATAAATACTCAGTTTTTTTTTCTTTTGGGTCGCCGAGTAGTCGGGGTCCTCTACATATATATAGAATAATATCTTTTTGATGGGCAATTAATTTTATGGGTAAACTATACTCTTGGTCCCCCAATTATTAGTGTATTTCTATTTTATCCAGTTTAGTCAATAAAGTTACAAACATTAATCATTTTGATCACTTACCGTTAAATAGTCAACGTGTCTTGTTTTTTAACTGACCTACTAAACCATTTTAAATCTCAATACTTACACATTTTATTATTCTAATTTTAAATAATTCAACAAATCTAATTTTTTATATTTAAAAATTCTATCAATTTAATCATCACACGTATCCCATCGATATTTTTAAAGAAATTTCAAGTTATTCTGATTATGATATATTAAACCAAAACCCTTCTTTATAATTTAGAAAGTTAGGGTTGACTTTAAATCCCAACGATTAATTAGCTATACTTTATAAAGTCATAAAGAATTTAGAAATGATTAACTGCTTAGAGCTTTGTGAAAGATTATTATGTTAAAAAATACGGTCGAATCATGGGAAAAAAACCCTATGGTAATCATTTGTAAAAGAAAAAAATTTATAGAGATCCATTAATTGACTGAGTGACCAAAGGATGTTTATGTTACCACATCTTGTATGAGTTCGAATCTTAGTATTTATCTTTGATCCTTTGTCTAAATTTATTGACCAATAAATCAAATATTTGTAGATATATATAACAAACATGCATGCATGCATGTAGGGCATGTTTGCCTGATGTCAGAATCACATCCTAGACTTGTGGCTGTGAATTATGCCTAGATTCATAGAGATAGTTGATGAGGGAAATGAGCCACATGATTTAGTTAAGTGGGGTTTGAATTTGATGATGATCCCATGTGACAATATGAGGTCCAAATCATGTAATACCAGATACCACAATCCAAAACCCAAATTATTTACCGGCAGATATAGGAAGTGGACACTTACATTACCTCACCAATGTTTCCTATCTTTTTCAACTTGTTCATCATCTTAAAATGACCCAAAACAATCCAGACTCCATTTAATTGGTCTATACAGTCTTTAAAAGATAACCTTTTATGGATTTGTTTCAACTCGATGGTATCTTTTGCATTGAAAAGAAAAAACAACACCAAGATCTAAACCTGAACTCGATCTTAACTTGACCCGTTCATGTACACAAGGGAACGTTTTATAGATTTGAGTTAGAATCTTAACCTGTGTTGGAAGAAAAATATGGGCATAACTCGGTTGATTCATACAATCATCTTTTAAGACGTAAATTTCAACAAGTCTAAGATTCGAAGACCGTCTCAGAAAAAGAAATGGCAAAACACAAGATTTACTTGACAGACAGAAGGAAAGGGGAAAACAACATAGAAGACCAAGAGTATTAATAGCAACACATGGTTTGGGTCCCATAACATGGCTCAAATGGAAACCAATTTTTTTCAGGACAAAAGCAAAATATCTCCATGTTTTCCATACAAGGGTAGACATACATCAATGCCTTAAAGACTCGTTTCGAGCTATTTTAAACACAAATATGACACGAAAAACATAAACGAGTTGAATTTATATAAAACAACTTTCTAGCATATGAAAATTACGTAAATATATAATGTTTTAAACATGAACTTTTATGTGCCTTCCAAGATGCATGGTTTATATATATATATAATGTTTTAAACATGGACTTTTATGTGCCTTCCAAGATGCATGGTTTATAATATATATATATATATATATATATTAGTTTAGGGTGTAGGATTTAGGGGTTCAGGCGTAGGGGTTTAGAATTTAGGGATAATAATTAAAATTTAGGGTTTAAGGTTATAATTCATGGTTTATAAGTTAAAACCTAAATTCTAACCATATTACCCTAAAAACTAAACCTCAACCTTTAAACCCTAAACCTTAAATTCTAACCACTATCCTTAAATTATAAACCCATATACCTAAACCCTACACCCTAAACTAAGACCTTAAACCTTAAAATTAAGGCACTTGTGGAAACTTTCAGTTTCCATCTCTAGTGTATTGAATATAAATCCTTCTTGAAAGGATTATTATCCTATACACTAGCGGTAAAAACTAAAAGTTTCTACAAGCGCCTTAGTTTTAGGGTTTAGAGTCTTAGTTTAGGGTGTAGGGTTTAAGGGTTCAGGTATATGGTTTTAAAATTTAGGGATAATGGTTAAAATTTAAGGTTTATAAGTTAAAACCTAAATCATAACCATATTACCCTAAAAACTAAACCACAACCTCTAAACCCTAAATTCTAAACCTAAACCTTAAATTCTAACCACTATCCCTAAATTATAAGCAGCGGATGATAGTTGCAATGACAATGGATTCTATATCAGTTCATGAGCATCAAAGAATCTATATCAGCAGGCCCGTTTTTGAGATTTTGGTGGCCCTAGAGCGAATAAAAAAATTGGGCCCCTTATTAAAAATTTAAATTACGATTGCGGTCGTATAACGGTTACGAACATCGTAGTTTTGGATGACATTGCCACTGCTATATAACGGTCATTGTTGCGAGTTGCGGACCGTTATTTAAATCTTTATCCCTGATAACAAGTATTCAAAAAAGTTAAATTTTAAGAGTATATCTATAATAACAAGTATTGAAAAAAAATTGAGCCTCTAATAACAAATATTGAAAAAAAAATTTAAAAAAAAATTAAGGAGAAATTGAGATGTAGAGAACAAGAATAATACAAGGATTATTTATAGATCAATTTAAAATTTTTGTTCTTATTAAAAATAAAATAAAAATTATTATTAAAACCTTAATAACTACCCTAAAACCTGTACTAATTACAAACTAAAGGTAACTTTTTATTTTTGCAGAAATAAAAACTAACGGTACAATATATGGTATTAGAATATTTATAATTTTGGTTCAAAATTTAAACAGTTATAAGAAGTTAATAATAAATTATCAATAATAATAATAAGGATGTGGGCCCCATGCAGCCAACTTTATTCCAATTTCCAACCCTTTATTCAAAATATACGTTTCATATATATATATATATATGTAAAATTATTGTTGAGGATCTTCAAAATTTTTTAAACTCAACTCAAATCTCTAGCTAATATATTTGGTTGTGGGCCTAAGCAAGGCAAAGTCCTTGAGCCGTCGCCTTTATTGCCCTGGCCCAGGGACGGCCCTGTATATCAGTTGCAAGTAATATTTAGAAAAGAATCAAACCTAAAAAACTTACGAAACGAATATTTACATCCGAGTCCAAGTAATATAAGCAGCAGATGATAGTTGCAATGACAATGGATTCTATATCAGTTCATGAGAATCAAAGAATCTGCTTTCTAGATCTTTAGAAAAGAAAGTACAGATTTAAGGAAGAATTGAAAGAAACTTGAGTTCCCAAATTTATTTAAATACCAGTGGGATTTATGGTACAGAAACTTACTTGGTCCAACCCCTCACCATTTGATATATATATATTATGTACAGAACTCTGCAAGCCATCTAACTGAAAAACCCTGCTCATGCCATTAATGGAAAGAAAAGGAATTCCAAAAACAAAATTAAACCGAAAAGGAAAAAGAAAAATCAGTTTCTACTTAAGCTAAACACTCTGCCTTCAAACCATATGATAGGACTCTTCCTTTGTTGTCCCCAGTTAGCATAATTTGAGAGTTGGTTATATAGAGGGGGATGGTGAATGAATATGGCCAAGCGGCTATCGAAGTAGGACAGGACTCGTATAGTAATTAACACCACCAAGTTGTAAGCAGCATCATAAGCAATTAAAAGTCGTAATTTACACGATTATGAGCTCTCGTGGAATTTTATTGACCTCGACAATGCTGCTGGATTTGCTTGCAAGACTGGAGAGGTTTCAGGAACCTGATTCCTTTCATCACCCTTTGATTGAAATGCTTTGAAGAGTCCGCCACCTATTGAATCAGATTTGTCATTCTTAATGCCAAGTGTTGCCCATATAGAACTCTTTGCTGCTTCTCCAGGATCATCGATCCTCAATGTTTTCGGAATCCAAAGGCTTCTCTCAGCATTATTTTCCTTTACTGGCTCCTCTTCTACAGAGTTGCTTGGCTTGCTCGTGTTCTCATCTCGTGAATGTTTTCCCAAGGTAGGGGAATCGGGACCGGAACTTGGGACTGATTGCTTTGGAATGGAAGGCTGAGGCTGCCAAGGGGCGTTCCAAGTGCCTGGTACATTACAACCCCAGTAAGAAGCTGCGGGATAGAATGGCATCGGAAAGCAGCCTGGAGGACAGAAAGCAGGTGGAGGTACAGGAGAGCTCCATTGAGCTCCATTCCATGGGTAAGGCCACATAGCCCCAGGATAGCATGGCATCGGAGGTGGAAAGCGTCGACAATTCTGCATCATTTGGTCTTGCGACCCAGCTTTACCAGCCTCATCCTTTGAAGCCAGGACAGATGATCCATTTGAACACTCAACCCCGTTTTCTCCACCTCTATAAGAAACAGGAATTTTTAACTCTTCAGGCTTATGAAATCCATTCCGGGTGGTATTATGCATCGTTTTATCTGCAAGGTTCAAAACAGAAGCCATTGATTCACAGAGGGGTGTGTCCGAGCCAAAGGTCAAAACTGTACCATTAGCTTTTAGTGCCGGATGGTGGACTCCATTAGGAATCTCAGTACGAGCATTCTGCAGAGCTTCAGAGACAGTTATGTGACGGTAATGAGAAGCTGAATTCTTGTTCTTGCGACGTCCAGCCCCCACAGGCACATTTCTCATGGTCCCACCAGCCGTCCAGTATCTCTGGCAGTTCTTGCAAAAGTGTCGGGGCTGATTGACATTGTAATTGTTGTAATAACAAAACTTGGTATCCATGCTGTTGCAGCGGGGGCATGGAAGAATTTTAGTAGGTTTCTTCAAGGTTTTTTCTTGAGGATTACTTGTCTCACTTTGATCTTCCTCTGTTGTCGAAGTTTTTAAAGCAGTGCTCTCCTTCTCGACGGAAGGTGTTTTAGAGTTGCCGCTTGCTCCGGAGATTGCCTCCATATTTGTAGACTCTCCAGAAGTAACTGGAGGAGCATTATCATCCTGTTTAGATCCATCTCCAACTTCATGTTCAACGTCTGTTGTTTTATCTCCCGGAGTGTCCTGAATAATTCGGAGGAAGTAAAATCAGCACGAGAACTAAAAGAAGTTGGAAAAACATGATCATGTACATAACTAAAAAGTACAAATCATACGAAAACTAACTGCATTTTCTACAAAGAGAATCAGTTTCACACCAATAGCAACCACCATTTTAACAGCTATAAAAGATATCATCACAGTAGAGAAGTTGCCTAAAAACTTGGGAATCCACAGAATGTCATGTATGGCTATGTAACCGACTCTGGTTACAACTTTCTTGTCTGATTCCAGGAAGATTGAGCTTTCACCATATCAGAAAGATAGCATAACATACACGTTCGGCATGGTAAGCAACGCCGAAAAGTACCGGAAACGAAAGCTAAGAATAACATGGGACAGATTTTGATTTTTGCTTAGACTTTTATTGTGGTGATCCTAATCATAGCTGACAATCCTCATGAAATTAAGCGAAAAAGAGATTCAGATAACATCTCTCCCAATTCACAAGCTATAATAAAAGCAG
Organism: Hibiscus mutabilis; assembly: GCA_019671005.1. Lineage (NCBI taxonomy): Eukaryota > Viridiplantae > Streptophyta > Magnoliopsida > Malvales > Malvaceae > Hibiscus > Hibiscus mutabilis. The sequence continues at coordinate 48,939,380 of CM033729.1, forward strand.
ACAATCAGATGAATGAAGCTAGACTACCAATTTCAAAGAAGCTAGCCAGAAAATTTTCCTAGAAAATTGGAAAGTGATGAAACCCTGAATAAGATTCCAAAACCTTTATCCAGAAAGATGAAAGAAAAAAAAAACTATAATTGAGCAAGCTACCTTATAAACACAGGCAAACAAGCTAACCTAAAAGCAATTAACCGAGATTTTATCATGAAAAAATTGGATTATGCTTGAGAAAATACATCCAGAGAAGCGAATCCTAACTTCAAAAGGCCTCAAGTTTACTTAAACCAAGATCCAAATTTTAACCAATCTTCTAATAATCAAATATAATTAACAATAAAAAAGCAACCATTTTTATACCAAAACTAAGAATCAAAGACCAACCCTTTTTTCATTTCCATATTCTAAACAAAGGGTGTTCTTCAAAATTCCCAAAAATAAAAAAAGAAATTAAAATAGAAATTTTCCTGACCTTTTCAGCTTCTTGTCTCTCTTCCCCTTCGTTTTCCTCTGGTGAAGAATTTGTAGAACAACAATGATCTTGATCAATATTATCATTGTTGGTGTTATCATCACCACAAGTAGCACACAAGTCATCTGCTGCTACTTTCAGAGATTTCTCAGGCAAAGGGATCATTTTCCCGAACAATTTGATCGCCGGATCTTTTGGTTCCGACATTTTCTGTTTTCTCCCCTGTTTTTTGTTCTCCCTAAATCCTTAGCCAACACAAAACTAAAAACTCTTTCTAGAGAGAGAAAGTTTTGTAGCAAAAGTTGACTGCTTTCATACAAACTTTTATTGTCATCAAAATACTAAAACAATAAAGACAACTTTTTATAATGAATGGTGTCTTGAAAATAGTTTTTACCTTTTTTCCCTCTTTTTCTTAGTTTTTTCGTGGGCTGGTTTGTGGGAATAAAAATAGCAATATAAATTACGGAATAAGGTCAAACATTCAAAATATTTGCTGCTGTGGTAAACAAAATAATATATTTCATAAAAAAGGAAGTAGAAATTTAAAATATACCCAACAAGTAATAATTAAAATTCGATATAACAGAGAAAAATATTTATATGAATATGTTGAAATTAATATAACATGAACTTTGCATCCATATTGAATTTTACATATGTCCATTATAGGTCGACCCTTATAAACTAATTTTATCTATTCACAATATTAGAATTCGAATATCTGATCTTGCTTAGCACTTCATCCTACTAAACCAGCTAATTATCGTAAATCTATTATATACATTTCATAGAAAATAAATTAAGGAATTGAATTAAGTCACAAAATGATTTTTTTCCCCAAAGTAAAATGCTGTTTTGCTAGGTGTAATATTTTTTTTTTTAGAATATCATCAAATGAAGAGATTTTTATATTTAATTGGTTTTCTAATAAATACTTTTTGTTTGTTGTGCAAAGCATAAATTACGATGTACCATGACCCTATCTTGTAAGTTGGATTATGTAAGAAAAAAAATGTACAAGGAGATGATGGTCTCGGGGAGTCTACGTTTTAGATTTGTTTAAACAAAAATCGGGAGTTTTCATCCACAACTTCCTTTGTGGCCTTAAAAAGATCTTTCTCTCTCTTTACTTATTTTCTTTTCCTTTTTCCCTCTTCACCTTTTTGCCATATCATTGTCACCAATTATTTTCCTTTTTCCAAACTATTTAAAGATCATTTTAAATTTAAATAAAACATTATATGTTTAATAAAAGGAAAAAACTTTGATACACGTGCCGTGTAAATTTTAGTTTAAACGTGTATCTTTTAATTTTAAGAGTTAAAGTTTTAGTTTAGGGTTTCAAGTTTAGGGGTTTAGGTTGTAGGGTTTAAAATTCAAGGTTAATATTTAGAATTTAGGGTTTAGATGTGGGGTTTAGTTTTTTAGGGTTAGGGTTAGTAATTTATAATTTGGGTTTTTATAGTATAAATACACAGGCCTGTGTAAAAGCCTGTGTATCAAAGTTTTACCCTTAATAAAATATAGGTGTATTTAAAATTTTAATAAATTGTGTATTGAGTATAGCGATTGACATTGTCGTTGGTATAATATACAGAAAGACGTGAGATCGAACATGTTTAAATGTCCAATATCTTTCAATTGATGGATGGAAAGGGTCTTGAACTCTTGGTAGTGTATGAGAATTTCAATAAATTATAATTATATGTATGGATTTTTTTATTACAACTTTTATAAAATAAAATCGGGCTATTTGAACGTCATTTGTCATGTGTAAGATTTATGATTTAAATTTAAAGTTTAGGTTTAGAATTTAAAATCCAGATAAACTTAAATTTTACAATGTATGTGTATCAAATAATTATCCCGAAAAATCACAAGCATTCATAAATGATCAGGTTTATGTTTCATTTGTAGAAACTTTATTTCTTGCCTTTTCCATTAACTAGTTTTATTTCTATTACTTGATAAACTTTAGGTTAGAAAAGGTTAGCCCAAGTCAAGTCGATTGTGTAATATGACCATAGATTTTCAATAAATAATGAATTTAATAAAAATGCAAGAATTTCATAAATTTTCAATAAATATCCAAGGAGAGTATTGAGCTGTGAATAATGGGTGTATAAGGAGACAGGGGGAACAACCATTGCCTTGATATTACCGTATTTAAAAAAGGTAATTATTTCATAAAATGACGGTGAAAATAGAAAGATTTTATAAGTGGATTAGTTTTAGGAAGATATTTTAAGGCTTAGAGTTTATGTTTAGGGGCTACGAATAAAATTTAATGTTTAAAGCTAAAATTTAGAGTTTATAGTTTAAAATCTAAATCTCTAATCAAATTATCATGAACGCTAAATTCAAATTTCTAAATTTTAAACTCCTAAACTTAGCCCCATGGACCATAAACCCTAAACTTAGGCGTTTATAAAAAAAATTTGTTTTTACAATTAGAATGTAAAATCTTTTTAAAATATTATTATTTTTGTTGTTTTTTATGTTGAATATTCTTTGTATTTTTTTTTTTTCCTTTTTGCCTAAAGCTAATTTGGTTTGAATTCCATGGGAGGCTTTATGGTAATTGCCAAGTAGAAAAATCTTTATTTCTTTTATAGCTTTTTTGTGTAATTTGTGGCTAAGATCATAAGTTGGCCCATCACTCCACTTCCTAGTCCTCTCCTATCCTTTTTCTATGGTTCCTAAGCTTATTGCTTGTTACATCTCCCTACTCATGCATCCATACATGTCACACATACACCATTTTCCATAATTCTTAATCTATCCATTTATTTTTTTATTAATATATATTTTCTAAAAAAATCAAACTTAATTGTGTTAAATTGTGGATGAGATGCTACAAGAATCAACCACCATATTCAGATTTTGAGTGTTAACTAATATTTCATTAAAAATGAACGGAATCCAATGATGAATGTCATTTTTTATTAAAAGATCTTAATTATATTTTGAACTGATGTTAATCTCCTTTTATATTGGTGTCGGATTCTCTTTTTATATATTTTTGTATAAAATATATATTAAATTTTTTTAAATTTTTTGGGTGTCAACTGACACCTCATTCACCCAGCTCCTTCAGCCCATGACCGTATCAAAAACTTATAAAAATAAACAAAAAAGTAAATTCTATCAACTACTATTTAATGTAGCGAGATTATGTGTTATGTTTCTTAAATAAGTTAATTATTTAAATCTTAATGTTATGACTGAAACGAACAGAATTAAGAAAATTATTTTATAATAAATTTATGTAATATTTAATTTAAATTAATCGAATAATAAAAAAATATATTAATAATTATAAAAAAAACATTTTTACGAATTTTTTATATAATTTAATTCGACTATGAATACCACGTAAAGTATTAAAATATACCCACAGAAATAGGGAAGGGGGGATTTCTAAAGCAACGCCTTTGTTCGGGTCCCACCAACGGATTGTAAAGACCACGAGTGTTTTGCCACATCAGCGTCATATTCCCGCATGGACCCCACCTCCGAAAAAAAGAGTAAAGTGGAAAAAAGGGGGGCATGCCAACGGATTAAAAGAAAAACCAAATCAATCAGAAAATTTTAGGTTTACATGGAGAAAATAAGTAATTAAAGTATATCTTTTGAATTTTAGATATTTAAAGTTTTTTTATAAATTAGATATTCAAAGTTTCAATCGTATAATTTTAGGTGCTTAAAATTTAATCTGTTATAATTTTAGGTGTGACTGTTAAAAGGTGTTAAAAATTGTTAACCAATTAATACTTGACGCGTGACATGTTTATTTTTTTAAAATTTAAAACTTAAAACAATTTTTTATAAAAAATTCAATTGTTTATAAAATCCCAAAATTTTGTAAGTTTTACAAAATAGTCCTCAAATTCCTAAAATTTTCCAAACCCAAACCCTAAAATCGTCGCTGCTTTTGCCGCCGATCGTCGCGCCTGAGTACACCACTTTGTTCGTTGAACCTAGGCGGTCATTTCCCTAATACGACGTCGTTAAAAACGTCGAACAACGATTTTGCGTTCGACGTTCAATTGGCACGCCGTTCAACGTTTCTAACGACACCTTGTTAGGAAAAATGACTGCCTAGGTTTGGAGACAAAAGGGGTGTGATCAGGCGCAGCGATCGACGACAGAAGCGACGACGATTTGAGGGTTTGGGTTTAGAAATTTTTAAGGATTTGAGGACTGTTTTGTAAAAATTGCAAAATATTGAGATTTTATAAAAAAATGAAAATTTTGGGTTTTTTCTTTAAAATAAAAAATAAATTAGTGCAAAGTGTCAAGCATCAATTGGTTAACAATTTTTTAAAATATCTCTTAACGGTTAGACACCTAAAATTACAACAGTTAAAATTTTAAATACCTATTTTTATAAAAAAAATATTTTAGACACTTAAAATTAAAAGAAATATATTTTGAGCATTTATTTTTTTATTTAAGTCGTTAATTTAATTAATTAATTATTTAATAAGAAAACATTTCCTCCCTTTAGTTTTCCCACACGTGTTATTTCCAGCAGGTGTGAGACGACTTTCTGTGTGAAATAAATAAATGAAAGAAGGAAAGAATCATTCTTCTCGTGGCTGAGGATTGTCCTGGTTGAGTGGAGGGTTGGTGAGGAGACGACACGTGTAAGAAAGCAAAGAAAAAGTGAGGGCATGTCTTTTTGGGTTGCCCTTTTACTCGTGTGAGATTTTGATTTGGCGAAGCATTTTCCAATTTCTCAAACAATGAGTAAATAAATAAATGGGTTGCAACACATGACTTTGCAACTTTTGTACGCGTCTTCGGTCTCCACCTACTTAGTTTCAACAATTTAATTTAGTGAGTTAGTTAAATTATTTATTTTTATTTTTTCGTATTTTCTTGTATTTTTGTCTGTTTATTCATGTTGTTTGTTTGTTTGTTGTGTTCGTTGTGTTTTTCTTTGCTTGTTGCTTCAATTTTTGAAGCTTTTGCTAGCACTATGTGTTTTCTTTCTCCGGTTTATTTTCTGTATTTGTTTGATGCTTGTTCCGATTCGTTTCCTTTTCTTATTTCCCCTATTTGTATTTATCTCTTTGTTGAATAAAAGCCGTCATTCGATCATTTTTTTTCTTCTTCTTAAAGTAAGATTTATTTGGATATTCTTATTTTAAATGATCTATTTGATGATAATATCAACATTTATTCTCTAAAATACGTAATTGAGTGAAAAAGATTATGAAATATATGTAAAATGATCAAGAGAGACGAGAAAAAGAAATAAAACCATACTCATTAATGCTCGCAAACAAAAGAAAAAATTTACAAAAAAAAAACACCATGATGCAAGTAACTAACCTTGTAAATTAAAAAAAGCTCGATTTCGAAGAAATTTATTGCACCGATGAAGTAAAACGTAACGTTATATTTTTGTTAACACAAAAAATATAAAGTATAATTATTTCATGCACCGTAGTGAAAAGTTTTTTTTTTCTTTCTCAAGCGGGCTTCTAAAGCTGCCACATGTCCTTTTAGGTGCCCAGAACCCTAATCATTAAATGTTAAATTATAAACTCTAAACTTTAAACCATAAAGTTTCTTCCCAAACCTTAAAACCTAACCACAAACATTAAACCCCTACCCCTACACCTACACCTACACCTAAACCCTAACATCTAAACATTAAAAATTGGACGCTTGTAAAAAATAATTTTTTTACCGTCTGTGTATAAAATATTTTACCAAATACAAAAATGTTAGAAAAACATAAAATAACGATGAAAAACTAACCCAAAAAGCACTAAAAAGCAATGAAAAACAAAAAGAAAAGAAAACTACTATTAAGACTTCGTTTTTTTGTTGTGTTTTATAACCCCAAAACTATTGCCGCTGTGATTTTGGTCTCAAACAATAATTAGTTAGGCCTAAACGGATGTTTGTCCACCACTATTTAACGTCTAAGTAGTAATTTATTGATAGTTAAAAATTCAACTTTTTATCAACAGATATTTACAGTTCAACGTAAATTTACCACAACAATAACAAAGGAAGCCTAAGAATGAAAGGAAAAAAATGCAGAAAATCCAATAACCTAAAATTATAGATCAATTATGGTAAAAGAAATTCTAAACACATAAAAAAATATTTGGACATTATTTCAATTAAGCCAAAAGATCTCTCTTATACAAGAGCTAGACGCCACTTATATAGGCTAAGCACAATAATTTAAAAGTAAATAAAACACATAAAATGTGGTTTTATCTTATTCCTTAAATAATTAAGGTATAAAGCCAAAAAATGCTCATAACGTTTGACTGAATAGTCATTTTGGCCTCTATTCTTTTTTTGAATTAATTTAACCTTCAACGTTTTATTTTGGATCAAAATGACTCTTCTGCGGATGAAAATTATTAGTCAACTGGCGATAAACAACTTGACAAAATGACGCTTCAAAAGAAAAAATATTTTATATTTTATACAATTTTATAAAAAAATTTATTGATGTGTCATTATGTAAAGTCAGCATATTTGTCTATATGACGTTGCTATATCGGCGTGCACTGTCATGTAGGTTTGTCACACCATTTCAAGCTGTTTATCGTTAGTTGACTAACAGTTTTCATCCATAGAGGGGCCATTTTGACCCAAAATAAAAAGTTGGAGGTTAAATTGGTTTAAAAAATAGAAGTCAAAATGATTATTCAGTCAAACGTTATGGGCATTTTTTAACTTTATGCGAATAATTAAAACGTCTAAACTAACAATAAAAATATATTTCTATATTATTTATTAAATAATTAAATTTATAAATTAACAAGTTAAGATATGAATCATTTATATATTCTCAACTTAATTCTTAAAAAGATAAGACCTATGACTTGGAAGTTGGAAGTCATAAAAGAGAGGCATCATACCACTTGGACTTAATGGGCCATATATTTTAACACTATTCTAGATAATTCACATTACCATGACTCTTTTTTCCCCTCTTAATTAGTTAATTTAGAATGAATATTATGGAGATTATTGTAAGAATAAGCATCACAATAATTGATACATTATAACTTTCGTAAAATTATCTAAAGTACTATTACAAAAGAAAGATATCAAAATCAGTGAATCCAACGAGTGGCTCAAGTGGATAAACTGATGATGTTTGTATTAGAAAATTCGAGTTTAAATACCTGTGTGTGCAAGGTACATGTACACCTTGTCAAAGGGTTAAAAAAAGTATGAACATATACTACCATATAATCACACTAATGGGTTAAAAAATCAAAATCGGTGGGTTGATTTAAAGTATAAAATTTTAATTAAAATGATTTGGATTTCAATATGTTTGAGAGTAGATTTATCCTTTTAATTACACAAATGTTAAACTGAGATGATTTAAGATAAAAATTTATTCAATAATTACGTATCCATTTAACTTGTATAAATCGAGTTTTAACCATATACTTTTAAACAATGACAGCTGAATTTTATTAAAGAACAATAAAAGGCATCACAATTACAACGTACTAAGAAAGAGAAAAATAGAGACAATGTCCACCAAAAACTCTTACAAAAATAAAATATGAAACCCAAAGATGCAAACAAAAGTAAACTCTTCCCTTAAGATTAGCGAACATTGTTAAAGAATTAAAAAACCTTCATGAATTTTCTTGTCTTTATCTCAACGAGACGTTTTACAGGTAAAAAATGAGTATTGAGGGAATCAAACAATGAGACAGATTGCTCCGCTACACAGTTATGATTGCATCAATAAACAATCATCAAAGAAAATCAATCTTTTTATATCACCGACAAATATAAATAAAAAAATAAACGTCATGAAAAATCTGTAAACGAACACCAAATAATCACCAAAGTATGAGAAAACCGCTCCCAAATGGCGGAGGAAACCTACGTATACTCTTAAATTCAAGTTTAGCAAATAATTAATCAACAATTAAATGTATTATTTTATATAAATTTAATTAAAAGTATAAAATTTTTAATCCATAAAAAGAGACAAATTATGAACAAATGATTGGAAACACTCAAATCTTCAAAAAGCAAACTTGAAAGCCCATTATTACAATAAAAGCCCATTCCTTTGTGTTTTGTTTTTTCTTCTTCTATAAACGTATCTGATTCTCCCTTCTACAACAAAAATCATGAATCGGAAGCGAACCAAACTCGATCAAGAGAATTTTGTGATGATGCCAAAAGGATAAAGACTCTTCCTTTGTCCCCTTCCATTTCTCTCAATTGCCGGCCTTTCTTAAATTAAATCAAATTCCAATTCTTCTTTTGATCCTTTTAATTCAATCTCAAATCTCATTTTGTGATTGAAAATCCAAGTTTTTGTTTTTGTGTTTTCCCCCAGAAATTTAATCATTTGGACACTAATTAAATCACATGATATTGAGGTGGAAGCAATAAAGTTGTTTCCTTTTTGAGTTTTTATGTGGTGGGTTTGATTTTGACCTGGATTTGGATTGATAGGAGTTTCAATTTGGGATTCTGTTTGTTTCTGGATTTAAAATTCTGGGTTTGATTTGAAATGGTCTATTTCCATAGCTCAATCTCAGTCTGCAACTCGGTTGACCAGGCTTCTTCCGCTACAGTCATGGCAAATTCTGTGAATTCAAATGATATTGTGATGAACTCGAAATCATCACCATCATCATCGAGGAACAATTTTTACAAGAAACAAAAGGTATCCAATTCACCAAGTTGTTTAAAAATCCCATCTTGTGGAAGATCAAGATCAGCTGCCATTGATGTTGTCCTCTTAATTGCTGTGATTGCTGCCTTTGGATTCTTGTTGTTTCCAAGTATAAAGTGTATATCATTGAAATTGCTTGAATTCATAGGAACTGCCTTTTATGTGATTGGAGAGGAAATGATGAGAGCTCCAATGATATATGGATCTATTTTACTTGTTTTTTCTTGTGCTGCAATAGCTGCTTGGATTTTGCTTCTGTGTACAACTAGGAAATGCAGGAACCCTCACTGTAAAGGGCTTAGGAAGGCTGCCGAATTCGATATCCAGCTGGAAACTGAGGAACGTGTCAAGAACTCAAGCTCTGTGGTTAAAGATGGTGTTAAAAAGGGACTTTTTGAATTGCCCCGCGATCATCATAAGGAATTGGAAGCTGAACTGAAGAAGATGGCACCGGTTAACGGACGAGCCGTGCTCGTGTTTCGAGCTAGGTGTGGATGTTCTGTAGGCAGATTGGAGGTTCCAGGGCCGAAGAAAAGAAGGATCAAGAAATAGGATTTTGGTAATAAGAATATCATAGATAGAGTAATTAAAAGCAATACAGAAAGTAGTCATAATGCAGTGAGGTATGCTTCTCTGGTTAGTTCAATCAGAAACTATATTGTCTTTAAATAAGCTTTCATGGCAATAAGTTGTAAGGATTATATATACATATATAATATATCACAGTTGGTTATAGTGGAGAATATGAGAATATTTACTTTTCATTTATTTAACCACTATTTTAATTGTAATTTAGTCTTTGGAACTTATGTTTTGGGTTCTTAGTGTTGCAATTTGTTTTATGCAGTTATAGCTTCTAGAATTCCTGTTTAAGTGATTAGGTGATTGTTGAAAGCTTGGAATTATTTAGGTATTAGATTCCTATGCGTTATGATGAACTGTTTGATTAGTGCTGGTGTTACGATATGGGACGGAGAAGATTGTTAAATATTCTCATTCGAGATGAACAATGCTTTATAGTTTGCTGATTCAGATGATAGAAACAAGATTCTTCATCTATTCCTATATATGATCAATCCTTGAATGATTGGTACGTTTTGGAAAGAATTGAGGAGTCTTAGGTTGTTCTCTTTTGTTTATCCCTGCTAAATTTCCGTGCTATGTTCTGATTGATATCGAGTACGACTTTGTTTTGTCAATGCCAAGGTAGTTTGGGGCACATATTCCAGACTCCTTTGATCAGGTTCATTCATGGCATAGAAACCTAACTCTGTCTGCATTTTGAGCTTCCGGACCAGATATTTCGAGTAGGTTAGTGTCTATTGTGATAGCACATCTAATGTTATCTGCTATTATTGTGTGAATATCTCTTCATTGCAGCGCAGCAACTTTAACTTCATATCATGCTCTTCTCTTGTTTATGTTGACTCGGGTGTGACAGATATGCATACTTGTTTCCTTTCATTTCTAACCTTCCATGATTCATCGGAGTTTATCACCCTGTTTGTAAGTCTAGCTGGCTCTTATCAGTTTAAGCTGTGAACTATGAGTCCGAAACCTAAATTCGGTAGGCATTATGACATTCGAAACTCGTTTTTCATCTTCCATCTTTCGGTTTATGTATTGATCATCTGTGATGGCCGTGTTGGGCTCGAGTTTGAGTCTAACACTAGAATGTAACCGATAGTATAGTCGGATAATAATTTTTGTAAATTAATAATCTCTCTAAAATAATATTTTTTTTAGTCCCGATTTGGGCCGAAGGTCTAAATTAATAATTTTGATAAATTAATAAGATAATATTTTTTTTGAAAGACTGGTCCATTCAATATTATAAATTAATAATTTTATAAAATTATAAATATATCTAGAACAACTTAGTAAAATATGATTCTATTGTTGTTGGCTTCTTTTTAAAATTTAATCTATTGTATGTTATCCCTAACTTTCCTTACTGCATCCAAAAGTTTCAGTGTTGCATTAAGTTGTTTTCCTTACTATATATGAACTAGCATTAAGTTTTAACTAGTACTAACGTAATGCAATGAACTTTGTTTTTTTAGGGGTACGTATTATATTTAATGGTAAACTACTCAGATGACCACCGAACTATTTGGGAGTACCTATTTTGACCACCGAACTAGGCAACACGTCAATCAGACCACTAAACTTTTAAATTGGTCATATTTTGACCACCGTCATTAAAAAACTAACAGAAAGGTGACGTGGCAGTTAACAAAAGTTTGTAAAATTACACATTTGTTCCCTGTTATTTACTTATTATATCAATTTGGTCTTAATTTTAATTTAATTCAAAATTTTAATGCTTCAATACGATGATGACACGTGTCATCATCTAATTAGACAATTTTTCTATTAATTTTAATTTATTTAATTTAATATTTTCCTCCAATCACAAGGTGACACGTGTCATCATGTGATTAAAGAAAAAAAGATAGAATGAAGTATTACACCCAAGGGAAATTGAACCCATATTATTTGGGTTAAATTGTCATGCTGAAACCACTAAGCTAGAGCTATGAAAAATTTTATCAACACTTTTGTTTTAATCTATCACGCTCGTCGGGGAACCATTGCCGGTGAAGGTGCTGCTGGTTTTCTCCTCGGAAGGCAGCAGCTCCGCAGCCGCCACCGTAACCAACAGCGCCAGCTGCAGCAAGAGGAGGTGGGAACTGCATTTTATCAGACGAAACTACATTTCTCGATGGCATTACAAACGATATAAACTCCCTAACCAATCCAAGAAATTACACGAACTACAAAAACAACATAAATAAATCAAAAGATCAGAACACGAAATTTTGAAAACACAAAAATAATTAAACTTCAGAACAATTCAGTGAAAAGAAGCAAATATTAAGAGTGTGGTTTTCTTAAAAGATTTGCAATGAGAAAAGAAATGGGTAGGCAGCTAAGGAAGAAAGCAAAAGCAAAAACGGGTGAGTTTAGTCTAGTTTAGCTAGGATCTGAAAAAATCTATGTTTGGTTGTGTATTATGAAAAAATCTCAAAAATGATTCTTTGAGAGACGAGGAGGAGAAACAGAGCGAAGGAGAAGGCGTTAAATTTCATCCCATTTTACAAGTTACGATTTAAATAAACGTATTGATATAATTTTTGTAGTAGTTGCTTTAACTTAGTGGTCTAAGTGTGCCAATTTAATCCAAATGTTTTGGGTTCGATCCCTCTTGGTTGCAAACCTTCATTTTTATTTCTTTTCTCTTTAATCACATGGTGACACATGTCACCTTGTGATCGAAGGAAAATGTTAAATTAAATAAATTAAAATTAATAGAATAATCGTCTAATTAGATGGTGACACGTGTCATCATCGTATTAGAGTTTTAAAATTTTGAATTAAAATTAGAACCAAATTGATATAATATGTAAATAATAAGAACTAAATGTGTAATTTTACAAATTTTTGTTAACTGTCACATCACCCCTCAGTTAGTTTTTAACGGCGGTGGTCAAAATAGGACCAATTTAAAAATTTGGTGGTTTAATTGATGAGTTGCCTAGTTCGGTGGCCAAAATAGGCATGCCCAAATAGTTCGATGGTCACCTGAGTAGTTTACTCTATATTTAATTAGTCAGACTGTGAACATCATTCAGTTAGTTAATACCATGTATATGTTTTATTCATGAAGAATAATATAGGTTCGTTGAATCGGAAAAAATCTCTTTAAAATAATAATAAATTATTAATTTATCGATTAATTAATACCTCTTTAAATTAATAAAATTACGTGGTCCCGACCTTATTAATTTATAAAGATTTTACTTTAATTTAGACATTTTACTATAACATTGACACAAACAACTAGTCATTTAGATCATACAATGACCATACATAGAAAATGTTAAAAACTCAACCAAAAGATTCGAACAAAAAATAAATACGAACAAATCTGATTGCATTGATAAATGAACCACAAAAGAGAATTAAGCTATTGAAAGACCACCGAAAAACCGTAAATCAGAGCCGAACGTCGTGAGGAACTATCCACGAATATAAACAATGTATCTATTTTAATCCAATAGTCTAGAGTAGGGAATATTAAGAGGATTGCAAAGAAGCGTTATCTTGATCAGTCGTGTCGTCGTCAAATTCAACCTTAAAAAACATAAAATAAAAAAATAGTCAAGCGATCAAGGAAAAAGATAAAAATATGCGAAAAGACAGAGATAAATGTGTCACAACGGTAGAATTATTTTTATTAAAAACTAAAAATAAAAAAGACCAACAATCCGCGATCAATATCAAAATCAAACCGTAGGTTATGAAACGTGTAATAGATTTGTCATACTTTAAAGCTTATGATTTTAATTCTATGGACAGCAAAATGTCTGGTTGTTTTTAAATTTTACTTGTGAAATCCTCGAGACAGAAGGATTATTAGATCTGTGAATAAAATTTCACAAAACGATATTAAAATATTTTATTTGTTTAATTATATCAAACATAAACGTGTTGTTCTGATTAATTAAATAGTAAAGCTCATTGTATCTTACAAAATCTTCTAAAAATTAAATAATAAAGATCATTGTATCTTGCAAAATCTTCGATAATAATTTAAATTTTTTATAAGGGAGATTTGTTTCTTGATTGCAATTAATAAAAAAAATTCTAACATAAAAATGCTAAAAATTATAAAAAAATGAGTATTCTTTATGGATTCTCCTGAATTTTTTTGTTTGTAATCGGAGCTCAATATCGATATCGAGTTTATTATCGATTTTGGTGTCAAAATTGCTTTGGTCTCTATTTTTTAAAATTAATTTAATCATTAATATTTTATTTTGAGTCGAAATAATTTTTTACGGATAGAAATTATTAGTGGATTAAGGGTAAATGACTTGAAATAATGTAACGAACCTACATGGCAGTGTATGCTGACATAATATCGTCATATAGATAAAAGTGTTGACTTGAAAGAATGTTGCATCAGTCAAAAAAATAATTTTATAAAATTATTTTTACTGATGACGTGTTATTCTGTCAAGTCATTTCAAGCTGTTTACCGTTAGTTGATTAATAATTTTTATCAGCAGATAGATCATTTTGACCAAAAATGAAATATTAAAAATTAAATTACTTCAAAAAATACCAAAATAATTATACAATTAAACATTAGCTTTTTTGGTATTATGCCAGAGAGAATAAAATAGTTTCTATTATTTTTTCATTGTTTAAAACTATTAAGGAAAAGAGAAATAAGTAAAAGAGCAAGAACAAAACTATCAAGAAAAAAGAGAAAACTATTTTTCTATTATTTAAAGTTCATTTTAAATTTGTATTCTTAATTTTATTTCAAAAGAAAAGAAAATTTTACCCACGACTGTCGGATGCATTGGTAAGGCACATTACACTTTTAAGGAGAGGACGTAAGTTTAAACTTTGGAGACGACATTGTTATAAGGGACAACCTCTACAGTTCCAAATCATGATCCGTTTGTTCTAAAATAAACTAGATTCGATAATCTTTTCAACCATATAAATTATCTCTTCTAATTTTACTTGTACGATTTATAACGGATTTTTGAAGTCACTGGCCTTGTTGTTTTTGGAAACAGTCGGTAGTCTTTTCTTATAACCTTTGCTCACTCAAAAATTAATAGCTCATAATATAACATTTTGCTTTAAACGAATCTAGACTTTGGTATAGTTATAGAAATATAAGGCTCACTTCCTGATTTATTTTGAAGAATTTTTTGTAATTTTTCAAAGTCACTGCTAAAATTCTTTTTTAAGAAATCTGCCTTAATAGTTTTATGACATTTTAACATTCAAGTATTCATATTTTAAAAAAGTACATATCAAAACCGATTACGTGTATTTTAAACAAAACTAGATTAAATCACGTTTACAACGATGTATATACCACTTTCTATTATTTTTATAGAACTTACTAAGAATTTCTAAACTTACTCCAACCTACATAAGATTAGACTTTTGTTGAAAATGGGTAAATTATTTTTATGGCCAATCAACTTTGTAAAATATTGGAGATCGCTGTGGATATTTTTCGGGGATCCCCACGGTGATTTATACGGGTACGGTTCGGATATAGCAATCCCGTCTCCATCCCTATTTGAGCTTCGGTAATAAAACTTCCCCTGTCCTCGTCCCCGTGGGTGAAGATTTTGATTTTTTCTCATACCCGTCGTTTCGGATCCCCACGATTTTCGATTATTCTCCACCAAATTGCCACCCCTAGCAACCTCTCACCCCTAACATGGGCAGTAAGACGGACATGCATATTACCAAAAAGAAAAGAAAATTTTTGTTTTTATATTAAGATTAATAATTGGATAAATTACACAATAAAGCCACTTAATTATATGTTTGGTAACAAACATGTTATTTTCTTTATAAAGTTACAATTTAAACACTCAATTAAAAATTTGTTACAAACATATCACCTTGTCACTAAAATTAAAACATGGCCCAGTAAAATTTTAGTTTTAGCCCACAAAAATTGTACATTCTATCAACTTGGTCCTAATTAAAAAATAATCAATAAATTTAACACTTCATATTTAAAAATTTCTACATTGCACCCTCTTCGAGCACTTGCCGCGTTTCATGCTACTTTCCATCAGCTCGATAACTGATAGATGTGATAGCTCTACGCACATACATTTCACTGCCGAACAACCAACAAACTAATAAAACAAACTCGTTATGACCTTAACGCCCTTGTAAGTAGACACATTCACTCTATTAATAAAATTCTTAAATATGAAGAGTTAAATTTATTGAATCATTTCAAACAAAAATTTAATTACTCTATTCGAAACTTCAAAATTTAAATTTCTAATATTATTTATAAAATCTAATGTCTTATCCTATTCGGTAACAACATGTGACGTATTTTATTATTGTACATAACAATAAGAGAACAAAAATCGAGGCGATCAGTAATAAAAGAGAAGAGGGTAAGAATAAGGGTGCTTATTGAGTTGAACATCTCACAAACAACTAGAGCTCGACTCGGTCAAAACTCGATCAACGCTCGACTCGAGTTGACTCGACTCGAATTTGAACTCGGCTCAAGATCTTAATGAGTCGAGTCGAGCAAGACCCAACTCGACTCGATATGTTCACGAGCAACTCGTTACTTTTTTATATAAATTTTTAATGATTTTTTGTGGTTACCTTAAAAAATTATGTTACAAGAAGTTTAAATGCTAGTTGAGAACTTTAGAAAAGTTCATAGACTTGCTATATAATTTACCAATAAAAATTTCGTTTCAAATTTCCAAAACTCTTTGTATTTCTTAGAATTCAAAAAATTAATTTGTATTAATAAGTAATTGAATTATAATAATTAACCCTATCTCTATATGTAAAAATAAAAAAGGGAAAAGTCTTCGGTTTTCATATAAAAAATTATGATTGAAAGTCAAAACATTGAAATCCCTATGGCATTCTCTCTTTTGTTGTTTATCAAAGATTATTGAGAAATTAAAAAGAGTCTCACACTCAAATATCGACTTAACCTCTAACTCGGTTATGCAAGTTTGTTTATTTATCTCACCAGTTCTCACTTTTTTTTTCTTCTGAATTTGTATGTTTGTATTAAGCTCTAATAGTATCATTAGATTTTACCTATATTTAAAAAAATAAGGAAAAAAAATTTGCGAGCTTAATGAGCAACGAGTCTAGTCGAACAATAAATTTTTTTAACGAATACAAATTAAGTAAAGTTTTAAAAAACTTAACGAACAACTAATTAAATTAAATAATTACTCAAAGATACAGAATGTTCGCTGCGTCACATACATGCATTTACAATAACCGGTTCACTCTCCCCTGTTAATCTCACCAAAAAACCAGTGTTTTCGTTTCCTTTCTTTCTCTTCCTCAGAAACAAAATCCAAAGGAAACCTGATTTTCGTAAAATACAGAGAGGAAGAGAGGAGACTTTAACTTCCGGACGGCACCGTTAAGCCCAACTTCCTTTTTGTTATTTCTGTGTTTTTTCTTTGAAACTCACTCATCAATAATAGAAGAAGGAACACCCAAACTCGCACGAGCTCCGGAGACTGTTGAGAATCCGATGGACACTTTGGGTCCGGATCAGTTCGATATCTTCGAGATTTACCGCCGAGTTTGTGGTAATTTTTTTCACTTTTTTTTTCTTAAAATGTTATGATGTTTTTCTCCTTTATTATTTCCATTTTTTTTATAAAAAAAATTTGGTTCGGTTGATTTATAATAGGAAAATTGGGGCTTTTGCATGTTAAATTTTGGGTGAAAGATTGGAAATTGGATAAGGTTTTTTTTTTTTTTTTTTTGGGGGGGGGGGGGTGAATTTATTTTTTTAGTTCAAGTTTTGGTCATTTCGAAGTTTAATTATGAAAAAAGTTAATGTAACTAAGTTCCCGAAAATTTTAGGTAATATATGTAATTTGATTTGGTCAAAGAATTAGTTAAAACTGTTAAAGATTTTGGTCTGTCACTGACATGCTAAAGCTTTAGAGTTTGAATTGTTCAGAAATGTTTATGCTGTGATTGGGATGTTACCTTTTTTTTTATAAAAAATATATATTGTTTTGCTTTATTTAGTTAACTTTTAAGCTGCCTTGCAGAACTCAGAACAGGAAATGCATATATTCATGGTGAAGATGGGCACCGACAAGATGAGGGAATGCAAAGAGTTAAGGACTCGAGGGATGGATTGAATCAGCTCTTAAAGATGGTGGAGTCAAGGATGCACACTAGGTAGTTGGTGGTGTTCATATCTATAATTTGTTGATAATATAAGTTCGTGGTGCTTGGTCTGCCCTCAGGAGGATTAGAGAAATGGTTGATGAGTCTTAAGACACTTGACAAGTTGTTGGAATCAAAGTATCAGTTTGATATTTACGGGATGCCATGTGAAATTATTAGCATTTTTGGTGGTTCTTGTCTAGATACCACAAGTTTTCGAACCTGCCAATCCCATCTTAAAATTTGAAAATTCTAGCTTGATCCTGATTTGCTTGAGTGGCAATTGCCCTTCTTGACCATGGTATTCTTCCTACATGTAGATTGCTACTGTGTCATTTATGATTATGAATTGAGTGAAAAAGAAATATATTATTCCCCAGGACATTACCAAAGAGAGCTGAATGTCCAAACAAGATTCTGTAGCCAGTCCTGTATATAGGTTATTTGTCTAATAGTTCGTCATGCACTAGTGATTGAGTATCGGTTATGTTTGATTTGACAGGACTGTGATCTTTGATGAACTTCACAAGCTAATGTTACAACTAGACCAGACGGTGAGATTCCTCTTCATTGAAGTTCTTTGAAGGACAGATTTAACTAGTATTTTAGACTTTAGTATCGTGTATCTTTAAAGTTCTTCATTGTTGGCACACTGATTTTATTTTCTCGTATCCTGTTTTCCATACTAAAATTTGGCTTGCTGTTGTTTCCTGTAGGCGGACTTCTCTGAATTCTCGTGCTTCTATGATTTTGTTTTTTTCAAGTGCCGAGAAAATGGTCAAAAGAATATTAGTAAGTTATCCCATGCTAATTAGTTACATGGAAATACTTCTACTGATTTATCCTTGGAATAACATCGAGGTTATCTAAGCTGTAAATTACAAGGAATTTCCTTGGTATTGTATTTAATTCTCTCGCTATTGTCATAATTGATAGCTGTAAGCAGGGCCGTTACTGCATGGAGATTAGTCTTAGCTGGCAGGGTCTGATTGCATGACAAATGGTGTAAATATGTTGAGGTATGAGCGTGACTGATACCGAGCTGCTAACAGCCTAACACTTTATGTTTGTTTTGGTCCTTTTGGAGACATCCTGTGAAACTATTGGTTATTGTTCCAATGTAGACCACTTTAATTTTGGACAAAAATTTCATCAGGATCGGGATATTGGTTATAAATAATTTATTATCAATGTAATGGGTAGATAATGTTATCCTGCATTCATGCATATAAGGAGTGGCATCTGTCAGCGAAGGAGAAGCATTCCATGTATTTACTTTAGTTGCCTTATACATGCCTTTGAAAATCCTTATAGTGCATGCCAAGCATTTGAAAATGGATGATAAGTCTCTTGGGCTGTACATCTGTTCTGACACACACACCCCATAGGTTGAAAGGATACCTGCTAATGATTACCATCAATCTCTTGATTAAGGCAACTAATGTCTTTGGTTTCCTTTCAGGAAAATCAACGTCACAATATTTCGGAGGATACTTGGCAGCAAGTTTTAGCTTTTAGTAGGTGTGTACATGAAAATCTGGAAGGCTATGATCCTGAAGGTATTAAGCTTCCCTAAATCTGTCCTATCGCCTGTCTTGTATATCTGCGCGACTTGGATCTTAGTTGTCTTGTTATTTTGCAGGTGCTTGGCCTGTTCTAATTGATGACTTTGTGGAGCATATGTACAGGTTTGGTTTTGATACTTCAGCACTTTATGTGACCATGGAAATTTTTATGGCTATTTTAGGCTACAAAGTTATGATATTGATCGTTACAATCTATGTTATTCCAACTCTTTATTTTCCCTGAAGTATCAGTGTCCAACCCTAGTGTTCGATATATATTCGGACATGGGTATAGGAGTACGGTCTTTGAAATATATGAAAAAAAGTTAGAAATAGTTGCGGTTACCCATGTTGGACATACCCGCCTCTAATGCTTAACCCATGAGTCTAAGCAACATAGGTTTTAGTCTTTTGTTATATCTTCCTACTTTTTAAGTTTTAATCTTTTCATTATTGTATTTTACCGAATAACTCTTGTAAGATCACTTGCCCATATTCGTTTTTGCATTGAATGGTAATCATGCCTTGTGTCATTTGGTCATTCATGATGTTAATCTTCCGGAATTTTTTAATGAAAATAAGGGCCCATGTACCTTTTGGTCCCTGACTTTGGCCCTTTTTTTGCTGCAATTTGGCACCTGACTTTGGCTTTGATATGCAATTGAAGCCAAATTGCATATTGAAGCTAAAGTCGGGGAAAAAGGTACATTAATGCTATTGCTTGCACACTATACCTAGATGCCTGAAGCCCTTTATCCCTTGCTTGCTCCCCACTGCAGAATTTCGGGATCCAACAAAGAATCAAATGCTTTCTGTTGCTGTGTTGATTTGGAGTTGCAGTCATCTGCATATGAGGACACTTTACCTGGTATGTCGTATGCTAGCATTTACATTTACCTTTATACTAGCAGAATTTGTTGCTGTTTTGAATCAACGAAGATTCAAATGTTTTCTGTTGCTGTGTTGATTTTGGATAATTGATGTTATATTATAATGATTTCACGTGGCAGGGTTAAGAGTATATCCTGGCATGAAGAGGAAATTGCCTGAATGTCACGATGACGAAATGGAGTCCTCGGATTCTCACTTCTCGAACTCGCCAGACCTGAATTGCTCATTGAATTCTAAGAGAAGTAGGTTGATTGCACACCGATCTGTTAACAGGGAAGATAATCCTCCCCAGAATTCATCTGATGATTGCATGGAAATTGCCAAACACAGTAGTCCAATGTGTTCTTCGAAGTCTCCTTGTTCAATTGAAGGTTGCCTATGAATGGGTTTCGCAGGGCTCTTATCGAGTTGCTCATCTTTCGCGGTTTGATCAGGAAAGAATTCCCTATTACATGGAGCTCACATCCGAGTATAATCATAGAAAAATATATCCTTTGCAAGTATTCGATTTAGATGTATTAAAATCATCACGACTCGTATTTTCGGATGATTTTTGGGTTAATTTCATAATCTTATCTTTGAGCGCTTGCGCGGTGCTGTCATTGGTATGTCTGATACATTATCCTGTCGTGATCGGTTGCTTTCTTGAAGATTTATATTAGATTTGCTTTCTCTCTTCAGCTTTTTTTCCCGTTTCATCTGAATGTTGAGATCGAAGAAAACAAATGAAAAACAGCATGGAATCGTTGGATTCGGGCTCGGACCATAGTTTAATCAAATACTCCCATAAATCAGAAAAAAGTACAAAATCTGCAACAGTGTAACATTTTTCTGCAGACACAAGCCATGGATTGTCGAAGAAATTTATTCTTACATACTAGGGCACTAAATCGATAATCACGATGTAAATATCAGGCAGCCAACGCCAAATCTAGTTTTGGGAAATACAAGAAACAAGCCACTGCAAATGATCCCCACCATCAATGGGAAACCCTCCATGACTTGATCCATCTCCTTCTCGTGTCCCAGAAAAACACAGTTTGTAACTCTATGATCCGAGAAAGCGATTGCCATGAACACCAACACCGACATGACTGCATGAACGAAATCAGTAAGTCCGACCTTGTACTTGTCGTCCTTCGGGGATTCAACTTCGAGACCAGGCTTGAAAAGGGCCAGTCCATTGGGTGTGACGAAACCGTAGTAAACCGTCCCGTCGGGACCTCGGAAACTATCGGTAAAATGGAAGAAGAAGCAAGAGAGCGAGCAAAGGCCTAAGAGGGAGTAAATCATCATGGTGGTAACATGGGTGCAGACACCATGACGGTAAACAGAAGGCAGAACCAATTCAAAAGTTAAAAGGGTGCCTGTTGGTAGGAAGTTGACAAGCATGGAAGTTTTGGATATGGTTTTTTGAACACCTTTGGCGACGACTTTCCTCTTGCGGCCGGGTTCTGTTGGCAGGTGAGGGAGGGAGGAGATTGGTGGAGGGTTCTCTTGTGGTGGTGTTGCAGTGTAAACTCTGATGCCAATTCCATCGTCAGTTTGATATTTAAAGGGTTTGAAATTTCAAACTTTATTTACAAGGTAGTTACTGACAGTTAATGAATTTGTATCAACTAACTATGATAAATTGAAAAATAATATTCAAACCTTTTACATCAAGTTTGATTTGAATTTCTCCAAAATTACTCTAGAATCTTGCGTTATGTTATAACAAAATAAGCATACACAAAACCATTGGTGTTTAAAAGTTGCCTATTATTTCTAAAACAGATGTATAAGTGCCAAACACAGCCACTGCAATACTCATGAAGATGATTAGGCTTACAGCAACCATTTCGCCGTTGAATCTCCGGTAAGTTCCCGATATCTTCAAGTAGCAGACGCACGGTAGTGTGACTGAAGCCGTGATACTTAAGAATGCTCCCACTAATGACATAAGGGAACCAAAAAACGGAACCGCAAGAGCCACCAAAACAGTGCTGATCATCAGGGAGGTGCCAACAAACAGGTGGAGGACTCGCTTGTTGCATCGATACCAAATCAAGCTCTTAACAGCATTCACAATTGGTGTAACCATCAATGCGTATTTAGAAATGGGGTTGACCAGGGTGGTATATATTGCAATCCTTGAACTCAGTTTATCAGTAGGAAGGTTCAAAGTTATCTGTGATTGAACATCTCCACCGAACATCAAGTACCCGAAAATCGCCATCGACGAGTAACATATAGTACATAAGACAAAGCATAAAACCAGAACCTAAAAGAAAGCAACCAAATTTCCAAAATCAGACTAATGTTGCAGAAAAAATATGAATTTTTCAGATACTACTTACATTGGAGAACTGATGTCTTTTCTTCATAGAAGTATAAAGTGTAGGGAAAACCGGATGAGAGCAATAACAGAAGGCATACAAGCTAACAGCAGTGGGGATTCCATCCCAGTTTATGAGTTTTCCCTTTTGTTTAAACCCAACACCATCAAAAGCACCGGTCCAGATGATTGAAACCAAGATGACTGCAGAAGCCAAAACCCCACTGGCCGAGACATAAGACAAAAGGCTTAAGTTATCCAACCAAACAGTAGGTAAAATTATGAGAGCTACGAGTATAATAAACCCTTGTTTTGCACCAACTCTTAGTCCCCCGACTTCAAACTCCCCAATGGGTAACAAATTATGCAGGTTATCTCCTTCCAGAATCAAAAAACCAGTCGCCACCAAGTATAGCTCGATGTTCATAAGAACCGATGCTGTTAGTCTCCCTTTGTTGCCGAATGCTCGGTCGCCTATGTCGGGGTAAGTTCTGATTCTCGGATCTGTGTCCATACATCTTTGAATTAACAAGCCGGAGTAGAATGCAGCGGTGGCTATGGCGAAGAGGAATATCAAGCTCAGCCATCCACCGGATTCCAGTGCATATGGGATTGATAATATCCCTACCCCTGCATTAAAAAAATGGGGTTTTTGAGATTTATGTATATAAACTTTAACCAATTAAATATGTTGAAAGAAGGAAAAGAGAACCTGAAAGAGCATTGAGGCCATTGAAACAGGTTCTAAAAACAGAGACGGTGCTATGACTATGAGGCTGGAGTTCGTCTGCTTGTTTGTTGGTGTCGTCTTCAAGGAGAGGCACGGTGAAGGATAATTGCTCATTTGACATCGCCTTTTCTCGAGTTATGGAAACGGATAAAAGATCAAATACTGCTTGAAAGAAGTAAAAAAAGAATGAGTGACTGCTTGGTTGACGCCTCAACTTGTAGATAAGTTTTCAATCACCCTCATTTTTTATTAAGCAGAACCATAATTACATTTTTAAAATAAGTGTTAAAATTCGAACCAATAATACGAGGTTAACTAGTGTATCTTTCAATCGTCCTGTCTTTGGTACAATAAAAAAATATTAGATGGGTCTGATTCAGCACGTTATTGATGGTCACATCTAATAAAAAATTTTATCTTTTTTTTTTCAAGGTGAATCTTCATCTATTTCCTACATCTAATTAAGGAGTGTGCGGTTATTTAGAAGTTACGCTGAAATGGATAGACATTATTAGATGGACCATGAATGACATGAGGAGCCGGATCCATCTAATAATTTCTCCAGCACGTGGGTGAAAATTATAAAATTATATTTAAATTTTCAATAACAATAGATTTTTTATGCATTTAAATCAAGTTTGAATATTTTTTCAAAGTGCCTGGTTTATAAAAAATTAAGATAATAATTTAATGATATAATATTTTGTTTTTTTAAATAAGGAAGTTATTTAAGTGGACAGATAATATATATATATATATATATAAGATTTTGGTAAGTTTTTAAAAGGAAGTTATTTAGGTAACTATACCATTTACATATGGTGAAAACAAAAATTTTCACAATCAACATAGTTTTAAGATTTAGAAATTTAGTTTAAGATTAAAGATTTAGTGGCTTAAAATTTAAGGTTTAAGGATAAAATTAAGTCCTTGATCATATTATCGTAAGCCTAAACTTTTAAATTTTAATCTTAATCCTTAGATTTTAAATCTTTAAACATAAACGCATAATCATAAACCTTAAAATAGACCCACATGTACGTGAACTACTTTACCAATTATTTAAGGGTTATTTTTTATTATAATTTCAAAGTTTTCAGGAAAAACTAAGATGGTAATAAATATGAACAAGGAAGAAATAAAAATACTAAAAATAGAATTACAATACTCCACCAGTCGTAATTGAGATTAAAATCCGACCGGTTGCATGAACCCTACGTGGCAGTGGTACTGTTTTTGAAATAAAGGTGTTGTACATGTATGTAATAATGTCATGTAGATGTGGACGAACAACAAAAATATAATAGCGAGCAGTGTAACGCACACCGTTGAGTTTGCATCCTTTTAGAAATGTCTGAACTGCACAAACTTGTCGTTACGTGGTCAGTCCCCCAGTTTTGTTTAAACACTTGTCTTTGTTTTCAACGCCACAACTTGTTGACCACGAGAAAAGCTGCCTAAAACACCTCAACTTCTTCCCAACTTTTCATCGCTGTAGAAAGTTTTAGATTCTTATAATTTATCTGTACGATATATGTATATTATTAAATAGTTAAGATTAGTATACTGTTACTGCAGTTCAAGAAAAAATATTAGGGGTGTTCATATTTGAATACCCAGATTTTCGGGTACCGGAATTTTCGGGTATCAAAAAATTAGCCCGTGATCCGGCCCATAAGAACTAGGTACCCGCAAATCGGGTACCAGTAAAATTCGAGTACGCGCAAAATCGGGTACCGGGTACCCAGTTCATTTATTTATTTATTATTTATTTTTTTAAAAAATACATAGAAATCACATAAAATTTCATGATATATATTTCAAATACAAAAATTATTGATTTGAAATTAGTTTTAAGAGAGAAATATTTGGATATATATATGTATATGTATTAAAGTTTATCGACAAAAGAAGGTATTAAAAATATTAATCTAGATCAAGATTTTTCTTTCGAATCTCATAATGACAAATTAATATAAATATTTTTAAAAATTTTAAAACTTAAAAATACATAATACAAGTATAAAAGAAGTTAGGGATTTAAAATTAGTTATAGGGAAAAAATAGTAAGAAACATAAAATAAAAATAGAATTTAAAATTTAAAATTTAAAATATATAACTATTAAATTGTCAGGTTGGGTACCCGGTTTCTAAAAAAAATTGGCCCTGACCCTGCCCAACTACCCGAGAAAAATTACGGGTCAGGTACCCGGCCCAAAAAATTTGAGTATTTTTATTTAAATACCCGGTAATTTCTAATCGGGTAGGCGGGTCGACGGGTCGAGTAATTTGGGCCGGGTATTTTTTAAAACCCCTAAAAAATATCACATCAAAAAATATATAATATCAACATGTAAAAAAGTTTGTAAGAGATAAATTATAAATATAAAATAATTTGAATGTAAATTAAATACGCGGATGTTTTTAACATTTTAATTCGATTATAAAATCATTCTCCCCCATCATTAACATTTAATTATTTTATTCATTTGTATAAATCCTTGAGTGTTCAATCTCCCTAATAGAGCTATAAAATCACGTGAATTTAGATTCATGTGCGTTTTTACTTTTTATGTACATATTTTATATTTTAATATTTGACTTCTCAAAATTTTAGTATAATTACTATTTTACTTCTCAAAATTTTTAAATATTTTAATTTAGCCTTTTTAAATTTTTTTATTAAGTATCAATTTCTTTGAATATTTATAATTAAGTTCGCTTTTAATTTTTTAAAAAGTAACTTATAAAACTTTCAATTTTTTTATCAGACCCTTAAATTATTTTGTCAAAATCCGCCAATAAAAAAAATAAAGTTAAATGGAGGCCAACTACCTGAAAAAAGTAGTTGACCGCCGGGAAGCTAAGGTTTTGAACTAGAAAAGAAAAGAAAAGAAAAGAAAAGAAAAAGGGGAAACGGAGGAGTTAGAAATACGTTAAAGTGCTAATGAAGCTAAAGTATGTGTTCAAATTTTGTTCTTCAAATTGATGTATTTGGACAGAAATAAAAACAAGAGTTTTAAATGTGATTCGGAGGTTTCCAAGTATTTTTATTTTTGGTACGACCGGGGCACCACATATTCAAGTCACCTTGTCCATTAATTCCAGGTTTCAGGAATGTCCCCTTTCACCGTCAGTAGAACATACAATTCACAACCACAACCACAACCACAACCATCTTGAATTGATATATATATATATATTTGATTCGTTAATACAATATATAATTTTATATGTGGTTGATAAATCAAAGATAGGATATATTTTATGCTTTTTTTTCATTCTCAGCATAAGGATTCGAACCTCTGACATTTTTTAAAGGCAACGGCGGAACTCAACATTATTTATAGAGAGGCACTTAAAAATGTTCAAATTCATGGGGAACAATGAATTATATACTTTTTAGGGGACTAAATAATAATTTTACCATTATACCAATTTATAATTTTAAAAATTTTAGGGGGCGTGACCCCACTTGTCCTTCACACCTTCTGCCACTGCTTAAGGGATCTAGTGCCTCATCGCACTAGATGATGGGTGTCAAATCCGTCAAAAATAAATGCCTACTTGTTCTTGAGATTTTTGTAGTAGTGACAAGTAGGGTCGATCACACAGAGAGCGGTAATAGATTAAGTTTGTAAAGTGTAAATAAAATAAAAAGGGGTTTAGATTTATGATCAATTGAGAAACTAAAGAAAGCAAGTAAATAAGGGAGATTTCAATAATGGTGAGGATTTTAGTCAAGATAGGTCTTGGAATATTATTTCAAGATTTTTAGGTCATCGATCTTCACAAGGATTAATCTACATGAATTCAAATAACTTGGTTAAGGTCAACAAGGAAATCACATGCATAACCTAATCTATTCTTTAATAGATAATCACCAAGAAAGCAAGTATGACTACCATTTATTATCAAGATTAAAATTCCTAGAGAAAGCACATAAGAATTAAAACCTATCAAATAGAATTATAGAATTAAGAGACCCAAGCACAAATACTATCAAAACACCAGTCGTTTATCAAGAATATGAAATTATACCTTCGAACTCACTAGCCGAATTCTTACCACTTTATTAGGAAAGCCATGATTGGTTGTGCACATAGATTAATAAACCGATGAAATCATACAAGCTTAAGAATCAAATCTGCTATGAATAATTTTGGAAGATATAAAAATACTTGAAATAAATGATAATTATAAATAACAAGAAGATCTCACTAAAAGTACTTGAAAATATCCTTGATCCTAACTTAACTAGAAAAAGAGGGGTACCGGTACTCAAACATGAGTATCAATACGGAAATAGCTTACTGGAAATCCTCAATTTTTACAAGTATCGGTACGGGTCAAACCGTACCGTTACGGTCCCCAATCACGTACCGGTACGGCCAAAGCTCGTACTGATACCCTATACACGGGTTCGCACCATTTCCTTGAATTATAGTTTTACAACACTTTATTTGATCACTATAGCTTATGAAAGTTGTTATGGTTTGTTTACTAACGCATTCATTCAATTATTATTAATTACCGATTTCATAATCATTTAATCGAGTATTTATCCCTTAATCATGACTTCCATCGAATCACGTCGATCTATTCGAACAAGCATACAAAGCATCATAATTTATCAACCAATCAATCATCAAATAATCATACAAGCATCTCAAACGACCCTAAACGGTCTCTAAAGCCTCCATGAGTCTCATTATATTCGCAATATCATCATGCATCTCATAGATATCAAGTCTCATACTATCGATCTTCAAACATGCATACTCATCGTCTACCTAGTTTGCAGATACTAACACGCAAAGCAACCACATTTATGATGCTCATGAAGCAATAGGAGTTCGAGGTGTACCAACCTTAAGCCAAAGCGATAAATCTCCATCCAAGCTCCTCCAATCATCTCTTTAATTCCAATATTCGAGTCTACCAATTCCTCGTATAAAACAAATATGACTACATAAGCCATTTCATATACTATCAGACTACTTTAGGGGATAAAACGCATAAAAACAACTTACTGGGTTCGAACCTAGCAAAACAGGCTACGCCAACGGACTCAGAACGTCGAGAAACCCCCGAGTATGGTCCCCAGAAAAAAGTCAACCTGAGTTAACGGCGGCTCGGTCAACGGCTCGACGGATCAATCAAGTGGTTCGGTAGCTCGGTCAAACAGCTCGACGACTTGTCGAACCGGCTCGGTCTGGCTTACCAGATTGGATCGACCGGCTGGCCCAACAGCCAGCCCAAGCAACTCGGCTCAAGCTATTATTAGCTGCCCATAGTAGCTGGATGTTGCCCACGCGCAGGCGACGACACGTGCGGCAACTTTCGGCGACAAAAAATGACTGGCACCTCCAATCCGACACTTTGGCTCCTCCTGAACACGATGGTGGCGACGGTTCTCGGTGGTGGACGAAGGAGGAAATTTTGAAACTCAAGGCTTTGGCTGAATCTTTCTTTCTTCCATGCCTACGAACAATGACTCTGATGGCGGTGAGACCGCCATCATCTGACTCAGCTCGGAGAGAAGAGTACAATGACGCCGGCGATGTCGAAGGCGGGCCACCGGACGGTGACAGATTTTGGTTCAAGCACTTCTTTCCTCTAAAACTCTCTGACCATATTCTCTCCCCTTTTCCCTTTTTCTCTCTCTTCATCAACTCTTCCTTCACTTTTTCAACCACCCACCTCTTAATAAAATTCAAACACCACTATGAGCAACTAAAATAAAGAACCACGTATCCTCCTTATTTTTACTCTAGACTCCACTTTAAGACCTTATTCGAATGAGTTCAAAAATTCATTTAATGAGCTTTCCAAAACAATTCTTCTTATTTTAATTACCAACTTAAAGATTCGAACCTCGGATTCGAAACCCATTTAACTAACTCGAAATTTAGCTCGTTACACTTACAGCCTATGTTTCCTCTTTTAATACGCAATAAAAATGTTCATTATCATAGGATGTCAATTACTGGTTTAGTGCTTGATCTTTGATAACTTTGGGTCTTTATGTCTTTTCTTTTCCTCAGGTTTTGATCATAATTCTACAGCAACACTTTTAAGTTTTTTTTTTTTTTGCTGTGGGATGTGCATTTGGATCCTTTCTTGGTGCGATAATTGCAGATAGACTGTGACAAATTTATCCCCACTCTGGTCATATCATGTGTGCACAATTCAGCGCTTTCATGGGCATCCCATTCTCAATGTTCCTTCTTAAAGTAATCCCACAATTGACGAACAACTATTACACCTTTGATGTCACCATGTTTCTGATGGGCTTCATTGTTTTGGTTTTCTGTTGTTTATGTTTTGGGCTTGAGGAATCTTTGTGGAAGGTTTAACTACTCGGGTAGATTGAAGTTTAATTTTAGTCTTGCACTGGTCATCAGGATGTGATCAATGGCTTCAATGGCATTTAAGTAATCAAAATTTGATTTTTTGTTTTAGAAAGAATATGGGTTTTGTTTAGGATTGTGTTGGAGAAGAAAATGGACTAAATTGATAAAAATTTAAAATGTTAAGAGTTATTTTTTAGAATTAGGACCAAGTTAAAATAAAGTGTAAAAGTTAATGACTAAATGTGTTATTATGCCAATTTTTGTTAACCGCCACCAGCCGTGAAATTTTTAATGATATCAGACCAATTTGTTACTTCTTTTAATCGGGGGATCAGTTTGTAATTTCTGATAATCAAGGGACTCAACAAAGAATCAAGTCATAGTCCCTCGACTATTTATGTAGTTTACCCTAATTCAAATTCAACCAACTTGAATTATAGAAAAGCATGTTCGAAAACAACCTGTCGGTGGTAGGCCAAAAAACATAGAGCATTGAACAATTAAGTTAGTGTTTTCCTTGAGTTCTCTTTTTCCCTTATCTCTTTCAATACTTGAGCTTCTCTTATTTTTATCAGTCATTCAACGATGCCTACAGCTGAGCTTTCCCCAATGGATCAAAATCCCACACCTGAAGGAGAGTCATCGTTTCTACAACACTACCCTCCTGATTTCCCAAGAAAGGTATAGAACATGTTCTTGTCTTGTCTGATAAAATAAGAAAAAAAACATTATATATGTGATATGTAACATGCAAATTGTTGTAACTTGTAACACAGGTGTTTGCAGAGATCATAGCAACCTACTTGTTGGTTTTCGTGACATGTGGATCGGCTGCCGTTAGTTCCACCGATGAACACAAAATCTCGAGGCTCGGCGCTTCTGTTGCCGGCGGGCTTATTGTGACTGTGATGATCTACGCAGTCGGTCATGTTTCCGGTGCACATATGAACCCGGCTGTTACCCTAGCGTTTGCTGCAGTCAGACATTTTCCATGGAAACAGGTTTCCTTTTCCTTTCCTTTTTAGTTCCTCAAAACTATGAAAATAACTAATGATACAAGACCAAGAATCTGATCCAATGATCCTTTGTTTGTTGATGACTTCTGAGTATATTTTGACAGATGTGGTTAGGTTTCATCGATAGAGAATTGGTTTAACATGGGCACATGACTTATTAGTGTTGTGGGGTCGAGCCCACGTTCATATTTTTTTTAAATATTCTGGTGTGATTACATGATAATATCTATTTTTTACTCAAAACTTTTTAAAAACACATACATAATATGCAGATTACACTGCTCAAACCCAAGTCACCTAATGAGTTCATAATTTTGGACCATTCGAACCATTGCAGTTTGATGGTCTTGAGGTCAAACTCACCCATTTCAAACATTTATGTTCATGGCATGGAGAATTTAATACCCAGCTAACGACATCACTGTTATAGAGCAATATAGAAATATTTTTTATATTATATTAATTCTTTTAGTCCAAAAAAAAAAAATTGTGGTTGTAACTAAACTAATCTATCTGAGTTGTATAATAAGAATGAAGTCATTTTCTGGAGAAAAAATGAGTCACTAATAGTTCAGCTATCTGATAAGGTAATCAAGCAAGTAGTTATTAATAAAGTGGCAACATGCATAAAGCTACAAATAATTATGGTTTAATTATGTTCAAATTGCAGAAAATTAAAATTAATCAAAACTTGCAGGTCCCATTTTATGCTGCAGCTCAACTCACAGGAGCAATCTCTGCATCATTCACACTTCGTGTGTTATTACATCCAATAAAACATGTTGGCACCACATCACCTTCTGGTTCGGATTTTCAAGCTCTGATCATGGAAATGGTTGTCACTTTTTTGATGATGTTTATAACTTCGGCTGTGGCAACTGATACCAAAGCTGTAAGAATGTTTTTTTTTTTCAAAATTATGTTGTGAAAAAAAATTAAAATGTTGCTGTTTATATATATATATATATATGTTTATATAATGACAGATAGGGGAGCTTGCAGGCATAGCTGTGGGTTCTGCCGTTTGCATAACTTCAATCTTGGCCGGGTAATATTAACTAGTAAGCTTCTTGTTGATTATTGTTCATAGAATTTATGTATTAACAATCGTATTCAGACCGGTATCGGGTGGATCGATGAACCCGGCAAGGACCATTGGACCGGCGATAGCCAGTGATCACTACAAGGGTATATGGATATATGTGGTTGGACCAGTAACGGGGACATTGATGGGGGCGTGGTCTTATAATCTGATCCGTATGACCGACAAGCCGGTGCATGCGATCTCTCCACGGTCCGTCTCCTTCAAGCTCCGGCAAATGAAGGGGCAGGACGGAGAGGTTTAATGGCCCTTGTTACGTATGTTGTATGTGTTGCCGCCACTAATATATTTTATTCAACTTGTACCTTTCCTGCAATACTTTCGGTGATTCGAGTTCGATTCATGTTATTTTTAAGATGAGAAAAAAGATATGAATACATAGGACATGAAAAAAGAATATAGTTGTAAAATATGTATTAGTGTCTAGTTAATATTCCTAAGTCCAAAAATAATTACATTCGTATAATCATTAATTTTGTCCGAATATTATTATTAGTTTATTATTATTTTTATTTAGTTATCATTATGTATTTTTAATTTATTATTAATAATAATAATATCAGATATTAAAATAAATACAGCTAAAAAATAATTAAATAACTAGTCCATTTAAAGCATGTTGTAATCGAATATAAAATATGAAGCAAATCAATTGTAAAAGGGAAGTTTTTCAGAAATCAATAAAAACTCACTTTTGAGATAAAAAAAAAAAAAAATTAAAAATCATTTTTACTTTCGAATCTAAAAAAAAAATTGAGTATTTCTTTTTATTTTTGAATAAAAAAAAAAAGGAAAAAGGTTTTAGGGTTTACCATTTTATTTCTTTTAGGTCGTCGTCGTCTCTGGTGACTGAGGCAACCACCACCGATGACTTTCTTCCTATGGACCGATGATACGAGGTTTTCATATAAAATGGGGGTTCAGTTATTTTAGATATAAAAAATATTCTTTTCACCGGTTAGGGTTATTTTTTTAGTGTTTTGGTTTAGATCTAAAGGGGCTAAATGCCATTTTTGGTTTTTAAAAAAAGCGTTTCAAGGTTCGTTTTATCCAGATTCTAACGCCGGGGAACGGCGGCGTGCGGCTAAAATCTGGGCAACCGCGACGGTTTCTGGGCATGGACGAAGAACGCAGCGGCGACGTTCATAATGGATTTCAGAGCTTTTTTGGTATTTTTTAAAAGGTTTTAAATTAAATGGTTTTTAAAATATATATATCATTTATACTACCGGTTTAAGTAAATGGGTTAATTAATATTTTTAAATCCCTCCGTCCCAAAGTTTTTTGTGCTGCTTTCCCCTTTATTTTCATGTCTTTTATTTTAGTCACTAATTTCAAATGAGTATCGTTTTCTTTAAATTTCATCCTTTAATTTTTGTTTTTGTTCATTTCGATCCTGAGATCAATTGGCAAAATTACCCTTTAATCCTTCTTTTTGTTGGCTTAATTATTTATATGTCCTTATATTTTCATTTATTTTTTTCTCAATATTTAGTATATATTTTAATTATAATATGTTTATTATATTGTTATAATGTTTGTTTTATTTTTTTCATGTATGTATGTTATGGTTTTTTATTTACTTTTTTTTATTTATGTATATGCTTAATATATATGCTATAATATTATATTATATTATATATATCATTTGTGTATTAGTTCATATATTATATTGTATTATTTATATCATATGTATTTTATATTATATGCTATACATCATTTTATTATATTTGATACGTTTGTCACATGTATTTATATTTTATGTATAATTTTATATGTTTTATATGTTAATATATATATATATATTATTTTTTTTTATTTATATATGTATTTAATCGTATTTATATTTATTTATCATCATATTTATTTGTACAAGAATATTTTCATTTCATTAGTTTTTTTAAACCTAGTCTTCATTCCGGTATTCTAGTGGGAGTATCATTCCGGTCTCCGGGTGTCATCTTTTTTGATACCGTAAATCGAGACATTTTTAAATTGTCAGCTTTTTCCAAATTCCCTTAATACCAAATTTTTAATAAAAAAATAGGTTTTCTTAATAAGCCCAGATTTTTTAGTCGCTACAGCATGGCGACTTCGCTGGGGAAGCATTTTTGTTTTCAAAAAAAAGAGTCAGGTCTTAGTCGGGTTTGCATCGTAGTTAGTAAGAATAATTAAAATTTAATTTAATTTTTTTAATCTCCATACATTAGTTTTAAAACCGTTAAGTGGGAGTGATTACTTCGCTTCGTGGGGTATTCACATCTGTATGGTGTTGTAATTCACTTTCGAAATCCGGTCTTTATATTTCGTGGGATGTTCACCTTCGTATGGTATATGGGTCGTATTTCCCCGAATCGATGTCATAGCGACAGTTCGGGTACCATTTACTTTATAACCGAGCCTCATATAGTGGACTGTTGGAGCCCACCTTTTAAACCCATGTCGAAACTCTAACCATTTAGAGGTAATCTTCTTTAGGCTTTGTTTGATTTATTCGTTTTCTTGTTTTTATTTTATTTGCTTTAATTATTGTTGTTATTATAATTTAATTTATTAAACTATATTGTCGTACTAACTTATTTTTTGATGTTTGTTTTTTTTCTATTTCTCTCTCTCTCTTTTCTTTGCATTTATTTTTGCATCACACCATAACATATGGTTGATTCAAGAACAGTCCAATTTAGAAGGCATTTGAGATGGGAGAGAAGTCTGCGATGTCGAGAGTGATAATGCTAAAGTACCGAGTTGGGCCAAATGAAGACCCATTGACGAAGAGACACGTGTCGGAGGCAGAGACGCCATATCTTGGATGCAGAGGCAGATCCTCATTGAAATCAGTGGGGGCCATGCCCCCCAAAGTTTGAAAATTTTACATTTAGCCCCTTAAAATTTCAAAAATTTTAATTTGGCCCCTCTAAAATTTAAAAAATTATTATTATATTTCAAAATTTTTAGATGATTTCAACTAAATCTCTTTCTATTTTTTTAAAAAAGAAGGTTCGATTTTTTCGAAAATTTTAGTTAAACTCCTACATTTTTATGAAAATTTTAAATTAAACCCTTCAAAATCTTTGGAAATTTTAATTTAATCCACCAAAATTTTAATTTTTTTAAAAGGGCCACTTCTAATCGGATTGTCAAGATTCTTCCCTAGAGAATGGATTATTGTATGCACTCTGCCGTGGATCTTTCTAACAGTATAAGAGAAGAACCGACGAGGTCGCCTATTGGACCGGAGATGATGCTGAAACGAGGAATACGAGCTTTGCCTCATGAAGTCAAGATCTCAAGAAAAGAAGTCAACCGTTATCTATAATTCATTTTCAGCTTCTTGCAATCAGACATCTTCTTCGTTAAATGAAAGTCTTTCTAAGGACTGTTCGAGAATCAACGCCTCCGCATTCATTCCTACATTATGACATATTTATGACGCCTCATACATTTTATGTCGTAGTTGTTCATAATATTGATATAGTTTAATACTCTAATTTTGTTCATTTAAACATTCATGTGCAGTCATTGCATCATTTTTGTTGCCACTTGGGAGGGGTATTCGCTTCAGAAAGTACAACTTCTCATCAGTACAATTAAGAACCACTTACGACCGGTGGCGCCGACTGTTCTAGAATCCTATTAGTTGCCGGTTGATTAAGCCTTCGATTCTCAAGAAAAAAAAAGAGAAATCAAAATACCTACATTTTAGTCCGACTTCTTTTACTTACCATGATTCGTTTTCCAAGTTGTCACAAGTCTGACAGAAATGTTCGTGTAGCATGCTTAAACACTATAAAGTCTAAGACAATGGATAATTCAAATGTCCATCGAAAATTCATTTTTACGAATGGTCAAAGGAAAATAAATCCTTTGAAAAAAATCTAATGTCATGATTGGTATAAACTGATTGTACCCAAGGGAATGGTACATCTAGCCGGAGCAAACAGCTATCGGTAAAGGCAACTCAAAAACGTTGATCTTGTGTATTTGGGAAAAATGTAAAAGAAATCTATGAGCTAAGATGTAGATTTTTTTAAAATCAAATGTCAGAGTGTAGTCATTTTTTTCTTAATGAAAATTTCATTTTGTTATTTAGAAAACATTTTTTGCATTCTTTGATTTTTATACATTTCATTAATGGCTATGGGATAGTTTTTGTCTTCCCACACATACCTGTACATATTTTTTTATCATGAACCTAAATGTTAATTGCAAAAGTAACTTTAATTATGAGCATCTAATGTTTAGAGGAAAGTGAATACTGCAATGACACTACAGGTGTGAACATCTTCTGTTTTATTTAGGCAGACGAGGTGTGAACATTCCTTCACAAATAAAAAATATCCATTTGTTGTCCCCCTTTGAGCCTGATCGTTTCTTTTCGTTGGAACCCAAACCAAGGATCAGCCCCACACTGGGGGCAAAGAGGATGAGGATTTTGTTCGCAAATTAAAGTCGCCCAGTTTTGACCACATTACAAAGATAATGCTTTATGAATAAGCGCAAGAAATGAGAATCAATGTACTAGACACGAAGACCAAGAGAAACATCAGAATAAGCCGGTAAAAGAATTTTTTGCTCGAAATGACTGGCTAAACCAAATTGAAAGTTTGCCAACAAGAAGCTTGAAACAATAAAGATTGCAAGCACCAAGTCAGAAAGTGCAATATAACAAGAGCCTTGAAGATTTGATCACATTTGAATAAAAAAACGCATCAACATTCATTCAAGATGCAAGCTACACGAGAAAAGGAAATGAAATCTAGGGTGAAAATCCATAAATAGGCAGTCTAGAGCGATCCAATAAATATATTACTATATGTGAGTATACCCCAATTCAAGCAATACATGAATAAGGTTTTGATTAGAAATTTATTCGAACTTTGGTGGACCGATCACCTTTGAAATACACGTCAATGCCGAGATAAGACGCAAATCGGTCCTTAGCCACACATTCCAAAGCTACAAGAGAATGAAATGAACTCTAGGGTGAAAACCTAGAAATGGGCAGTCTAGAGCGATCCAAGAAATAAGGAAAGTTTTTTCCACTAAAGCACATCCCAATCAACAAGTGCAGAGAAGATATTTCAACAGGAAGAAATAATCCTTGGTTTCATCACCCTTAAACACTTATTTGGACCTATATATCATTTCTTTCATAACCGTGAGCCATAGCCTACATTGCAAGCCTACAAAGACCATTCAGATCATATGTGGATATCTGAGTTGGATAAGTTTGTCTTTAGATTACATCTCACCTATAAAGGTTAACCTTTCTTCAAGGAACGTCAAACTTCGAGTGCCTGATCAACACCTAAATAAGGGAAGGATGGGGCATAGTGAGTTAGCGAGGTCAAGAGAGCCACTTAAATGTGATAGAAATTAGGTATGGGAAATGTTCCTCTCAGAAGCCTAATAGCCCAGAAAGGACTTCACATGTACACGTGTCACCGCAACCCTCGCGGTCCTTTAAACATAAGCTTTACTTGGATTAATCTTTGTCAATTTGAAACAAATGCACTATTGTACTTAATATTCGGGTATCTAATTTTGATCTCATTTTTACAAGTTTATTTTTTCCAAAATTAATTATTTTCTCTAGCTCATCTTCATAAGTTTTTGAATGAAAATGAACTTAAAGCATTTTTCGCCCTAAACTTTGAAAATATGGCAAACTTTACACAATATTTTTGTATTAAAATAAGATTTTTAAAACTCATCTACATAGTTTTTGCATTAAAATGAGTTAAAGGCATTTCCTTGCCCTAAGTTCCAAGAGAAAGAATGAGAAAATTAATGGGACGTCATTATCCACATAACGAGATCATTTGTACATAGGAGTTCAAATCAGTATGGACCAAAGAGGGTACGGAGCCTCAAATTTTTTACTATTGAACAAGCTAAAAATTAGTTCAAAGAGAACAAAAGTGAACAACAAAATTTTGGGGCAAATTGGGGCAAGAAGATGGCCAATCCATTTAGTGGCAGAGACATTTCAGAATCATAATTCACAGACATGAAGTTGAGCAAGATATGAAGAGCAATCCAAAGTGAGAACTTGAAAAAGATTTGGAGAAAAAAGATATGCAAAGATCATGAAGATTTGAACCCAAGTTTAAGATTGGTTATATTAGCTGCAGAAAGAGCTTTAATACTAAACTTAAGATTCCTCAAAGATGAGCTCACCCCAAGTGGTATTTAGTTTGCATCATGAGTAGTTAGACATCCTTAAGTTAAGGGCATGCTAACCCACATCATTATTTATTTTGTCTATTTTTAGAAAAATCATTAAGGACATCAATTGAGAAATAAAGAATTTCAAATGAGAAGAATAGCTTCAGACCTCAGAGAATGAAGAATTTCAAATGAGAAAAACAGTTTCAGACTCCAAACTTTGGCAGAAGATTGAAGAATTTCAAATGAGAAGAACAACTTCAACCTTTAGCGACATCATTTGAGGAATGAAGAATTTTAAATGAGAAGAACAGCTTCAGGCCTCGAAGAATGAAGAATTTCAAATGAGAAGAACAGCTTCAACCTTCAGCGACATCAATTGAGGAATGAAGAATTTCAAATAAGAAGAACAGCTTCAGACCTCGGAGAATGAAGAATTTCAAATGAGAAGAACAGTTTTAGACTCCAAACTTTGGTAGAAGGTTGAAAATTTTCAAATAAGAAGAACAGCTTCGACCTTCAGCGACATCAATTGAGGAATGGAGAATTTCAAATGAGAAGAACAGCTTCAGACCTCGGAGAATGAAGAATTTCAAGTGAGAAGAATAGCTTCAGACTCCAAACTTTGGTAGAAAATTGAAGAATTTCTTAATGAGAAGAACAGCTTCAAGCTTCGGGCAACCAGTATGACCTTCAGTGCATGGATTTAATATAGTTCGAGCATCTATAAGACCTCTAGTGCAGGGTGATTCGGGCAACCAGTAAGACCTTCAGTGCATGGCTTTAATATAGTTCGAGCATCTGTAAGACCTCCAGTGCAGGGTGATTCGAATAACCAGTAAGACTTTCAGTGCATGGTATTATTACCTTCAGACCATCAGTAAGGCCTTCAGTGCTTGATGATTTGGGAAAATTAGTATCATCCGGACATCAGTAAGACCCTCGGTGTGTGGTGATTCGGGTAATTAGCAATACTTCCAGTGCATAACTCTAAGATTTCCGAGCCATCAGTAAAACCTTCAATGTGTGATGATTCAGTATTGAAATAGGGAAATAGGACAAAATTAGTGTTTTTTTTGTCTTTGCTCTATTCTTGTGTTACTAGAATAGGCAAAGAGGGGCAGTTGTAATCACTAATTTTGTCCGAGTTTTTTATTATTCGAATAATTAATATTAATATTATTATTAGTCTATTATTATTATTTAGTTATCATTATGTATTTTTAGTTTATTATTGATAATAATGATATTCTTAGATATTAAAATAAATACAGTTCCAAAATAGTTAAATAACTAGTCCATTTAAATTACAACCCAATACCATTTAATACAAGGACCCATCGGCCCATTTCCAGATCACACCCAAGAAACCCTTCAGATCGCGCGTGCCTTCCACTGCCCGGATTCCTCGGCTTCTTACATACACATGTGGTCTACGCGTTTGGCTTCTCGGCTTTCCCGACCACGTGGCCATGCCGTCGGATATTGCGCCGCTCCCTCACCGGATCCCAACCACCGGATATGCACGAATAATAAAAAACATCAAATAGCAAAGTCAGAGCATGGGCAAGCAATCCAATCAACAGTTAGATTAGGTTTTTTCATTATTTTGCATGTTGTAATCGGATATAAATCCCAACCAAAATTAGTGTAAATCAATTATCAGCAATAAAAACAAAAAAAATAGAAATCCTCAACTTTTCGAGGTATTTAGTTCGAATAAAAAAATAATAACAAAAAGGTTTAGGGATTTTTACCAGTCCCGGTCTCGAGCTGCCGTCTTCGATACCCGAGGGAGGTGCACCGATGAACGGCACCGTTCATCTTCCTCGTACTCTTTAGATCTAGGGTTAAGTAGTTTTTTGTGTTGAGGGTTCGGTTTTCAGATCAAAATAAGGGAGTTTTTTGTGTTTAGGGTTAAATCTAAAGAGATTTGGGTTCGATTTTAGAGGCTTAAATGTTCATCTCTGGAAAAAAAATTTCTGGATTTTTCTAGATCCCAGCGTCGGTATATGGCGACGCACAGCCTAAATCTGAAAACTCACGGCGGTTTCTGGGCAAGGATGAAGAATACCACGGCGGTGTTCTTCAGAGGTTTAGAGAGTTTTGTTTTTTCTTTTAGTTTAGAATGTTTGAAATGATTTAAAAAATAAACAAAGGACTTATATAATAGCCTGGTTATAAAGGGAAATGAGCTAATTTTTTAATAAATCCCTCCACCCCTAAAATTTTCGCTCTGTTTCCCCTCAGTTTTTTTCTTTTTTTCACTTTAGTCACCACTTTCAAATCAGCTTCGTTTTTTTAATTTAGTCCTTAAATTTCGTTTTTGTTTCAGTTTAGTCCCGAGATCGAAGGATGAAATTATGTTTTTAATCCCTCTTTTGTGTTGGTTTATTTATTTATATGCCTTTTATTTTAATGCATTATGCTATGTATATATATTTTATCTAATATGCATATTATATGTTACAATATTTTTGTGTTTCATATATATATATATTGTATTCTAGGTATATGTTGTTATATATTATTTATACTACGTGTTATACATTAAGCATACATGTATTTGCTATATATAGTATATGTATTTTACGTCACATAGTATCTCCTTTTTTTATATGTTCTTTTATTATTTGTATATTACATATATATGTATATACTTAATATATATACTATAATATTATATATTATATGTGTATTTGTTCATATATTATATTGTATTATTTATATCATATGTATTTTATATTATTTGCTATATATCATTTTATTATATTTGATACGTTTTTCATATGTATTTATATTTTATGTATAATTTATATGTTAATATATATATATTGTATATTATAGTATATATTTTATTTATTTATTTATTTATATATGTATGTATTTAATCATATTTATATTTATTTGTCATCATATTTATTTGTACATGCATATTTTTATTTCATTAGCTTTTTTAAACCTAGTTCTCATTCCGGTATTCTAGTATGAGTGTCATTCCAGTCTCCGGGTGTCATCTCTTTTGGTACCGTGAATCGAGGCATTTTTATATTGTCATGCATATACGCATTTTAAGTTTTTTAAATTAAATTGAATTTTAATTATTTTTAATAAATACGATACAAACCCTTAGATACCGATTTTGGGAGTAGCGGAGTGCTAACCCTTCCCCGTACGTAACTGACTCCCGAACCCAACTCGAATCTCTGATTTTATTTTTGGTGTCTGATCTACCTTATCCAAGTGACGGTGGCGACTACAAATTTTATTTAAAACACGAGCTTTTTCTAAATTCCCTCTTAATATCAAATTTTTAATAAAAAAACGGGTTTTCTTAATAAGCCCGAATTTTTTAGTCGCTACAATCGGCTCATTCCATGTTTAGCAGTCCATGATGATCTGCTTTTCACCGTTTGGTTGCAGACAGAAAAGGGCAAATAGGGTTTGAAAAATTACTAATAGACAAGCCAATTATGTGATCAATACAAATTTAATGAAAGCTTTCAGCTTAACTTATTGTTAATTTGTAGCATATAGTTGGTTTTTAATTTTTATATTAAAAGTCTTAAATATTCAATAAATAAAATTAAAGGAAATTTGTTTTTTTTTTAATTTAATTCTACACCCAGATTTATTTATTTATATTTAAAGCTCAGGCCCGTACAAGTTAGCAAGGTGAGTGAGACTTTCCTACATGTGATTATGGTAATGGAAGACGGTCTTAAAAAGGCCAAATATGCAAATGATAGAGCTAAGCTAACTTACTGGTTTTAATTAGGCATTCCGTAACCGACTTGACCCGAATTTGAATTATCAAGAATATTATTTTTATTTAAAATTTGGGACTTTAAATATTGTTTGATTTTGTTTAAATTTCATTCTTAATGTTCAAATTAGATCTAGAACAAAACATGAAATGTTTTATTTTATATAAATTTAAATCTTAATATTTGTCTTAAAAATGTAAAATTTTTCTACTTAATAAAAAGAACTTCCAAATACTTTTTAACGATTTTTCAATTTTGTTCCATTACTCTTAAAATGTTTAAACTCGCTCAGTTTTTTTTTTCAACGGCTTTTCAAACTAAATTTTAAAAACTTACAATTATAAGTATTTGGTTTATCTTATAAATTTAATATTAGACTAAAGTGGTAATCAGTTTGATATCACTTAAACATATCTCGAGC
Source organism: Hibiscus mutabilis (assembly GCA_019671005.1). Taxonomy (NCBI): domain Eukaryota; kingdom Viridiplantae; phylum Streptophyta; class Magnoliopsida; order Malvales; family Malvaceae; genus Hibiscus; species Hibiscus mutabilis. The sequence continues at coordinate 48,981,623 of CM033729.1, forward strand.
TTGAGGTCTTGTATATGTAAAAAATCCGCTTTGAGAGACTCACTCACTAAAGTTAGATGTAAGGCGCGGGTCGATCAGGATTAATCAGGGCAAAGCCCTGAAGAATCAAGAGGGAAACAAAAAAGAGTAAATACTATAAATTAAAAGATCTTAAGAGATCTCAGGATTGATCCTCTTATGATATTTTTCTTTTTTATTAAGTTGAGAGATTTTATATTCTAAATATAAATGTCAAGATTCGAACCCACATAAGATAAAACAACATAAATATCCTTGACCACATGATCAATTAATGGATCTTTATGACAATTTTTTTCTAAATTCATTATTATTAATTCTATAATGCATTCTAATTGTAAGAAAATTTCACTAACTTATATACATTATAATGTATATATATATATATATATGAGATAAGATTTGTTTACACAGGGTAAGAGTTTTTAAGTTTTACACGTTTTTGGATCGTTGGATGTGTGAAATGAATGACTGAGATTAACAGTAGGATATGTGAAGATTATAACTTGAAAAAAGTAAGAAATTAATCTCAGTCATCCATTTCACACATCCAACGATCCGGAAAACGTGTAAAACTCATAGTTTTACATTATATATATGGCTTAAATGAAAAATAAGTGCCCAAAGTATACCATTTTTGAACTTTAGGTCCTAAAGTATTTTTTTGTAAAAGTAGGTGCCTAAAGTTTCAAAAGTTATATTTTTAGGTGCCCGGCTATTAACTACCGTTAAAAAATCGTTAACCAATACAAAATTGATACGTGTCATTTTTAGTTTTTAAAATTATTTTTAATAATTTAAAATTTTACAAAAAAATATTGAAATTCTAAAACTTTATAAAATAGTCCCAAAATCCTCACCGATGCCGCCGTCGGCCCCACCCTTTCAGTCGCCGAACTCAGCCGACCATTTCTCCTCACTCGTCGTCTTCGAAAACTCGCGAACGGTGTGCCAACCAAAGATTGAACGTCGAACGTGAAATAACCGTTTGATTGGCACACCGTTCGCCAGTTTTCGGCGACAACAAGTTGGGGGAAATGGCCGGCTAAGTCCGGCGACCGAACGAGTGTGGTCGGTGACGGCGGTGATGACTTGGGGATTTAGGATTTAGGGATTTTTAGGGATTTAGGGACTGCTTTGAACATTTTTGTAAATTTCAGATTTTTTTAAAAAAATTAAATTTTAAAGTTTTTTTTAAATAATTAAAAATATCAATATTCATGACATTTGTCGCGTATTAAATGGATAATGAGTTTTTTTAACAGTCGTACACCTAAAATTATAACTTTTAAAACTTTAAGCACATACTTTTATAAAAAAAAATACTTTAGACACCTAAAATCTAAAAATGATATACTTTGAGTATTTATTTTTTATTTAAGCCTCTATATATATATATATATATATGAACTTATAACAGTGTCAGAACCAATATAAAGTCAGATCTGATACATGATAAATCAGTGAATTTGTACTGAGAAACATTTTCGTTCGATAAATAAACCATTTTAAGGAATTGAATTAATTTAGATTTATACATCCATATAATTTTTATATGATTATTATTTTAATAAATGGATGATTTGATTTAGTAATAATTTGTACCAAATTTTTAATTGATTTATTATTTTTATGGTATCAATTGAGAATATTATTTTTAAAACATATGTATAACGGTTACAAAATTCTTATATGAACAAATAGTTAAATGATTTTATTTTATTTTTTGAAATTATAAAATATGATAAACATACTTTATTTAAATAAAAAATATTAAAATATTGGGTATGTGTGAAATTGGTGGTAGATGTTGGCATACCAACCCCACCTTCACTAATGGGTGACACACCTAGCTATTAGATAATCCTCCCTTTTCAAAATTTCTTATTTTTCTTATAATTACATTTATTATTATATACCGGATCAGTTCGGGTTAAAAATTAAATATATTTAAATTTAGTTGGATCTAACTAAATGAAAATATTTTATCTAATGTACCATTTCACATTCGAATGAATAACCTGATTTTTTTAATAGTTTTCAGGTAATTACAAGATAATATTTTTCATATTCTTTTACCCTTTGATAAGACATACACATCTTACAAATAAAGCTCTTCAAACTCGATCTCGTAAGACGAAGATTATCTTTTTTTTTTCATTGAGACCACTCATTAAGTTCGAATAACCTCACACATTGACAATAAAAACCATCTTTTCAACTGGGCAGTGTTTTGTTTATATGATAGAGCAGTCATTTTAATGGTGGGATTTAGACATGTTAATTGAGTAGTGTATAATATAATTAATGTTTTTTTTTTAACTTTCAGTTTACAATATCTATGTTATTTAGATTTTTCTCCGGCCACAAACAGGAGAATTTTGAGCAGTTAAGTATATTCAATTTCACGTTATCTTGTATTTTGTACAACAATAATGTCAATCGATCTATACTCAATCATCGATTAAAGTTGCAATTCTAAACGTGGGGCATAATTATCTGAAACATGTACTACAAATAATTGATTAGGGGAAAATGGGAAAAACATGAGAATATAAATTAAAATTAAGGGGTGGTTTGTAATTCCATTAACTCATGGTGATGGGAAAAAAATCAATTTCAAGCACTGTTAGTTTGGCATCAAACACACCAAAGAAAGTGATACTCGTTTTTGTCTCTTACTAAATTATATGTGTTTAATTATTATATAAATATTAAGAATTATCCTTTTCTCGGATAAAACGAGACATTTGATTCCTTAAACAAGGTCTAATATTTATAATTGATTCTTAAATTGTTCGTTTTGATGTTCACATCTGATTGTATGTTCCTTATCTTATTGTTAGAAACGATATCAACACATTCATTATGCACTTTAATCGAGTTATGTAAAACTCCTTTAATTATGAAGAAATAAAATTATTAATTTACATTTTCACTCGTTATTAATTACTTTAATTTTCCAAATTAATTATTTTTATAATATGAAATCAAAATTAATTAAAATATGATGTAATAGTTGTTCATCTTATTTTTTAATCATATAATTGGAGGTTCGAACTTTACCTATAAAAATAAATTATATTTCATGACCAACGCTACAAATTTTGTCTTTTCATTATAAATCGATTTAAATTCAGTTTTATTTTAACTGATTCATGCATCTATTTTTAATATAATCAATAATTTTAATCCTAAAAATTAAGACTTAAATATAAATAATCTTCTTTGAACTCAAGAAAAAGAGAGAGGAAAAAACAACAAAAACAAACGTGGTACAATTTCAATGGAACTTGGTGTATGTTCATCTGTCGAAGATGTAAGATAATCTTAACTCGACCAAAGACAAACATTAAACAAAACAAAATCTTTTAAGTATATCCACTTCCGTGTTCTTTTTCTAACACATGTATGATTATATATTTGGTTTGGAATATGCTAAGGTTACTGTTGTTAGTTAACAGCAAGGAATGATTTTGTTTCTCTCTCTCTCTTGTTTTTTTACACTTATAAAGTTATAATCTTTGCATCTCTCTCCTGCCCAAGCTGCCTCTTTATCTGTTTCAAACTGCCCAAACTGCCCTTTGTTGAACACTTTCCCTCTTTCTCAAGCACAGCCCTCCTTTGTCTTTCTCAAAATCTCCCTTTTGACTAAATTCCCAGCTAAAGATCCTTTCTTTCTTCTTCTTCTTCTTATTCTTCTTCTTCTTTTAATGTATATTTGATTTTGCTTCTAATCACTTGCTTTGAGATGTTTTAAGATGGGGTTTTTAAGACAATTTCTGGGTGTTGAAAACATGTTTGGTTTTTGAGGGAATTTAGATCAGTTTTTGGAAAGATGGGGTTTGGTAATGAATCTAGAAAAGTAGTGAAGAAAGATGATGGAGAAGAAGAAGAAGAAACAGGTTGTTGGGTTAAATTAAGGTTCATGGGAAGCTGCATGTCTTCAAGATCAAGAGTTGATCATTCTGTTAGTGGAAGAACAGGCACTCATTATGGTAATCATCAAATTTCTCATGTTATATGTATGTATGTATGTATGTATGTATGTATGTATATTTAGGAGAAATTTTAGTGTAGAGAATCTTAAGACCATAGCCAAGTATTCTGGTGTTAAACAATTCATCTTTACAGTATAAATCAGACAGGGAAAAACTCTGTTTTTTTTTTTTTTTTACTACTTGAATCAAAGCAAAAGATTTGATGTCTGGCATATAGAAGCTGATCCCTAAGAATAGAAGTGAAGGCAAAACGAAAAGGATTGATTCGTATTAATGTAATATTTTTCCTAGAAACAAACTGACTCTCAGTGTATGATAAATGCGTATATATATATATATACAATGGTATATGCTAGTTGCTAGTTTTGATTATTGTTTTTATAACCATCAAGCTTAATGACTTTGGTCATTTTACAAATTCAGCGGAAAGCGAACCTACGAAAGAGAACAGCAGAGATCAGCCGGTTGTTCCGGTGTCTTCTACAACCACTAGTAATGCTGAAAGTACTTCATCCACATCGAAATTCAGTGAGGAGCTGAAAGTCGCTTCACATCTTCGGAAGTTCACTTTTATTGGCCTTAAATTAGCTACCAGGAATTTCAGACCTGAAAGTCTTCTCGGTGAGGGCGGGTTTGGTTGTGTATTCAAAGGCTGGATTGAGGAGAACGGAACTGCTCCCGTAAAACCCGGTACGGGGCTTACCGTGGCTGTCAAAACCCTAAACATCGAAGGACTTCAGGGTCACAAAGAATGGCTGGTTTGACTTCCAAATCTGTTTTGTTTCCATTCTGCGAATAATGTTTCTTTCATGACATGTTTTCTATTGAACTTTCATGTTTTGTCACATATGGCAGGCCGAAGTGGATTTTCTCGGTAACCTCCTCCATCCTAATTTGGTTAAATTGGTTGGTTACTGTATTGAAGATGATCACAGATTACTAGTATACGAGTTTATGACACGAGGAAGTTTGGAGAACCACCTCTTCAGAAGTACGTAATCGCCTTTTGTTTCGTGATGCCTTTTAGTGTGGCTGATAATTTGCTACAGTTTATCACGATTATTTTGTGCCCTTACGCATTTGTTAGTGCACGGTCGGTCATGTTTAATTTTCTCTGGTAATAACCATTTTTTGCGCAGAAGGGTCCTTGCCACTTCCTTGGTCTGTAAGAATGAAAATTGCACTTGGTGCTGCGAAGGGTCTTGCCTTTCTTCACGAAGAAGCAGAAAGACCGGTGATTTATCGTGATTTTAAAACGTCTAATATCTTGTTAGACGCGGTATGTAGCTGAGACCGAAAAATATTAAGTTCCCTCCCTAATTTTATTTTACTTTTCTTTTTATAAAATTGTTGCCAATATCAGGATTACAATGCCAAGCTCTCCGATTTTGGACTGGCGAAAGATGGTCCCGAAGGAGATAAAACTCATGTATCTACTCGAGTAATGGGGACATATGGCTATGCTGCACCCGAATATGTAATGACTGGTATGTGGTAGAATTACCACTTCATTTCTGAAATTAGTTTTCTTTATGTTCTACTTTCTTGCTGCTCCGGTTTTCTTCTTCTAAGATTGTTTCATTATTATCTAGATCTTTGGTTACATAAATCTAATACAGTTATTAATTAGGACATTTGACATCGAAGAGTGACGTGTATAGCTTTGGAGTAGTATTACTTGAGATGTTGACTGGCAGGAGATCCATGGACAAAAACCGACCAAATGGGGAGCACAATCTTGTGGAATGGGCTAGATCGCATCTAGGAGACAAGAGAAGGTTCTTCCGGGTTTTAGATCCTCACCTTGAAGGGCACTTTTCGATCAAAGGTGTACTGAAAGCTGCCCAGCTGGCTGCCCAATGTCTTAGCCGAGACCCCAAAGTCAGACCTCGGATGAGTGAAGTTGTTGAATCTCTAAAGCCCCTTCCAAACCTTAAAGACATGGCCAGCTCCTCCTATAACTTCCAAACCATGCAATCCGATCGTTCGAGGTCCAACTTAACTGCCAAAACCGGCATCAGAGCACAGGCAGGATTTGTAGTGAGGAACGGACAACCTATGAGGAGCTTATCCAGTTCGAACGGTCCCCATGCTTCACCTTGTCACCATCTTCCTCCATCACCAAAGCCTAAAGCAAAAGAATAATCGGTTCAAGCTTTTGTATGTTGATATTTAGAATTCGGTCAGTGTCTGTATCCGTATCCACTTCAACAAGGATTGTTTTATTATATTCCACTGTTTCATTGTATCAGTAGAACTGCACAAGCCATAATGGATGTGCTGCATTGTGGTTAGTTCATTGTATCAGTAGAACTTGTTACTGTTCAGTCTAAAAACACAAAACAAAGACTGGTTAGAGAGAAACAGGAATGAAGACAAGTGAGTTGAGTCTGGTCTTCCTGTTTTCATTTGCCACACTGATTCCGACCATATGGGGAGGTAATATTGCTGAATATGATGAATTCTGAAAGCAACGCGAGCAACAGGCGTGGAAGAAGACACTCGCAGCGTATGATCCTAGCCTGGAAAACATCGCCAAGAAACTCAATCAGAAAGTTAATCGGTAAATCTTGATTACAACTTCTGGCATTCACTTGTGATGTATATGCGTGCTGTGATTAATCGTATTCAACGGACAACTTGGTTCAGGGTTATTGAAAAAACCGGTGGCAAAACGAACGATTTGGATGGCGATGGTGATTGTGGTAGTCTTAACATTACCACCAGGAGGAACTTGAGGGGCAAACACAAGACGTACGAGGGTCCATGCATGGCGACCAATCCCATTGACAGCTGCTGGCGGTGTAGGGCTAACTGGGACAAAGACCGTAAGAGGCTAGCGGGTTGCGCGGTTGGTTTTGGCCACAAAACTCAAGGAGGAAAGGATGGGGAATTCTGTGTGGTGACCGATAATTCCGACGATGACATGTTAAAACCCTAAACTGGGAACTCTATGTTGGGCCGTCATCCGGGATGAGCCGTTGTGGATCATTTTCGATAAAGACATGCACATCAAGTTGTCGCATGAGTTAATCGTCCAGAGCAAGAAGACCATCGACGGGCGCGGAGCTGACGTCCATATCGCGTTTGGAGCTGGCATCACACTTCAATTCGTGCACGATGTCATCATCCATGGCATTCATGTTCACCACATCCTTCCAAGCAAGGGTTGCATGATAAGGGATTCGATGGATCATTACGGTATGCGTACAATGGGTGACGAAGACGGCATAAACATCTTCGGGTCAACAAACATCTGGCTCGATCATCTTTCGATGTCTGAGTGTCAGGACGGGCTCATCGATGCAATCCAAGGCTCCACCGCCATCACAATCTCAAATTGTCATTTCACCCACCACAACGATGTAAATATACACACTCTACAGCATGTTCTTCACATGCATGTGTAGCGATGTTTTTTCTCCTAAAAAAATGATGTTTTTTATTTGTTTTGAAAATATTTTCTTCCGCGTGGGATTTTATAAAACCCGTATTTTATTTAAAAATAGAGTCGCCACCGGCCACTCAAGGTGGACCGGACACCATAGAAAACTAGAGATTTAAAATTGATGGGTTCGGGAGTCGGTTACGGATGGGGAAGGATTAGCACCCCCACACCGCCCAAAATTGGTACTTTAATAATTACCGCTTTATTAATATTAAACTTTCCGGATTAAAGTGACGATTAGATTAAAATTCGGTTATAAATGCGAGTAGATTTTAAAGGCCCCGTTATTCGAGAGTAAACGCCTAACAACTATCACTACGCCTGATACTGGCCCCGTTTACGCTCAAATAAAAGGGCACCGCATTGATAAAATATATGTTCGTTATGCAAACTTAAAAAACATGGCAAATATAAATAAATACATTGCGATAAAAATATAAATAAATACTAACATAATAAAATACTAATCTAAATCATACATACATAACTATTAATTTTAACACAAACGAAAACAAATCTAACATAAATAAAATACTAATCTAAAACATACATACATAAATATTAATCTAACTCATAAATAAAAATAAATCTAACATAAATAAAATATTAATATAAAACATAAATTTAAAACATACTAATCTAAAACATAGATAAACATACAAATTAAAAACACAATTTTAAATTAACTACTACTTCATTAAATCATAAAAATTATAACATAAATAAAAAGGAAAGAAAATATACCTAACTAGGAGTTTGAATGACGAACTCCGACTGAACCCCACTGAGATCTACCACGACCTCTCCAAAAAATTTAACTAGATCAGATCCGAAATAGGACCCCGATCGAGCCGGTTAGGACCGAGGACACTGTCCCGGTCCTGGGCTAGCCGGGAGCCTAAGCTCCCTTATTTGGCAACCCATGGCCGATTCATTCTTGCTTCCTTCCATTTGCCCCCCCTGCCTCTATTTATAAGCAATTGGGGAGGCAAATGGGTGACGTGGACCACCCAAAACCACTCTTTTTTTTGTTGCTTTTTTTGCTTTTTTTTTTAATTAATTTTATTATTATTTATATATTAATAATAATATTATTACAACAATACTAAAAATACTAAAAACCCGGACAAAAATGAGTGATTACAGTTGCCCCTCTTTGCTTGTTCTTGTGAAACGAGAACAAAGCAAAGATCAAAAGCACTCATTTTTGTCTTATCAGGCTGATCTTCTCTCATTTTGACGCGTCTTCATTCTTTTGTAGATCTTCTTCCTTTTTGATGTAGGTCTTCTTTCTTGTCTTGACGGATCTACTTTGTCACTCTTGGGGAAGCAAAACCTTCAAAATTTGGGGTTGTTTGTTGGGGAAGCCAACCGAGTTTCACTTGCTACATTATTGATAATAAGCTAATACCTAAAGGGAATTCGACCCAACTGCAACACCGACGAAGAGATAGGGTCTACAAAATTCGATCCAACTGCAAAACTGACGTAGAGGCAAGACCGATAGGTGAAAGTTCTGATGTCTGATCCAGCTACAACTCTGACGAAGAGGCAAGATCAGAAAACTGACAATTTTTCTCTTTTTTTGTTTCTTTTTTCTCTGCTTTTGTTTCTTTTTTCATATTTTTTCTTTTTTCTCTTTTTTCTTTCTTTTCTCTCTTTTTTTTCTTTTTTTTCTTTTTTCTTACAACATTGATAAAACTTGAAAGTTGGTGAATTTTGACCAAGCTACAACACCGACGAAGAGGCATGGTCTAAAGTTAGTAATGTTGATCCAGCTACAACACCGACGAAGAGGCAGGATCAAGAGTTAGTGAATTTGGTCTAGCTACAACACCAACGAAGAGGCAAGACCGGAAGTTAGTGAATTAGGTTCAGCTACAACACCGACGAAGAGGCAGGACCGAAAGTTAGATTTGACCAAGCAACAACACCGACGAAGAGGCAAGGTCTGAAGATTTGATCCAGCTATGACACCGACGAAGAGGCAGGATCGGATAGTTGTTCTTTTTTTGTGATCAAGCTACGACTTTGACGAAGAGGCATGATCAAAATTTGGTTGAAAGCTCATTTTTTGTCTTTTTTTCTTTTTTTTCTTTTTTATTTTTCTTCTCTTTTTTTCTTTTTTCCTTCTTTTTTTCTTGCTTTTTTTCTTTCTTTTTTTCAATTTTTTTTCTTAGAACATTGATAAAACTTGAAAGTTGGTGGATTTTGACCAAGCTACAACACCGACGAAGAGGCATGGTCTAAAGTTAGTAATGTTGATCCAGCTACAACACCGACGAAGAGGCAGGATCAAGAGTTAGTGAATTTGGTCTAGCTACAACACCGACGAAGAGGCAAGACCGGAAGTTAGTGAATTAGGTTCAGCTACAACACCGACGAAGAGGCAGAACCGAAAGTTAGATTTGACCAAGCTACAACACCGACAAAGAGGCAAGGTCTGAAGATTTGATCCAGCTACAACACCGACGAAGAGGCAGGATCGGATAGTTGTTCTTTTTTGTGATCAAGCTACGACTCTGACGAAGAGGCATGATCAGAATTTGGTTGAAAGTTCATTTTTTTCATTTTTGATTTTTCCTTCTTTTTTCTTCTTTTTTTTGTCTTTTTTTTCCTTTTTTCTTTTTTCTTTTTTTGGATTGATTTTTTTAGCTACAATTATAATAAAAAGGTAAATTATGAGTAAAATTCAGGTCTAGCTACAACACCGTCGAAGAGGCAAGACCTGGAGAGGATTTGATTTGTCATACCACTGACAGAGAGACTAGATCAACAAAATGTGGGACCCACTACACCACCGACGGAGAGATAGGATCCGGATAGAAAATTTGATCTGCAACACCACCGACGGAGGCAAGATCTGTATAGGATTTGATCTGCTACACCACTGCCGAAGATACTAGATCAGCAAAATGTGAGACCCGCTACACCACTGGCGGAGAGACAGGACCGAATGGAAAATCTGATATGCAACACCACCGACGGAGGCAAGATCTAGATTAAGTTGGCGTACCACCACTGACGGAGGCATGATTTGCAAGATGTGGAATTGTTGTGCTATTGACAGCGAGACTATGTCTGGAAAAATTTGCCCTGCTTCTGTCGACAGAGGGTAAGATCTGGAATGTTGGCGTCTGTCACACCATCGTTGGAGGAATCAAATCCTACAAAGGAAAAAAGCATTTGTCAGTAATTGTCAAAGATTTTGTCGATGATACCTTTTATTTTGGGTGTTTTCATCTTCTTCGTGTTTGGCCTCCTTCAAGACTAGGGTTGGCCTTCTTGTCATTGCCCCTACGTCGAGGGTACTCGGTCTTTTTCCTAGACCTGTTATGTACAAGCAAGATTGCATAAATGTATCTAATGCATGTGTCTACCCTAAATGCATGGTGACTTTGGTGTATGCACTTAATCTAAATGTATAGCGTTTGCAAAAATGGTTTGATGCAAGATGAATGCAACTACATGCATGAATGTGACATGATTTTTTTCGATCCTCAAAGGGATGCCCCGATTCCTCACTTTGGTCCCGTCAAGATCTTGGTTTTTTTATGTGATGGTGCCCCAACCTCAACTTGGGTTCGATCAGTCATCCGGGTGCATGCCCCAACATTTTATTAATTCCTATGCCATCATCCGAAATTGCTCTTGAATTTGACACTTTGAGTGTGGATTACATTGCCCCTAGGTTGGGTTTATAAATTGTGTTGGTTCATGGTAGCTCGTTACTATTATTATTTTGGATTAGGTGCATTTTTGCAGGTGTGGTCAAAGATGCAAGAGTTTGACTCGACAATGAAGGTTGGACCTTGGCAAATAATGCCCCTGACCGAGGACTTGTTATAGGCATAATGTTTGTAAAAGATGTGGGGGTGCTTTTGGACATGCCCCAAGACCAAACTTTTGTAAGAGGCTTTGTAAGGTGCTAGATTGACCATCTTCGTTGTATTTAATGGGGCAACCCGAGGATTAGTTTTATTATTCTGAAAATGAATGCATGCAAAATGTGTCCTAAATCGATGCAATGCAAAATTAAGATTGTGATGATGTTGTGCAATGATGCAGGTGAAATCAATGCGATGAGAATAAAATGAAACGAGTTAGTACCAAATAAAACGATTAAATAAAACAAATAAAAATAGAGTAATAAAAAATTGTACATAAACAAGAAATAAGGCACGAGCCTAAATAGGGTGACCACTAATCGGGGCGAGTTTCACATGGCTCTAAAGGTTTGGCTCTACGGCTCACTATATGCAGTTTTGGTGCTAAGAGGTACCCGAATTGTCCTTGTTGTCCTCTACTAAGAGTAGCAATGCCCCCGGTCATCACCCATTATAGGCTCCTTTCAACCGGGTTCAATTCAAGGAAACCCATTCGCTTATACCCATACGAAGGAACGATATCCTTACGAAAGTATAAGGTACTCGAGCCCCGAAGGTACTTGCTAGGCCCATACGGGAGAACGATATCTCCACGAAAGCATTAGCGTTTCCCCCCACTTAAAAAACGGGTTTATATGTCATATTTTAAATGCGTTAAAACAAACGCGCAATTATAACCGAATGTTAGTTTAATAGTCACTTTAATCTGGAATTTTCGATATTAATAGAGCGGTAATTATTTGAAAAAGCTCGACTCTCATTTGTTTTTGAAAAACAAAAATTTCCCCAGCGGAGTCGCCATCTGTAGCGATGTTTTTTCTCGCTAAAAAATGAGGTGTTTTATTTGTTTTGAAAATATTTTCTTCCGCGTGGGATTTTATAAAACCCGTATTTTATTTAAAAATAGAGTCGTCATCGGCCACTCAAGGTGGACCAGACACCATAGAAAACCAGAGATTTAAAATTGATGGGTTCGGGAGTCGGTTACGGATAGGGAAGGATTATCACCCCACACCGCCCAAAATTGGTACTTTAATAATTACCGCTTTATTAATATTAAACTTTCCGGATTAAAGTGACGATTAGATTAAAATTCGGTTATAAATGCGAGTAGATTTTAAAGGCTCCATTATTCGAGAGTAAACGCCTAACCACTATTACTACGCCTGATACTGGCCCCGTTTATGCTCGAATAAAAGGGCACCGCATTGATAAAATATATGTTCGTTATGCAAACTTAAAAAACATGGCAAATATAAATAAATACATTGCGATAAAAATATAAATAAATACTAACATAATAAAATACTAATATAACATAAATAAAATACTAATCTAAATCATACATACATAACTATTAATTTTAACACATAAATAAAAACAAATCTAACATAAATAAAATAGTAATCTAAAACATACATACATAAATATTAATCTAACTATAAATAAAAATAAATCTAACATAAATAAAATATTAATATAAAACATAAATTTAAAACATACTAATCTAAAACATAGATAAACATACAAATTAAAAACACAATTTTAAATTAACTACTACTTTATTAAATCATAAAAATTACAACATAAATAAAAAGGAAAGAAAATATACCTAACTAGGAGTTCGAATGACGAACCCCGACTGAACCCCACCGAGATCTACCACGACCTCTCCAAAAAATTTAACTAGATCGAATCCGAAATAGGACCCCGATCGAACCGGTTAGGACCGAGGACACTGTCCCGGTCCTGGGCTAGCCGGGAGCCTAAGCTCCCTTATTTGGCAACCCATGGCCGATTCATTCTTGCTTCCTTCCATTTTTTGATTTTTCTATTTATAGGCAATTTTGATTGGACCACCCAAAACCACTCTTTTTTTTTGCTTTTTTTTTTTTTTAATTAATTTTTTTTTTTTTAATTGATTTTTTTAGCTACAATTATAATAAAAAGGTAAATTATGAAAAATGAGTGATTACAAAGATGTTTTCATCAAGATTTTTCACCTGGTATCGGATTTGTTGTTGATTTGTCATTGGGTGCAAGTGACAGCTAGATCAACAAAATGATGGGACCCACGTTACACCACCGACGGAGAGATAGGATCCGGATAGAAAATTTGATCTGCAACACCACCGACGGAGGCAAGATCAGATAGGATTTGATCTGCTACACCACCGCCAAGATACTAGATCAGCAAAATGTGAGACCCGCTACACCACTGGCGGAGAGACAGGACCGAATGGAAAATCTGATATGCAACACCACCGACGGAGGCAAGATCTAGATTAAGTTGGCGTACCACCACTGACGGAGGCATGATTTGCAAGATGTGGAATTGTTGTGCTATTGACAGCGAGACTATGTCTGGAAAAATTTGCCCTGCTTCTGTCGACAGAGGGTAAGATCTGGAATGTTGGCGTCTGTCACACCATCGTTGGAGGAATCAAATCCTACAAAGGAAAAAAGCATTTGTCAGTAATTGTCAAAGATTTTGTCGATGATACCTTTTATTTTGGGTGTTTTCATCTTCTTCGTGTTTGGCCTCCTTCAAGACTAGGGTTGGCCTTCTTGTCATTGCCCCTACGTCGAGGGTACTCGGTCTTTTTCCTAGACCTGTTATGTACAAGCAAGATTGCATAAATGTATCTAATGCATGTGTCTACCCTAAATGCATGGTGACTTTGGTGTATGCACTTAATCTAAATGTATGACGTTTGCAAAAATGGTTTGATGCAAGATGAATGCAACTACATGCATGAATGTGACATGATTTTTTTCGATCCTCAAAGGGATGCCCCTGATTCCTCACTGGTCCCGTCAAGATCTTGGTTTTTTTTATGTGACGGTGCCCCAACCTCAACTTGGGTTCGATCAGTCATCTGGGTGCATGCCCCAACATTTTATTAATTCCTATGCCATCATCTGAAATTGCTCTTGAATTTGACACTTTGAGTGTGGATTCTGTTGCCCCCTAGGTTGGGTTTATAAATTGTGTTGGTTCATGGTAGCTCGTTACTATTATTATTTTGGATTAGGTGCATTTTTGCAGACTGTGGTCAAAGATGCAAGAGTTTGACTCGACAATGAAGGTTGGACCTTGGCAAATAATGCCCCCGGACTGAGGACTTGTTATAGGCATAATGTTTGTAAAAGATGTGGGGGTGCTTTTGGACATGCCCCAAGACCAAACTTTTGTAAGAGGCTTTGTAAGGTGCTAGATTGACCATCTTCGTTGTATTTAATGGGGCAACCCGAGGATTAGTTTTATTATTCTGAAAATGAATGCATGCAAAATGTGTCCTAAATCGATGCAATGCAAAATTAAGATTGTGATGATGTTGTGCAATGATGCAGGTGAAATCAATGCGATGAGAATAAAATGAAACGAGTTAGTACCAAATAAAACGATTAAATAAAACAAATAAAAATAGAGTAATAAAAAATTGTACATAAACAAGAAATAAGGCACCAGAGCCTAAATAGGGTGACCACTAATCGGGCAGAGTTTCACATGGCTCTAAAGGGTTGGCTCCTACGGCTCACTATATGCAGTTTTGGTGCTAAGAGGTACCCGAATTGTCCTTGTTGTCCTCTACTAAGAGTAGCAATGCCCCCGGTCATCACCCATTATAGGCTCCTTTCAACCGGGTTCAATTCAAGGAAACCCATTCGCTTATACCCATACGAAGGAACGATATCCTTACGAAAGTATAAGGTACTCGAGCCCCGAAGGTACTTGCTAGGCCCATACGGGAGAACGATATCTCCACGAAAGCATTAGCGTTTCCCCCCACTTAAAAAACGGGTTTATATGTCATATTTTAAATGCGTTAAAACAAACGCGCAATTATAACCGAATGTTAGTTTAATAGTCACTTTAATCTGGAATTTTCGATATTAATAGAGCGGTAATTATTTGAAAAAGCTCGACTCTCATTTGTTTTTGAAAAACAAAAATTTCCCCAGCGGAGTCGCCATCTGTAGCGATGTTTTTTCTCGCTAAAAAATGAGGTGTTTTATTTGTTTTGAAAATATTTTCTTCCGCGTGGGATTTTATAAAACCCGTATTTTATTTAAAAATAGAGTCGTCATCGGCCACTCAAGGTGGACCAGACACCATAGAAAACCAGAGATTTAAAATTGATGGGTTCGGGAGTCGGTTACGGATAGGGAAGGATTATCACCCCACACCGCCCAAAATTGGTACTTTAATAATTACCGCTTTATTAATATTAAACTTTCCGGATTAAAGTGACGATTAGATTAAAATTCGGTTATAAATGCGAGTAGATTTTAAAGGCTCCATTATTCGAGAGTAAACGCCTAACCACTATTACTACGCCTGATACTGGCCCCGTTTATGCTCGAATAAAAGGGCACCGCATTGATAAAATATATGTTCGTTATGCAAACTTAAAAAACATGGCAATATAAATAAATAAATACATTGCGATAAAAATATAAATAAATACTAACATAATAAAATACTAATATAACATAAATAAAATACTAATCTAAATCATACATACATAACTATTAATTTTAACACATAAATAAAAACAAATCTAACATAAATAAAATAGTAATCTAAAACATACATACATAAATATTAATCTAACTATAAATAAAAATAAATCTAACATAAATAAAATATTAATATAAAACATAAATTTAAAACATACTAATCTAAAACATAGATAAACATACAAATTAAAAACACAATTTTAAATTAACTACTACTTTATTAAATCATAAAAATTACAACATAAATAAAAAGGAAAGAAAATATACCTAACTAGGAGTTCGAATGACGAACCCCGACTGAACCCCACCGAGATCTACCACGACCTCTCCAAAAAATTTAACTAGATCGAATCCGAAATAGGACCCCGATCGAACCGGTTAGGACCGAGGACACTGTCCCGGTCCTGGGCTAGCCGGGAGCCTAAGCTCCCTTATTTGGCAACCCATGGCCGATTCATTCTTGCTTCCTTCCATTTGCCCTCGCCTGCCTCTATTTATAGGCAATTGGGGAGGCAAATGGGTGATGTGGACCACCCAAAACCACTCTTTTTTTTGGTTGCTTTTTTTGCTTTTTTTAATTAATTTTATTATTATTATTTATATATTAATAATAATATTATTACAACAATACTAAAAATACTAAAAACTCGGACAAAAATGAGTGATTACAGCATGTTTTCATCAAGATTTTTCACCTGGTATCGGATTTGTTGTTCAGGTGATCTTATTGGGTGCAAGTGACAGCTACGCAAGAGATAAACTGATGCAGGTCACAGTCACGTTTAACCATTTCGGCAAAGAATTGATACAGAGAATGCCAAGATGCAGATGGGTTTTTTTTCATGTTGTTAATAATGATTATACTCATTGGAAAATGTATGCCATTGGAGGTAGCATGCATCCCACCATCATCAGCCAAGGCAACAGGTTCATTGCTCCAGATGACCCTAATGCCAAAGAGGTGAATCGAAGAGCAACGCGATGATGTTATGATTGTTATTTTATAATTCAGGTTTAGGTAACCTATGTATACGAATGGTGAGTACATGCAGGTAACGAACAGGAACTATGCACCGGAGTCAGAATGGAGGAAATGGACGTGGCGATCGGAAGGGGATTTGATGTTGAACGGAGCCCATTTCAAGACATCGGGGCCAGACAAATCTCCCCATTTTGACTTCACCAAGACAGAGATGATCGATGCGAAGCCAGCAACATTTGTTGGAAGACTCACTCGTTTTGCCGGGGCTCTTCACTGCAAAAAGGGGACCAAGTGTTAACAATGGAGCCCACACATCTTCATTGCTTTCTTTCTTCGTTTTCCTTTTTTGTATTTCTTTTAGTAGTATGCAAGATGAGGAAAGGGAGATGATGATCGTGGTGTACTTTTGCAGTTGTTTTTAAACTAAATTATATACGCTAGTATTTTAATTTTTACTAGCAATTTTATGTATATACCTCTTTTCATGCAATTTACTCATTTAAGAAGAAAATTAATCTGACTAGCTAATGCAACGAATGTGACTGAAAATTTCAAAAATTACAAACATCATTATTGTATCAAATAATAAACTCATAAAAAATTACAAAAATCTCCATGAAACTAAATTTTTCTTTTTTAAGGAAATATATATCCAAGCTGTTGAAAATAAAATAAAAATTGATGACTACTAGCAGCAGCAAATGTTTTTGGTACACTGAATTTTCAAGGACAAAAATGTATTCAGTCAGATTCATTTCCAGAATCAATGTTCATTGGCTGAGGATTGTTGTTGTTGTTGCCTTTCTTCTCATCATCGTATCGCTTTTTATCTATCCGAGCCTTTGCTTGATATGGTTCTTGCTCCTCCTCTGCAACCACAACCACTCTCTTACTTCCCATCCTTCAAAATCATAACAATAATAGAAAAAAAAAAAAAACATAATACTTACTTGTCATCTTTTTCCACCTGTCTCCAATTATTTTCATCACCTCTGGTTGCGACAATCCCGGATCACTTTTCTTCAGATTCTGTAAAAACAACATTCACAATTCACTAACTCCTAAAACACATGTCTATGTATAAAATAAAACCCTCGTTTCTATTCATTTGCATATATAGAAAGAAAGAAGATATGGGGACCCTACCTCCCTTTCCACCTGTGCGAAAAACATGTAACCCGACAATGCCCTCTTTGGTGCATTCGGATCCTTCTTTTTCCTTTTCTTCTTCTTTCCATCATCTTGTCCCTCTCTACCTTTCTTCTTACTTGCTTTTGAAGAAGATGCAGCAACAGCAGCTGCAGCTTCCTTCCTGGGTTGTTCCTTTTTAGCAGGTTTCTGTATTCCCCAAATTCCAGAATGTTAGATAACTCGAATATAATCCATTTACAACAATAACAAGCGTGTCAAGGAACAAAATGACTTGCCTCTTTCTCATCTCCACTTTTACTAGCATCAGATTCGTCCTCCCCGGAATCATCAGTCGGAGAACCTCCATCATCCTTGTCTAAAACAAAGTCCTCATCCTGCACTCATTCCCCATGTTTACAACATCATCAGTGAAGATAGGAAGAAACTAAAAGCTCCGATGCAAATATCTAGAATGGCTCATCATCTTTCCTATAACTACTAAAGACCAATGTGCTTATCGTGCACTCGATAACCAAGTAAAGATTGCAATCGATACATACTTCAACAATAGAACAACCATGTCCATACTGCAGAACTACCAGAATAAACTTCAAATTACAAATTAAAAAGTTCAGACAATTGATTAAAACAAAAATTACCTCCTCATCACTTTCATCCCCACCAGCTTCATTCTTAATCCGTTCAAGATGTGGGTCAACCGCATCATCATCCTCATTTTGAAGAATCTCAGCCACGCCATCTGCGGTTCGTACATCTCCAAGGTTCATAATCTTCAAACCCTTTGAACTGCATGGTACAACAGCAGTTAATAGATCCCCAAAAGGGACCAAAATTATTAACCAAATGGAAGACCATCTTAACCATACCTGATGAAGTCAAACAAATTGTGATATTCATTTCTCTGAATATTCCGGAATAAAAGTTCTTGCTCAGTTTTTAATCTTATGAGAAGATCAAAGTAATGCATATTTGAGCCACCAGCAGCATGCCTCTCAAATTCAACATAGTCAATCTAACATTTTGAGCAAAAAGAGAGAAACAAGCAAACATGTCAATTAAAATGGATGTCTGTTAATTGCATTTACACCAACAAATCAATCAAGAGGCAATTTAGACATTATACCTCTTCATGAAGAATAAGTGTAGGAGGTTTGGGTAGAAAAAAGAAGCTCTTTTCAAGTGGATACAGGACTCCATCTTCAGCTTTCAGTGAAGACTTGACGGCATAACCATCTTGACAGCTACGGAATTTTCCAGGTTTTGTAACTTTGGCGCCAGATAAACCACGCATTATTGTTGTAAACACCTCATGAATAAGTCCCTGTTTTATCAAGCATAATAATAGGAATAAATTTTCTTGTAAATCAAGGCCATCCAGTGCTTTGGGAAAGCTTATATTACAAGGGGGAGGGGGGAATCATTACCTTGTAAGATGGTTCCAACCTGTCTTTGTATTTTGTATTCAAAATATCTTCATTTAGGGACAGGGCGCTTTCAACAACATAATCAGTTTCAAACTGCAAAAAGGGAACAAGGAGAAGATAAGTCCAAAACATTCATGGCATATCCAGTGAGCACAAATCTAGTCAACATGCAATACCTGCAAGACAATATGAGGGTACAAAGTTTGCCCTTTACGAATAGGTGGATCCAGTGTAACAACAACAAAAGTATGAGGTTGGTTGAACTACAAAACAAACAAACAAGTGGTATGTTAAGTGATTATAAACAAAATGTTGTCTCTTATATCAATGAACATTAGTATTCATATCAGGCAAAGAATTGAACCTTTGGAAGCAAAAACAGGCGCACAACACTGCTATATTGAATTTTGAAATCATTAGCCTGTCCTTGGAGTCGCAAGAATGAGAGATGAAGTTCAACACTATACCGACCCCTATATAAAGAGCATGCTAAATCAGACATTTAAAGGAAGAAACAGATTTGTATAAACCAACAAAAGAACAAACCAAATATCAAATATATACAAAAGACACATCGAGTGCGATTAGATGTGCCATTTTTATCCCTATGTCGATGTTTTAGGGCAAGACCTACCTTGGTGTGAGGATTGCAATGCCCTCAAAAGTGACAACAGCTTCCTCAACTCCAGTACCTACATCAGCCACTGACATGATTTTTTCACGGAAAACCTAGAAGAAAGTTATTTGTACACGGCATTAGTGAAGTAATCATTAGCTCTACAATCACATATTACTAATAGACAAGTGACAGCAGATTTACTTGAGCAGGTGGCCGATTTTCATCTCCAACGAAGTGGGTGTTAGAATTAGGTATGTGGAAACTTATCTCCATAAGTGAATCTTTCTGTCATGGAAGAAAGAGAGACTACTTTAGCGGAACAAAAATCAAACATTTGCCTTGTTCTTGAACAAATTTATTGCAGGTAAAGCTTTTCCTTTATCAGTGAAGTTTACATAAATAAGGTGGTCACAAGCATTTAAAGAGAAACTTCTTTCAACATTAATAAACAATCAGAAGGGCAGAGAGAAACACACCTCATTAGCTCCAGTTGTATCATCCAGGTGGAACTCCAAGAGGACATCATTTTTTCCTTGAAGCTGAGTTTGTGATACATCTGTTAATGACACTTCAAAAGCTTGCTTCGAACCAGTCACAAAGGTAAGCATATTCCCTACAAATACAAATGGAGGCTTTCAAAACTACAAGAACAGGCATTCTATGAAATAGCAAAAACCAGCTGAATGCAAAATCCAAAACCTAGCCACAAAGGAAAAAGATCAATCATCCAAGAACCAAGACAAATGCTACTAACCTCAGGATCTCAATAGGCAACTAGAAAGTAACAAACTGAAGCATAATTCTCTCTACCGCACAAGAGATGAAGTTACAGCACGGGAAAAATATACTACCATCCACTAATGGCAAGACAGTACACAGACAGAAAAAGTATATAAAAGCAAAACAAGGCACGCGAGATCACCAATGTTTAACGTCAAAAGCTTAATACCTCACTAGGTTTGATATCCTGTGAGTGGACCCATGCGGCATAGAAGCATAGCAAACCTTAAAATGATGGGAAATTGTTCACAAAATAAGAAAATTGTTCTAAAACTCAAACATTCACAAGCAGATAATAACGAGTGCACAAAATTGACCAGACGTCTAACACAAAAGACACAGAAAGGTTTGAAAGAACTTCGTGTAATCTGCTTTTGTGGCCACTAACAGAAGCGGTCTATGTTAGACAGAATTTTTAAGGAAATGAAGTGAGGTTTCACCAACCATTTAAATCAACTTCTCCCCAGTTATGACCACTGACAGAAATCTGCTTTTCTTCTGGTGTTATTCCACAATTATTCTGGAAAAAATTGGTCAAACCGGCAACATCCTACACAGGAAAATTAACATAACAAAATAAGAATCATGATAACACTCCCATTCAGGGGAACAAATACAACTCTGATATTGTTTCTCATTTAACATGATTTATAAATACTACTGGCAACCATTAAGCATGTAGAATGAGAAAATAATTTGCTTATAGAGATAACGCTGAATATTAACCTGGTCACAGAATCCTGTGAACTTGTAATACAACCCATCTTTGATTCTAACACCAAGTTGATTTGTCCTAGGAACTTTCGTCCATGTAACCCCTAATAGATCGTATTTATCAACTTCTACTGCTTTACCGCCTCCTTGTTTCTTCCATAAAATACCTCCTGAATAAATTTTAAGCTGTCCAGGATTCTGCATTTCATCACATAGATGACAGGCATGTAAGATTCCAATTTTTTCTTTCTTTCTACGTTTATGAAAGGTAAAGTGGAAATAAGAACTTGAGTAAATATTTATGAAAAGCAGAAAAAATGCCAAACTCTATATCTTAAGATCTTACTAGTAAGACAGACAAAATGAAAAGAACCACAAGATTTCAGAAATTTATACTTTCCTCAGTTTTCACGCAAATTCTGTTTAAAATACACAAATATAGAATTCAGAAACTGTAATACCAACATTTTCAAGCTTGACATATAAAAGAAGGAAGCATATGTTCCATTATTTTGTCCCTACTCTTTCCATTTTCAATTTTTCATCTTCGTGGGAGGATTAGACGTTTTATAAGCCAACTATGGTTTCAAGAAGGATTATAACATGGAATTAGGCTCCTTAAGTGTAAATAGAAACACGTTTATTTTTATTTCTTTTTCGCAACAATCCTTCAACATAAAAACAGACTAAAACGTAAAGGAAAAACACTGAATACATGTTCTACAGAATTAGGTAGGGTTCCAGACTAGTAATCAGATAAAAAAAAACAGCATAAAGAACCCATATTTTATTCCGTCAATTAACAAAGCCTTAACTTCAAATCATAAAACTTCACCATAAACGAGGAATTCTACAAATCCTCAATCACACATATAAAAAGCAATGGTACATTTCCTTCTATCAAACACAAGGATCTAAGAAGCATACTGAAAATAAAAAACGGAACTGAAGTATAAAATATTTGTAAAAGGAGCTTAAAAATCAGCGTTTTAAAAAAGAAGGAAAATCCAGCAACAAGGTAATAAAACAGCAAGAACCGATCGAGTTTCCTCCAAAAATTTAACCTAAACACGGAGCAGCCAAGTGATGAAAAGTACTAATACGGAAATTAGGTTTAAAATTGATTTCAGAAAACGAAATCGAAAAGAGCAAAATAACAGATTAAGCTACAAAATAATCGATGAAACAAAAAACAGAAAGTTCAAGAGAGAAAGGGCTGACCGTGCCACCTCGGCCGCCGAGGGAGATGTTGTTGAAGAGATGGCCGTCGGCCATGGCCGTGAATGCGGTTCGGATCGACGGGGAAAGAGGTCCAGATAACGAGAGAAAGTGAAGAGATTTCTGAGGGGAATGAGAAAATCTGGAAAAAGGTTTAGCAGCGGAGGTTTCTCTATTTATACTATGAGAAGGGGTGCGTACTGCGCACCTATGTCGTTGTGGCGCGAAAATAGGGAAGGGGAGAGGAATCTGGTACGTTTATGTAGAAGTGTCTTTGTAATGGACGGAGCAATTATATTATGCCACGTATCCCTTAGATTCCATTCTATCACCCGTGTAGTTTTCCCTTAGAAAAGCCGTGGTCACCAAATCACGAAAAGTACCGCAACTTATTAGTTTAATTTGGTATTTTAGTATTTAAATTTTATTATTGAGATTTGTGTTCGAATCACTTTTCTAGTTTAAGTATTTTATATTGTGTTGTTGATGATTTAATATATGTTAAATATAAACTTTATTAAACTTGAATCAAAACCTTAGCCTAGCATATATGGTACGTTCATGTCCATTCCATAATGTGGGTTGGATTTTAAGTCCTACCCTTTGCAATTTACTTTGTTTCCAATTTTACTTCGGCTTTTGGGTTATGCTCTTTAATCTAAAAGTATACTCCTCTGTCCTATTAAATTTGTTCAGTATTTGATTTTTTAAAAGTTAAAATTTTTAATTTTTGATTATAATTTTTTAAATATTTTAATTAATTAAATTTTATAAAAAAATATATTTTTAAACTACAAGATTTTTAAAATATATTTTTTTATCACTAATAAATTTAAAGCAATAAGTAGTCAAAGTTAAAAAAATTGACCCTAAAGAGTTAATGATAGACATTCAATGAGACGGAGGGAGTATATGGTAATATATAACCATGTATGGGGTTTAGCCCTGCGGCTTATCTCACCTGCTCTATACCCTTAGAGACGCGGGTTCAGCACCGGAGTCGAGGTGTCACTACCATATTTGTCTGTTGAGATATTTATTTTGATATAACAAAGTAAAAAATATTTTTGGACTTGAACAAATATTGCAAAAACAATTTAAAGTCCATTTAATTTGAAAAATATGTTTGAAAACTTTTAAAAGTTTTTTTTGACTCAAACATATATTTTCAAGTAATTTAAAAGTCCCTAACGGCTAGTTTTTCATTCCACACTATAAATACAAGCCAAAGACACTTGAAGAAGAAGTAGAGAGAACATATCCAAGAAACATGATCAAGAGAATTTGAGTCAAAAGCAAATTTCTTCATTTCTCTTGTACATATTCTATAGAGTGCTTTTCTTGTATATCTTTTGTATTTTTTCTAGTGAGCTTAATTTTCTGTAAACACCCACTTTTGTGAGGTAATTTGTTTACTTCTTATCCCTTGTAAAAGAAGAGGTTCTAGTTTAGCATTAGTGAAAAACTAGAGTGGTTCTATCTTAGCCGTTAAAAGATAGGGTTGTAAAAGGTTTCCTCCCAAGCCTTGAAAAGGGGAAGAATTCATAGTGAATTGAGAAATCCTTAGTGGTGTGCTAAGGTAGTGGATGTAGACTCGGTTGGGTAGTCGAACCACTCTAAAATCATTGTGCAAATTGTCTACCTTTTTATCAGTTTTAGCCAATTCAACAAAGAATCAAAAACAACCCTCTTGGCGGTAATTGAAGATTGATTCGAGCGTGCAACAAGTCTTTTCAATTGGTATCAGAGCCTCGTCTCCATCGAATGACTAACATCCGGGAGTAAAGATCATTTGCTCGAAGTCCACCGTTCAAGAAAATGGCAAAATTTGAAGAATGCCACTCTATCTCGTGTCCTCCGCTCTTCGAATGAGAAGCATACTTCCAATGGAGCGACATCATGAAGTATTTCATTAAATCTCTCGATTTTGAGGTTTAGGATATCATTGAAGATGGATACTTGGAAACTCCTAAGAAGAAGAATAAGCAAATGAGTACAAATGACACGAAGGCGAAGCTAAACGCAAAGGCGATGCACACTCTTCTTTGTGGCCTCAATGAAGACGTTTCTAAGAAAGTCTCCACATGCAAAAGTGCAAAAGAAATTCGGGATAAGCTTGAAAAGCTCTATGGCAACAAGAAGGGAAAAAGAAAGATGATGATCAATCATGTGCAAACCTTTTCTCCAATCCAAAGGTGGATGGTGTTTTGGCTCTCGATGAGCCCGAGGTATCTTCTAACTCAAGTGAATTAAATTCATATACATTTGACGAGTTACAAGATGCTTTCGATGAATTATTTTTGGAATTTGAGACCAAGAATTCCAAATTAAAAAAATGATTTCTAAACTTGAATTTGAAAACAATTTTCTTTTGAAAACAAAATTGGATTTTGAAAACCAAAATGAAATTTTGAAAAATAATTTAGAGTTTTCAAAAACAAACAATGGAGTTTTAGAAAAAGAAAATCTTGATTTGAAAGTTAAGCTTGAAAGCTTAACAAAAGAAAAAATAAATTATTTTTAATAATTCATCTTGTCACATAATGGCGAAATGCTCACATTGTCATTATCATGGTCATTCTTTACATACTTGTCCTATAAAGAAAAACTTATAGCATTAGACAAGTATGAGTTCCTAAGGGAACTAGGGGCATTGAAATTAGTGTAAATGGATCCAAAGCAATTTGGATAGCAAAATCCAAGTGAATGTCTCTTGTAGGTGTGTTGGAGCAATGGCAAGCAAAGCAAAGATATGGAAATGCTCTAGTCACACAAATGAAGAAAATAACATCTATACTACTTCTTTATTTATTTGGTTATCTATTCTTTTATTTTTAAAGTCTTGGATAAAATGAATTTCATATGCTCTTAATTTGATTTTATCTTGAAATTCAATGTCTTTTAAGTGTCAAGCATTTGAGCTAAATTTATTAAAATGGAATGTTTTGTTTAAGGGGGAGCTTTTGATTTTTTTAAATATCTTATCTCCATTTTTATTTTACACCAACAATTGGTATGTTTATCAATTGGTACTTCAATTTTTCAACTTTTGGTGTTTTGAACTTAATGAGATTTCAAACTTTGTTTTGAAATTATTTTTGATATAACAAAAAGGGGAGAGGTAAGTTTGAAAAATTCAATTTCAAAGAGAAATGAGGGGAATCTTAAACATTTTTCACATATATTCTTTTTTTATAAAAATTATTTTCCTAAGGGGGAGCAATCTCAAAAATGTTTTTTCAAATGTTTTCGTTATATCAAAAAGTGGGAGATTGTTGAGATATTTATTTTGATATAACAAAGTGATAAATATTTTTGGACTTGAACAAATATTGCAAAAACAATTTAAAGTCCATTTAATTTGAAAAATATGTTTGAAAGCTTTTAAAAGTGTTTTTGACTTAAACATGTATTTTCAAGTAATTTAAAAGTCTCCAACGACTGGTTTTCCAACGACTAGTTTTTCATTTCACACTATAAATACAAGCCAAAGACACTTGAAGAAGGAGTGGAGAGAACATATCCAAGAAACATGATCAAGAGAATTTGAGTCAAAAGAAAATTTCTTCATTGCTCTTGTACATATTCTAGAGAGTGCTTTCTTGTATATCTTTTGTACTCTTTCTAGTGAGCTTAATTTTCTGTAAACACCCACCTTTGTGAGGTAATTTGTTTACTTATTTTCCCTTGTAAAATGAGAGGTTCTAGTTTAGCCTTAGTGAAAAACTAGAGTGGTTCTATCTTAGCCGTTAAAAGATAGGGTTGTAAAAGGTTTCCTCCTAAGCCTTGAAAATGGGAAGAATTCATAATGAATTGAGAAATCCTTAGTGGTGTGCTAAGGCAGTGGATGTAGACTCGGTTGGGTAGTCGAACCACTCTAAAACCATCATGCAAATTGTCTACCTTTTTATCGGCTTTAGCCAATTCAAAAAAGAATAAAAAACAACCCTCTTGACGGTAATCGAAGATCAATTCGAGTGTGCAACAAGCCTTTTCATTGTCTAAATAAAAATTTGAAAATAATATATGAAAGAGAGAGAAAAATAATAAAATAATATTAAAAATATTTTAAAAAATTCACCTCGGCATCACCGTTAGTTTTTTAACGGCGGGTGACCAAAATCAGAAAGGAAAGTAATGTTAGTGACCATTTTGATGAAAAAAATTAGTTAGATGACTAAAATAAGAAAATGATGATAGTTGGATGACCATCCGCGTAGTTTTCCCTTTGTTTTATGTGATTGAATTGGGCTCGTTGCCTTTTTCTTACAGAGTTCGGCCCAGCACATTTCATGATTCGGGCCATGCAAGTTTAATTGATTTTCTTTTAAAATTAGCTATTCAATTCGTTACCAATGAAATTAGAAACTTGGAGGATGCTACAATAACTCAAACCCTACACATTTTGACCCGATCTTATTTTATAATATAATTTTTTAGAATAATATCCGGGTTTGAGATTAAAATGGAACAAGTTTAAATGATCGAGATTGATGTGTTAAAGTAAGTGAAGTTAAGAGCGAATAAAATTTGATTCTACTCAATGTAAAAAAAAATCAATTTTTTTTGACTCGAATGATATAATTTTATAAACTTGACTTTGTAGCGACCTCCTTTTTTCTAAATCGCTAAAAAAATATAAAGTTTGAGTAAAAAACACTTTTAAAAGCTTTCAAACATATTTTTCAAATTAAATGGACTTTAAATTATTTTTTAATATTTTTTAAGTCTAAAAATATTTTTCATATTTTCTATATAAAAATAAATACCTCAACGTATTTTTTTTTTTGCTTTCTGTGAATTTTATTGAAAAAATTTGAAACTTTTGAATTTATTTTGATAATTATAATTGCATTTTGTTTTTTTTTTGGTTGAAAAGTTTTGAAGATTCGAATTTTGGATTTTTTGGGGGTTTTTGTTTTAGAAATTCTTTTTTTTTTGAAAAAATAAAGACTAGAGTCGCCATCGAAGGTAGACCAGAGACCAAAAATAAAACCAGAGATTCTTTTGAAAATAGGTTCGGGAGTCGGTTAAGGATGGAAAATGATTAACACCCCACACCACCCAAAATTGGTATCTAGTCGAATACAATTTACCTTAATTGAAAATTTGCGAGTTCAAATTTTAATTTAATTTAAGATCTGTTTAAAAATACGAGTAAATTTTAAAGGCTCCGTTATTCAAGAATAAACGAAATAACCACTACAACTGGTACTGGCCATGTTTACTATCGAATAAAAGTGCGTAGCACTAATAGTTTATATATCTGTGTGCAAGAAAATAAAGGAAAGAAAATATATATACACAAAATAAAAACATGAAAGCGAAAATTAAATAGCTCTGAAAAAGAATCGGATCAAACAAAAATAAAATGCCTGAAATAAATACAAAAATTAAAAAGCAAAATTTCAATTGCGAAAAATTAAATGTGAGAAAATAAATGATGAAATTTAAAATGCAAGAAAGTAAATACGGAAATTTAAAAGGCAAGAATTAAAGTGCAGAAATTAAAACTATACTAAACGGACCATAAATAATACGGGTCATATCCTGTTGCAGGTAATTGTAAGACTAATTCGAACAAAAAAATTAAGACAACAATAAAATATATGAATTCAAATAAATATATATAACATAAATAATAGAATTATAATATATGTCATAATATATATAATATAACATGCGTATATGCATATATAATATAATGTAAATGATATAATATATATACTAATAATGGCATGAATAATAATAATAAACATAAAAAAAATCAAAATGGCAATAGAACGGCAAGTACTAGCACATGACTCAATGCAAGTAAAAAAAAATTAAAAGAAAAAGGAAAAGAAGGCCTTAAAAATCGTGGAAGATGAATTATTTCCTTTGGTTCATTTCGACATAATCAATAAAATAAAAAATGATCCCTAAATTTCCTTCGATCTCTTTCCAGTTTTGAAGGAATCAAAACCCAAGCCTTTCTGCGCCATTGCAGGCTGTAACTCCACTCCCTAAGCGTCGATCATCGGCGATGTCCTCGCCGACTGCTCATGGCGGCCGGAAAAGGTAAGCTTCGAACACCACCACTTTGCCTTGCTTTTTTTTTGGATCTAGGGCTTGATTAGAAAGCAAAATCGAAAAGAGACCCCAAATCCCCCTTTTATATTTTTTAGAAATTAAAAGCCCTAAATCAGTTCTGAAGTCCCCTTTTTTGAAACCCCCTTTTGTTTTCAGAAATCCTAAAAAACTCAAGTTTTTTATTTTAAAAAGAAATACGATGAAGATATTGATTCTTCACTGAAAATCAAAGAAGAAAATAAAACCCTGATTGCTATGCGAATTTGAAAAAAAAAGAATACCAAGAAATTGCTTTTTTGTGTTTTGTATTGATAGTGAATCTGTTCAACCACCTATTTTTTTTTTTACATTGCTTGCTTATGGGTTTTATACCCAAATTTTCATGAATTTCAAAAAAAAAAAAAAATCCTCATTGGTTGCTGATACATTTTGTCCTTCTTGTTGGTATGTGCCGTTGAAAATCCGAATTAACCCTCATTGCTTTTTGTTTTGCATGTTATTTCCGCCATTCATTCACAAAATAACCTCATTTGTTTGTTTGCGCTGAGATGGACGAGGGACCAGTGCATTGTTGGAGGGAGAGGCGACCAGTACGGCGAGTTGCTCTTGCTCGGTTGGCATGTGGCTCGATAATGAGGCCGAGAGTTGTCGTGGCAACCGAAAGGTTGTAACTTGGTAGCCTCTAGAACTCTTGGAAGTTGAAAGGGTTACAAAATGAGTGACGGCAGCTTGTAATTAGAGGAGGCTAGGGTTAGCCTTCATAGGTTCAATATATTGGGCCTCGGTTTAATTGGGCTTGTGGTATTTGACTTGGGTTTAGTTGGATAATTGGGTGAAAAGTTTAGGATATCCGGGTCGGGTCAATAGGTAGGCAGATGGGTAATCATGTATGGGGCAATTAGGTTTTATAATTTGGGTCTGTTTGGGTTTAGGTCAAAAGAATAATTGGGTTAGTTTAATTTGGGTATTGGTTGTTGGGTCGGTTTGAGCTGTAAGGGTAATGTAAATGGACATTTAATTTGGATTTTTTTTCGTTTAATAGTTGTTTTTATTTGAATTTAATTTTTTTTTGATTTAATGTTTTATTGGGTTCGAATAAAAATCGGACGAAAATGGTGATTACAGACTTGACTCGAAAATTTTTCAAATAAAGTTTGAATTATAAAATTACACTTTGAATAACTCAAAATATTTAGCAATTAGTTGATTGATTTCAAAGTTCGAGAGTCGTACAATTCTGCCTGATATATATATATATATATTACATATGAAAAAATATGAAGAATATATTATATATAGTTATAGAAAGCTGTTTAAATCGTAATCAATTAGTATCAAACAACTCGAGTCAAAATTTATAAACTCTACTCAGTAAAAATTTAAATAAAATTTAAATTATAAAATAAGATTCGTAAATTTGATTAACTCAAAATTTTTAATATGACTCAATCGAGTACTCACCCATAACCAAAGTTATCCAATAACATCCACCACCTTTAGGGTGAGTTGCACTTAATACAGATGGCCTTGTCTCCCTCTACGATAGGGACTTGCATGAAGCTCCCTTCAATCGCCTAGGCAATTTTAAATGAATATACATTTTTAAATAATTAATTAAAAAATGATTTTCAAATTTGATTATATAAAAAATGATCATCTTTCAATCCACATAAGGTAAATTCGTGTCCTATAAAAGTGAGTTTTAAACTCGTGTCCTATTAAAGGCAAGTTTTATATTTTAAAAACACGGTAAATTATTATTATTTTATTTTTTACCAACTTAATCAACACGAAGCTCGCGTTTTGTTAAAAGCGAATTTCAAACTCGCGTCTTATTAAAAACAAATTTGCCTTACGTGGACTAAAAGGGGTCATTTTCAGTGGCGGAGCTAGGATTTTTATCTAGTGGGGTCAGAAGTAAAATATGAGGTATGAAAAATTCTCATTCCACTACAAAAAGTATAGTTGACCCCATACCCTAACAAATTAAGTGGGGTCAAATCTAATATTTCTTACGAAAAATTCTATATTACCACATTAAAAACCGCATACCCAACAAACCAAGTGGGATCAATTGCACCCCCACTTAATATGCTACATCCGGCCATAATCATTTTTTAATTAATTATTTAAAAACATATATTCATTTAAAAATGGCAATCGCTCAGCCGTTTCTTTTTATTTTAAGTTTGAGTCGAGTTAAGTAATTGTTTAAATATTTTTGTTATTAAATTAAAATTTATATATAATTTTGATGTTTATAGCAGATAATTACCTCCCGTGATTAGGAATAAGTTTTTTGGTTGAGTGGTAGGTTATGTTGGCTTCTTGGTTAGGCTAATTTCTAACATTTTAGTAGGTGCTAAAGAAACCAAAGAAAGTGTGTGCCCACTACCCTACAATTTGAGTCAAATATTTGGTTGTATCATCACAACATTTGTATTTTTTTGTTTGAACAATTTTTACATGGGAGAGAGGGGGAAAATTTGCTCTTAATAGGTTTCGAATTCACAGCCTAAAAGAAAGAGGAGGGTGTCAACTGAGAACTTTAACCACTTGATCTAGAAATTGTTGACCACAATATTTGTATTCTCAAATCTATAAGTAATATATATATATATATATATATATATATTGATTTTAAGATTATATTTTAACCCAACTTTTACATGTACATATATATATATATAATTTATTTGCTGTTGCTAATCAAATGAAATTATTAATTTATTATGTGGAAATATAAAGCAAAATAATTATATATCTTTAAAATTTTGATTTATATGTACTTTCTAGAAAGAAATATATTTACATTTTGAAAAAGATTATTAATTTTATACAAAAAAATACTAACTTTGTAAAATTGATGTGAATTCATTAATTTTTTTATTTTTCTAAAAGCATTTTTTATCAACAATCTTTAGGGTAAGAGATTAAAGCTTTCAGTCGACATTATTTTCTCTCCTCCTAGGTTGTGGGTTCAAAACCCATTAGAAGCAAATTATTCTTTTCCTAAATAGATATTGTTAAAAAAACATTATTTTTTGCTCACACTTATAATTGTTATCTAACACACTGAATCAAGTAATCAAGTAGCCATACAACATGTATATTTTCTAAAATGAAATGTGATACACTATTGATAAGGATTTTTTTGTCTCTTAATATGTCAACTAGAACGAATTCAGTGACTTGACTCGACTCGAAAATTTTTCAAATAAAGTTTGAATTATAAAATTACACTTTGAATAACTCAAAATGTTTAGCAATTTGTGGATTGATTTCAAAGTTCGAGTCGATTCCCTCTGCTCTGCTTGATATATGTATATCACATATGAAAAAATATGAAGGAATATATATGTATATCGTATATGGTTATAGAAAGTTGTTTAAATTATAATCAATTTGTATCAAACAACTTGAGTCGAATTTCATAAACTCTACTCGTAAAAATTCAAATAAAATTTAAATTATAAAATAAGATTCTTAAATTCGATTAACTCAAAATTTTTAATATGACTCGATCGAGTACTGACCCATAACTGAAGTTATCCAATGACAACCACCACCTTTAGGGTGAGTTGCTCTTAATACAGATGGCGTTGTCTGCCTCTACAATAGAAAAAATTATTAGATGGGTCTGGCTCACCACATCATCCATGGTCTCATCCAATAATAATTTTCCAACTCATTTTTTTCAAAGTGAATCTTCACTTATTTCCTACATGTCATTAAACGAATGAACCTCATTGGATGGGACCAAGGATGAAGTGGTGAGCCGGGATCATATAATAATTTCTCCTACGATGGGGACTTGCATGAACCTCCCTTCAATCGCTCAGGCAATTTTAAATGTATATACTTTTTTAAATAATTAATTAGAAAAATGACCTCTAAATTTGATTATTTAAAATTTGACCCTTTTTTCAGTCTACGTAAAGTACACTCGCGTCCTATAAAAACGAGTTCTATATATGTTAAAACGCGGTAAATTAATTTTTTTTCTTTCTTACAAACTTACTCAACACGAAGCTCGCTTTTTTGTTAAATGCGAATTTCAAACTCACGTCCTATTAAAAGTGAGTTCGCCATACGTGGACTAAAAGGAGATTATTTTTCTAATTAATTATTTAAAAAGATATATTCATTTAAAAATGTCAATCGCCCAGTCACCTTCTTTTTATTTAAGTTTGAGTCGAGTTACGTAATTGTTTAAATATTTTTGTTATTAAATTAGGATTTATATATAATTTTGATGTTTATAGCAGATAATTATCTCCCGTGTTTAGGAATAAGTTTTTTGGTTGAGTGGTAGGTTATGTTGGCTTCTTGGTAAGGGCAATTTCTAGCATTTTAGTAGGTGATAAAGAAACCAAAGAAAGTGTGTGCCCACTACCCTAAAATTTGAGTCAAATATTTGGTTGTATCATCACAACATTTGTATTTTTTTTGGCTAAACTATAAAATAAGTATCCAAATTATGTCTTTTTTGTAATAAGTGCCTAAAGTATTTTTTGTTTGAAATAGGTGCCTAAACTTTCATTTTGGTTGAAATAGGTGCCTAAACTATTTTTTGACTGAAATAGGTGCCTAAACTTTCATTTTTGGCTTGTTTTAAAGTCAATTTTGGCACATACTTGGGCACCTATTTTAACCAAAAATGAAAGTTTAGGTACATATTTCAGCCAAAAAAATACTTTAGGCACTTATTTAAGCCAAAAATAAAACTTTTGGCACCTATTTCAGCCAAAAAATACTTTAGGCACCTATTACAAAAAAGAGGCATAGTTTGGGCACTTATTTTGTAGTTAAGCCTTTTTTGTTTGAACAATTTTTACATGGGAGAGGGGGATGAAGGAGAATTTGCTCCTAATAGGTTTCAAATCTACAAACTAAGAAAAAAAGAGAGTGTGTCAACTGATATATATAACTACTTGATCTAGAGATTGTTGACCACAACATTTGTATTCTCAAATCTATAAGTAATATATATATATATTGATTTTAATATTATATTTTAACCCAACTTTTACATGTACATATATACATAATTTATTTGATGTTGCTAATCAAACGAAATTATTAATTTATTATGTGGAAATATAAAATAAAATAATTATATATCTTTAAAATTTTGATTTATATGTACTTTCTAGAAAGAAATATATTTACATTTTGAAAAACATATTATTAATTTTATACAAAAATACTAACTTTGTAAAATTGATGTGAATTCATTAATTTTTTTATTTTTCCAAAAATATATTTTTTTCAACAATCTTTAGAATAAGTGGTTAAAACTCTCAGTTGATATTATTTTCTTTCCCCTAAATTGTGGGTTCAAAACCTATTAGTAGCAAATTCCTCCCCTAAATAAAAATTGTTCAAAAAAACATTATTTTTTGCTCACACTTATAATTGTTATTTAATACACGGAATCAAGTAGCCATACAACATGTATATTTTCTAAAATGATAATGTGATACACTATTGATAAAGATTTTTTTGTCACTCAATATGTCCACTAGAACGAATTTAATGATTTATCCTCTACGTTTTATTGACCCATATAGAAAGACGCTGATTATAAATTTTAAAGTTGTTTTGTACTCAAGACGAGGATTAAACCCTGTACCACTTGTTAAAGTACGAGAGAAGTGTGAAGAATTAGTACCCAATTATGTCCACGTTATTGTTTTAGTAACCTAACTATTATTTTTGATAAAATGATAGCTAATGTTATGTTTTTGTTCCGTTTTGATACCTTGGCCTTTAAAAATTAACGGAGATAATGAAGTAGATTGGTACAATCACAGTTTTAGTCCAAAATACTTATGTATTATCAATTTAGTCCAAAATCCATCAATTTAAAACATCATCTTAATTTTGGAGTAAAACATCATCTTAATTTTGATAGAATTTTGTCTCATCCCTTTCTCACTCCCTTATATTTTCGTCTGCATCCTAATCGTGGAGTTTGAATCCTCCAATGGGCCCCTGATTAGCCCCCCTATTGATCCTTAAATCCTAAAGTTTTGATTGTCCCTAGCGTGTTTTTTAAACTCCAAAACTCAAAAAAAATGTTCGATTGGAAGAAGAAGAAGAAAACGAGGAATTTACAATTTTAATACAAAAATTAAACTAATGTTTAAATTGATAAATTATTAGACTAAATTGATATATTGTATAAGTTTTTGGACTAAAACTATTATTAACCTAAGTCAAGTCACCATTTTCGTTAATTTTAAACGGTGGAGGTACCAAAATAGAACAAAAACGTAAAGTTAGGTACTATTTTACCAAAAATAATAGTTGAAATACCAAAACAGTAATGCAAACATAATTAGGATGCTAAATATGCAGTTTTCCTTACTATTTATGTCTTTTAATGTGTGTAGTATTTAAGAAAGCTAATCTCTTTAGAAAAGATAAGTGTCTTTAGAGATCCACTAATCGATCGGATAGTCAAGAATACCCATATTATTTTATCTTATATGAATTTAAACTCGAAATTTAACTTAAAAATGTAAATATCTCTAGCTTAATAAAAAAATCTTTAAACATACCATTCTTTCTCTTAAAAAAATCTATTTTAATTTTAAAAAATCAATTTTATATAAATTTTACCTTCCACTCACATAATAAATGTGACACAATCTTATATAATAAAAGTACTAGTTAAATTTGTTGTTATTGACTCCAAAATCATTAATGTG
Organism: Hibiscus mutabilis; assembly: GCA_019671005.1. Classification (NCBI taxonomy): domain Eukaryota; kingdom Viridiplantae; phylum Streptophyta; class Magnoliopsida; order Malvales; family Malvaceae; genus Hibiscus; species Hibiscus mutabilis. The sequence goes on from CM033729.1 coordinate 49,017,178, forward strand.
TTTATTCAGTTATTATTATATTTAGATAATAAGATTTTATTCCTATTCAAAAAAAGATAATTAAGATTTTATTCCTATTAAAAATATTAATATTTTATTTAAAAAAGCTACAAACATTCTTAAGTTAATAAAAGATTTAACACTTACTTAAACTGTCCTAAATCACCCCTTTTCACGGCGGTAAATTGTTCTTTCTGTATCTAACACACCTGTGGAAAAATAAAGCGGCTCTTAAATTTCACTTCCAAGGCAGCAATTTTAACATTCACAGATAGATTAGATCAGCTCTCAAATTTTCCGTCATTCTTTCCTTTGATCCAAACAACAGAAAAAGCAGAGAAAACCCAACAAAAGAAGAAGAAGAAAAACCTTCAAAAAAGAATGAAGAAATTAAGAACCTATTACTCGCAGTTTCGCCACAACAGTAATCAAGCAAAGGAGCGAAAATGGATCTTGCCATTAGCTGTTGGCTCCATCGTTTCATTGTTCTTACTCTTTTTAACAACGTTGACCTCTTTCGGCGGTTCCCCTTTTCTTTTCTTCTACTATCCCCCCGCCTTAATCGGCGGAGACTCCTCCCCTTTCGTTGAGAACCAACTCAAACCCATCCCTGTCTCCACTCTCCCTCTACCTCCCCGCTTCGCTTACCTCATTTCGGGCTCCGCCGGCGACGGCCGGATGCTGAGAAGGACCCTTTTAGCCCTTTACCATCCTTTGAATCAGTACGTGGTTCATCTCGACCGGGAAGCTAGCTCCGAAGAGAGGCTCGATCTGGAGAAGTATGTGAAAGATCATCAACTGTTTAACAAATTTGGGAATGTTAGGATGATCGTGAAAGCTAATTTGGTTACTTATAGAGGTCCTACTATGGTTGCTAATACGCTTCACGCTGCTGCAATTTTGTTGAAAGAAGGTGGAGATTGGGATTGGTTTATTAATCTCAGTGCTTCTGATTATCCCCTTGTTACTCAAGATGGTGAGTTTGGGTATTCCAAAATATGATTTTTATCCCATTTTTTGGGTTGAAAAATCATTCTTTTGTCTTGTTTTTTTTTCAGATCTGTTTCACACATTTTCAAACTTGACAAGGGATCTGAATTTCATTGATCATACAAGCAATATTGGGTGGAAAGAGTGAGTACTTTTGAAACATTTAGATTTCCATTATGCTCAAAGTTTCCACTTTTGGGTGTCTTTTATTTATGGAAACTGAGTGATTATTGGGTTTTTTTTGTTGGTGTAAATGGCAGGTTCCATAGAGCAAAGCCAATTATTATAGATCCAGGGTTGTATAGTGTGAAGAAATCTGATGTGTTTTGGGTTACTCAAAGGAGAAGTGTGCCTACTGCATTCAAACTCTTTACAGGCAAACATGTTTAAACCTTCAACTTTCTTAAAGTTTTGTGTTGGTTACTATAGTTATGTTTAGTTAATGGTTATTTAATGGTGTCTGAAAGATTTGAATGGTCCTTTTAGATAATGTTTCACCGGATAGGTTTGTTTAAATTGTCAGAATAGTGGAATTAAGGTTGAAAATGGAATATCCGGTTTCCATTTGGTGATTCTTTATTGAGCAAGTTAGAGGTCAAAATTGCAAATCTGATTGTTATATTCTCATGATCTGATAACAATTTGGTGGACTATGGAGAATAAACAACTTCCCTTTTCGTGTTCTCTTCTTTCGAATTGTACGAACGCAGCTTTATCGATGTGGTTATTTAGAGGATGGTTATTTTCGTGTTTATACTTTTTATATCATCACAAGATTTAGGAGTTTCTGCTCCGAAGTGGATAGATATGTAGACTTGTAAATGATATGTCCCAACTGCTTCACTTGATTAAGCGCGTAGTTTGTAGCATTATACTAAAAGCACACAAAGAATGCGTTGCTGCTGGCCAGCATAAAGGATTGCTAGTGAGAAACACATAGAAACTAAATTATTTCTAATTGTATCTTTTCTTTGTTTGCTAATGGCCATGGAACGTGTTGATTATGCAGTGAAGTCTATGGTTATCGGTTCACTTTTTCACTTCCCCTTAAAACGCATAGGAACTGAGTCTTTTAGGAGAAATATGCATGCAGGGAATCTTGCATATTCATTTTAAAATTGATTTTACTGATATTGCCAAAGTATCTATCATAATTTGAATGTGCTAGAAAGATAGTTTTATGCGTATTCATCATCACTGATCTTCCCGTGTTCGCATCTGTAAAATAAGTTCATTAACTACCTTGTGTAGATGTTCGCGGTATCTGCATTAGGTGGTATCTCTGACAAGCATCTCTTTTTCTGTAATAGGTTCTGCTTGGATGGCACTTTCTCGACCTTTCATCGATTACTGCATTTGGGGATGGGACAACCTACCTCGAACGGTCCTCATGTACTATGCCAACTTTTTATCTTCTCCGGAAGGTTACTTCCACACCGTGATTTGTAATGCTCAAGAATTCCGTAACACTGCCGTAAACAGTGACCTCCATTTTATATCATGGGATAACCCTCCTAAGCAGCATCCTCATCTCCTCAAGCTTGACGACATGGAAAGGATGATTAACAGCAACGCCCCTTTCGCTAGAAAGTTCCCTCGGGATGATCCAGTGCTAGACAAGATCGACTCGGAGCTCTTGTCTCGGGGTCCAGACATGTTTACTCCTGGTGGTTGGTGTGTAGGAAGTGGGCAGAATGGGAGTGATCCTTGTTCTGTTATTGGTAATACAACGGTCATCAAGCCCGGCCCTGGAGCAACAAGGTTGGAAACTTTGATCAGCTCTCTTCTATCCAACGGCAATTTTCGGCCACGGCAATGCAAATGATACCATCCCATTGGAAACTTGTTTAGTGGCACATCCATGCCAATTAGGGTTTGGTTATACAGAAATCAGAAGATGAAGATGAAGATGATGGATAGAGTATTCGGTATTCCTTCCGGCAAGGGGCAGGAAGTAGACAAGATCACTTTGTGGATTAGTTGAGATGGATGCATATATTTGCAGTGCTACTGTAACTATCACAAATTGAACAAAGTTTTTAAAAATAGAATTTATTTTGCCTTGCAATTGATTGATTTTATTTGTTCCAGATTGAATAGATTATAAAATATGCATCACTTGTGAAAATACTAATCCTTTCCTTAATTAGCCATGTACCATATATATAATTAGGGTGATTTGCACCAAAGTCCCCAAATTATATCTAGATTCTAAATTGATCCAAAATTTAAAAAAATTCTAATTGAGTCCTTCAACTATTGATATTATTTCAATTAGGTCTTTATGTCAGTCTAGTCGTATTCTTGAGTATTAAATGTCATCTAGGATTTGATGTGGGTCATATTTAAAATAAATGGATCAAAATTTAAATAGTTTGCATATATATATAAACAATTTGGATAAAATTTAAATAGTTTGCATATGTTACATGAACAATTTGGGAAGAGTATGTCATTGAAATTTAAGAGTTATTTTTTTTTTAATATATTAGATCCAAGTTGTCCATATAGTAGATGTATAATGTTTAAAAAAAGACATAATGGACAAAAAGGCCATCAATGTTTGCCAGTTTTTTCAAGTGTGTCATTAATTTTTTTAACTCAACCCTTGAAATTTCAATTTTTATCTAATAAGTCCCTCTTGGATGGCCAACTAACGATCAACTGACGCGGTGTGACAACAAAAAGAATGTTGTCCATTCCCCATAATCAAGGCTTAAACATCAAGCAACCGGCTTCGGAACAACAATCTTTGACGTGAAATCACGTGAATAAAAAAACCTAATGCTTTAATCACAATCTTTGTTCTCTGCTCATATTTTTAGTGTTTCAATGGACCCACATTGTTACTCTCGTGTCCGAGATTTGGAATTCTAAACTTCAACTGAAACGTGAGGGCAGTGTTTAATCTCCACATTGGAAAATTTTAAAAAAAATTCTACGACCAACATATTAAAATAAACTCTTAATTTATCATTTTAATTTCTTAAACATACTTTAATGATTTTCCTTAATTCTGTTGTTGTAAACAAAGAAAAAAATGGAATAGTTGCTGCATAATGCATTTCTGTGGTATTTGATTCAGATTAATTGATCAATATTGATCGAATATCGATAGTTATAAAATTTTACAATAGAATAATTGTTCTTGTTTTGGTTGGAAAATATAGAAAAGTATATGTGAGATAACACTAAAGATGAAAGAAAGATGAAATAATTTCCAATTAATTAGTAATAATTTTTTTTACGTCTCGTTAAAATTCCTCCTTCGTAATCATACACCAGTTAGAATATAATCTGGAGAACATAAATTAAAAAATGTATCAATAGTTTTAATGTCGCATAAATATCTCGAAAGTTGATCGGTGAACTAAATAAAAATGAAGTAAAAAGATTTAATGTCGCAGAAGTACGACACAAACCGAAAAACAATAACTTAAATTGTCTGTGTCTGTGTCATTTCTCCTGCGACATCTCAGCTTCTCCTCTCTTTCTTTTTTACTTAGCATTCTTTCTTCTCCTGCGATTATCATACTTACCGTTACCCTTTGAAATTCTGGTTTTATGGTGGAATGTGCTGGAAATTGTGGACTTTCTGTGTTCTATCTTCTGTAATGGGTTTTGCTCATTTTTCTGTTGAAATGAGTTTTTCTTATTAATAAGTTAACCTTCTTAGCGAGGAAAAATACATGATTACCATCAAATTATTATTTTTTAAACAATTTTTATTTAGTGGAGGGGGAAAGGAGAATTTGTTCCTAATAGGTTTCGAACCCACAACTTAGGGAAGAGGGGAGGGTCTCAAGTGAGAGCTTTAACCACTTACTTTAGAGGTTGTTACTTGATTGTGTCACCTGGTTGAATGAACAATCCCATAATTAAAAAACACCTATAAATGTCGATTTAGTATGGAGATTGTCGTTTGTACAAAATACAAGAGGACGTAGGATTGAGCATGCTTAAGTGCTTAGTATCTTCTGATTTATGGATGGGGAGGGGTCTGAATAGTCAAAATTTTAAAGATGCGAAATTAAACTATCAATACAAAATATAAAAAAAAATTAAAATTTTCAGAGAATGTGATTGGTCGCACGCTCCTCCACCCATCCCTAGATTCGTTGTACCATAAAAAGATGGAAAAGAACAGAAATAGTGCACCAACCTTGTAAAAGTTTGCAGACAAAACAAGCAATGCCAAGAAAACCTAATAAGATTAGAGATTACCATGAATCCTGACGCAGAGAGATGATGTGTATCTCAAAAAATATAAATGAAATAAACACCATCTCCCTTGCGACAGGATTCCATTCGCATCTCTTTGCTGCTTTCATCTCCATTGCTGCTTTCACAACCTGATAAACGAATATATATATATACAAAAAATTGTGCATGTAGAAGCAAGACCGGGTCACCTTGCGTTGAGTAAACTGTCCCTTTGGTTCAACGTTTATTAAACAAGTTTGAAAGATTCTTTAGTCCATGCAACACGATAAAAGAAGGAATTTATACGTGGACAAGAAAATAGAATTCGCCTGTTCTTTTTTGTGTCTTTTTATATGCCTCACAAATAGTTATATGTATCAATAAAACATAAACAATCAATAAAATAATAAACAAAATATTAATACATTTGACATGAAAAAAACACACACACAAAAAAAAAAAACAGACCAACTCTATTCGTGGACCAGATGGTGTGAAACTAAGGTTTGGTTAAGGAGACCGAATTCAAAGTAAAATCCCTCTCAGTTTGCAACATAATTTGGTTTTAAATAAACGTTGACAACTTTAAGGTGGAGATCCAGTCAATCCATGACCTGATCAAGTGAAAACACTTCGTTCGGTTTCACATTGCTGTCTAGTTTGATTCATTATAATAATATCTTTTATTTAAAGTTTTCATGAAAAAGTTGTATTCATATCAGAATAAAGATATGTTTACACGCCCTAACCTACTAGCAATATCCTTTTGCATATATTGTTTTCGGAGTAAATTTTTTTAATCTTTTTGATGTTCTTATTTATGTTTTTACATTAAAATTAGAATTTTGAATTTAGGATTGGAGTTTAGAGTTTAGGTTTTAAGTTGTAGGGTTTAAGATTTAAAATTTAAAAATTAATGTTAAAGCGTAGAGTTTAAATTTTGGTTAAAGTACACAAATGATCACTAAACTATTCCAAAAATATAAAATGATCACAAAACTTTCAAAAGTTACATAATGGACATTAAACTTTAGTTTTTGTGCCGTTAAATGTCATTAAGTTAATGACTGACAGTTACAAAAATTTAAATAATAACACATTTAATCCTCCATACTTACACATTCAATCATTTCAGTCCTAATTTAACCTTTATTATTGATGTCTAAATTGATTAAATGTGTAAATATTGAGTATTAAATGTGTTGTTATACAAATTTTCATAACTGCCATGTCACCCAGTTAACAACAGTTAACGGCTCAGTGACCATTTTGTAACAAAAATTAAAATTTAATGTCTACTATGTAACTTTTGAAAGTTTAGTAACTATTTTATATTTTTTGAATAGTCTAATAACTATTTATTTTATTTTATCTTTAAACTTTTTGTGTTGGGATATAAAAAATGACGTCAAAAAAGAGAACATAAGATCCCCATATTTTGACCGTGTGAATAGGGGTGTTCATTGTCGGATATCGGATCGGATCCGATCTAGTTTTTTCGGATATCAAGTTTTTTGGATTGACGATATAATGATCCGATCTAGTTTTTTCGGATATCCGAAAATATATTTTGATTTAATTATTTTTTTTGAATTTGAAATTTGTATTTATGAAAATTTCAGAATTTCGAATATAACAAACAACAAATTTACTAAATATAACATGATTCACATCTATGAACATTTAGATTTTTTTTAATTTTCGGATATAACAAGCATCAAATTGTTAAAAATAACAAAATTAATATTCATAAAAAATTAAATTTTCGGATTTTCGGAAAATCTGAAACTTGTAAAATTGCGATCCGTTTCCGATCCGAAAAATTTAAAATCAGATCGAATATCCGATCCGAAAATAAAAATAAAATCAGATATCCAAATTTTTAAATCGAATCAACTGAAAATCAGATCAAATTGGTCGGATCGAATATTTTTGAACACACCTACGTGTGAACAACTATATTTATTCTTATACTCCTGTTTATGTCAAAATAGTGAATAATCATATTCTTGGTTGAAACTTAAAACCCATCGTCATGAATAAAATTAAAATTACTTCTATTCACACTGTACATACATATAATATTCTAAATTGCATTTGTATCAATCGGTCACATCACTGTGATACAAGTGCTAGAGGTAATAATCCTATTAAAATATAAACACAGCATCACCCATCATTGTTCTGCAATGCTAGAAAAATTAGAATCGGTTGGATCCATAAATTTGATGAAAACCCGTGTTTTAATATTAAATAAATATTTCTATTAGTTATTACAAAGTCGAATAATTATATATTTTTTAATTTGGTTGGTGGCAGAAACAAATTATGACAACGAAATTAATATATATTTTTAGACATAGGAAAAGGTACCCAATAAAAAAGCATTATTGATCTAGAAAACTTTAAAATCTAAATTGCAAATTCAGCATTTCAATAAAATAAAACACTAAAGGGTAATTTTATCCCTATAATAATTTTAAATCATCAATTTTTTAATTACATTATTTTAATTTTCGTAGTCTTTCAAAATTAATAATATTATTCATAATTCTTTTTTATTTCATCAATTTAACTTTTATATTTTTAAATTATATCAATCTTGTTGTTTGACCACCATTAATTAATATGACCGTTTCTATACATGTAATCGCTATATGTTTTTACATTGACGGATAATATTAGTTATTTGCCATGATTTTGATGACGTATTAGTTTTGATGACATGATAGTACGAATGAAAAAAAATTAAAATTATTTTTTTAAAAATCCAACAGTATTGTCACGTTATCAAAACGAACTCGTCATCATTTTATTGGATGATACTATTTTGTTAAAGAAAATGATATGTGAACATGTTAACTTAAGGGTTGTTACTTATTTAACAACAGTGCAGTTGACATGGAAACGAACGACTAGTTATAACAATTATGTTAATCAACAACAATCAAAACATAAAATCAATGGAATGTATAAGGTTCAATGTTTAAATTGATAAAAGTAAAGACAAAAAAGAAAATATTAATTTGAAATTACTACGAGAGTAAAATTATTATTAAGCCAAAATAAAACAGAACATGTTGTCTGAAATAATTCTTTAATTTGACAAATTCTATGAGTATTGTGAATAAATTATGTTTATTAGTTAACTTATATTTTCAATGAATGCATTTGTTATTGTTAATGGCTCCACCACCATTGTCTCCAACCATAAGAAGCTGTCAAATTTAATAGATGCTTTAACTGCTTGTTGTTATCATGGACCAGACCGAATTTATGTTAATTATTAGCTGCTTGGTCTGCTGGACCTAGGCATGGATGGCAAACGGACGGGACGAGTGTGGATACCCCCTCCTCCATTTTTATACCCACCTAAAATTTTTATGTCTACTGCCTACCCACCACCTACGGCGGGTACAATTTTCAAATCCACACCCGCCTACGTAGGTAAATTCTCAAATCTATCCCCACACCCACTACCCAACTGGACATTCACCACCAAACCCGTATTCGCCTACAAGCAACTAGTAATATCAAATTATGTAAAAATAAACCATTTACTTCTATAAAGAAGAGTACAACTTCGCATATTTTATTGATTGATCAAGTGTATATATATATAATACATTTACACCGGTATAAATTAACTACAGCTAACTAACTAACGATCGCTAACTTAACTAAAGCACATTTTTACCGGTATAAATTCTACTTAACTACAGCTAACTAATTAACTATAGCTAACTTAACTAAAACATACTTATATAAATTCTACTTAACCACACATATTACAAAATTACAACTTTATTAATTTAAGCTCGATCTTAAACAATGACTACAAGCTTGATTATAAACCATCATTTTTTCAAACTAAATTAATTGATTTAAAGTCTACAAACTTAAGGATTAACGTAAATTTTAAAACATACCAATATCTTAGTTCATAAAAAACCATAATAAAAGGCATAATCAAAGTCTACAAACATAAATGGTGCAAAATTAATATGGTGGGTAGTTAGTGGGCGGGCGGATACGGTGCGAGTAAGGTCTCAAACCCATCACCTACCCACTACCCACGACAGGTATGATTTTTTACATCCACACCTGCCCACTACCCACCAAACTCATACCCATCCCCACCACAACTAGGGCGGGTGCGGTGCGAAATCCGCGAAATTATACCCGTCTGCCATCCCTAGACATGACAAAATT
>CM033729.1:50826682-51006860 GCA_019671005.1 Hibiscus mutabilis
AGGAACCATGGTCTTGAAGAGGCAACGTGTGAAGTCGAGGATGACATGAGAGTTCTCTATCCGTATTTGTTTCCATCAGGTAAATTTTGAGGATGAAATTTTCTTTTAGGAGGGTAGAGTTGTAACGACCCAGATTTTGAAAATTCAAGGGTCGGGTTTGATCGAGGCATGGGCCTCGTATTTGGATTGTGTTCTTGGGCTCATAAGGGTTTTTTGGACTAGTTTGTGTATTGGGCTCATGTGGTTTTTGGATTGGGTAGAGATGTGAAGTAGAAGGGTAGTATGGTAAATGACTAAATAGAGAAGTGGGGGGATGAAAGACTTATTTTCTCTGCATTATGAAGAATGGTAAGATCATCTCTCTTTTATGTCTTCATCTCTTTTTTTCTCCATCTCATCTCTCACCCAAAACACCCCACCTAAAGGTAGGATTTTGAGAGTTTGAAGTAAGAATCACGTTTGGTTTGTTGAATGAAGTTTTACCAGCTTGTAAGGATCTACATTTCAAGGTAAGCTTTGTATGGTTTGGAGAAAGAATGGGGTTGTTGAAGAGTTGAGAGGGTTGGACGGGATTAGAGTTTAGAAGCTCTAATCTTTCGTTTAGTTTATGTTTTTGGCCCCTTTTATCTTCCAGCAATGTTGTAATACGTTTTGTAATCCGCTCATGTAATGAAAGAGGTTGGGAGCTCATCCAAGGCTCAAGAAGAGATGAAAGCTTGAAGCTTGGAAGAAGGCTTTGTGTTATCAGCTAAGCTAAGGTTAGTACACTACTAACTCCCATAGTTTCCTGGAAATCATAAAGTTAGGCCTTGAAGCATGAATTGGTGTTTTTGGCCTTGGTATAGTTTGAGTGGTTGTTAATGGCAAATTATAGAATTGTTGTTGTAATGGCCTAAAATCGGTAGTAATTCACCTAATTTTATCACCATAACTTGTAGGAATGGTTTGAGGTTTAACCATAGAGGTTAAACAGGGTTTCTAGGTTAAACTTGCACCTAGGGTTTGAAACTCAGGCTCGCGTACCGGTACGGGGACCTGCGTATCGGTACGCTTTAGTGTAAATAGGGGAAGGGTTGTGAGAGATGTACCAGTATGCCTCCCCGTGTATCGGTACCCCTTGTAAAACAAGAATTCCAGTAACACTTTCACGTACCAGTACTCAAGGGGGAGTATCGGTACGTACTGTTACATTACCTGTGAGAGGCTTCACATATCGATACGCGTGTGTAGGTGTACCGGTACAGTTATAGATCGGTATGGGGCGATCTTAGTATGGATAAAGGGTATCGGTACGCGTTGTGACGTATCGGTATGGCTTGAAGGTTCAAATTTTTCGAACCTAAAATGAGTATCGGTACTCATTGACGAGTATCGGTACCCATATAAGAGTATCGGTACTCGCTGGGCATTCTGCCCAAGAAAGTTGAGTTTATGTTTGGGGGTTCTTAAATTCGAGGCAAAGGGCCCTAGGGGTCCGTTAAGGTGTAAAATGAATATTAAAACTAAGAAATAGAGATTTAAACCCTGTGTATGAAATAAATGGCTAATGACTTGGTAAACATTGGGTAAACCGCGTGGGGTAGCAACCCATAGGATCCTAGGTGGATTAGTCGAGGCTGTATAGTAAATTAGGGTCCTTGCTGTGTGCTGAGGGATGCCTAGGTAATCGAGTCATCCATTGTTGTTGTGATTTGGTTACCCTAAGTGTGTTGCAACACCCAGAAGATTCTCGAATATGGATCCTGATGCTATGTGGACTCAGGCCTCATTCGAAGATGCTTGATGAGAGATCCTGAGCATGGATGTAGGATCTCGATACTATGTGGACGCGGGTCTCATCCCCTTGAGTATAGGATCCCGATGCTATGTGGACGCGATCCTTACTCGAAGTGTAGGATCCCGATGGTATGTGGACGCGAGCCTCACTCAAGTGTAGGATTCTGATGCTTTGTGAACACGGATCTCACTTAGTTGATGTTGGAATTATCTGTGTGATGATAGGTAAATGTATAAGGTTCTAGTATGAGCTGTGTGCGTGATCATACATTCCTAATGCTATGTGTTTAGGCGCGGATATGGTAGCGTCATTGTTATCTTGCCATGATATCAATCTTGTTGTATTGCTTTATTTATGATTTGTATAAAGCATGGTCGAGTGGTTGTGTATCCACTGAGCTTTGTTAGCTCAGCGTTCAGAATCGTTGTTTCCGTTCGTAGGTTAGTAGGTTATTGTGAGGCTTGAAGGAGCACCATCAAGGTTGGATTTTAGCATCGACTCTAGTGGTTGAGTACAAATACTAGATGTAATGGGCTATGTATTTCGTAGGACCCTATATGTATTTGTAACTTTTATTTTGTATTATTTGGTCAAATTCGAATATTTTTAATATTTGTAAGTGGAGCTCTGTATTTGCTATTTTAAAACAGCCGATTTAACTATGCTTTTAATGTATGGACTTATGTTTTTATTGGACTTATTCTATTGGGCTTGGAAAAAGGAAAAATTTTATGAGAGCGGTTCGGGCTTGAGGCCCAATTGTAGCATCCGGGTCGAGGGCGTTACATGATTAAACAACTAATGCATCTAAAATTCTCAATCTATATGGAAATTCTGATAACATGATTCAAGCATGTGAGATAACAAATTACTCAAATTTTCTTGAATTCTGAACCAATCTCTGAAGATAAATTTACTAAAAGATTCTCATATGTCTGAATTAATCAAAATGGCAGAAAAGATTGAATTGATTGGAATCGATGTAATGACTAAAAAATCAACGAACACTAAACTTATTAAATTAACCAAAATGATGGTTATACTCTCAAGTTCTAAAATAAATGAATTGTTTGGAAGAACCAAAAGGATCAGAATGGCTAAAACTCTGTCGAGCACTTAAATGAATGAAATACCCTCGTGACTCAAATAATTGTAATTCTCCTATGTGTTTGAAGCCTGACATGTGTACGTTATTCATTCTTAATACTGTTGTAATAATGGTAAGATATTGTATAAATAATTGTTCGACCATTTGGGACTCGATCATGTTGGGTAGTGTCGACAATTTGTTCAACTATACTATACAGATGGTACAATGTCTTGAATATGCATAGGTTGCATCTATCCGGGTACTTGGTAAGTACTATAATGTTGAGATTTGATTTATTCAAGTGGATTTTGAAGGACAGATAAACTGTTAGTAGTAGTGGATACCGCTAATAATCGTTATACCTTTGGGTTAAATTACCATATTACCTTTGGAATTTAAATGACCAAAATGCCCTTTTAGGCCTAAATAATGGATTGATCTTAAAATATCTGAAATCTAAAAGAATCTTAATATAACCGAAATCTGGATAGTCTTAATGTATAATTCCCTGAATATCTATATGGATTCGATAATTATCGAACTCCTTTAAAAAAGATCTTCAATTCTGAAATCAATCTAGTTGAATAAAGTTCCATGACTTATTTATGTAATGAATAAGGACCTCTAGTGATAAATTGAACCATCTGGTGAGTTATTTGCATACGTATATTCTCTCCGATTTGAAACTAAGATTCTCTTATTTGAATAATGAATTATATCTATCCAAAATATATTTCTCTGTCTGTTCTAAAAAACACATTCTCTGGTTTTTGATAAACTAAAAATATATCTGATTTTTGTTTTCCCTATTCCGTCTGACTACACTAAACTATTTTACTATATGATACTTCTGGGCTATGTTATGAAGTCTCTGCAGGTTCAGCGCTGGTAATTCCTTATGGACCCAAGGTAACCCCTTGGGTAGGTTTCGACACTTCGGCTCGAGTAATTTCTTATGGTCCTAATATAACCCCTTAGGTTTGCACCTAAGTCCAATGGACCTAGGGTAAGTCCTTATGAGCCTAAGGTAACCCCTTAGGTTGGCACCTATGTCTAATAGACCTAGGGTAAGTCCTTATGGGCCTAAGGCATCGCCTTAGGTTGGCTCCTATGCCCTATGGGCCTAGGGTAAGTCCTTATGGATATAGTTCTAGAGAACTTCATAATGGTGTACGGTTAGAGGGTAGTTAGGTGCTTCAAATCAAACTTGTATTCCTCTTTTAAATCTACCCTACTGAATAAATTACCAATGTATAAAACTTTTTGTATGGCTACTATTTGCACTCAATAGAACACACTAAACTCTTTGGTTTAACTTCCTTATCCACCACTCTTCTGATTCTTTGGATTATAAGCTTCTCGCTTGATACTCAATGATTGAATAAAGAACAACTATGTCAGCTTCAAATATAACGCTTTACTGAAATATTGAATTGTAATTAGAGTATGTTGTTGTCCGGAACATTATGATAATGTTATGATTGCCATATATCTGCTTGTGCCTTTAGCAACTTTTGGTAGTTCTGTATTACTGAGATTTTCTTAGCTCATGATGTTCCTTACCATCTCAGGTTAAAAGATTGATCACGATGCAGTTATTGACATCAGCATATGAGTTCTTTTGGCATTGCTTGCGGAGTACAGTACCTGTGTAATTAAGAGGCATGTATGTCACGTCTTGTTTTTATATCAGAGTCTGAAGTTTGTATATGATTTATGTTTCATTGTTTGAATGATTTCTCAACTTGTATTTATAATCCAAAACTTGTTTTATGGTTTTAAATGGTTTGACAATTTGTTTTATCTAAATTTTAATGTGGGTCTTTCTGGTGACCCGAATGTGACACCTCGAGTTGGACCGGGTTACCCGTATCGATCTATAGGTATTATATAGCGTCCGTATATCAAGTTTGCAAAGGGTCGTGATTGGTCGTTCGTACAGTCATGGTCCACTAGTACGTTCACATGGGGTTGTAATTAGGTGTTCGTGTGGTCTTGGTTTGCTAGTACTAACATTTGCCCCTAGACGAGGGAAGGTTATAAAGTAACCTTCGTAAGCCTAGCAACTCAAGTTGGGTTTGCAGTGAATTCTTGTCCCCTGGTGATGAGAAAATTATAGAGTATACATGTTGAAGTGCGAATTCTTAAAATCCCACTTTCTTTAAGATGTTGAAACATAAATATAGGTTTCTGCTTTTGCGAACTTGTAAGATAAATAGGTAGCGAGCTATATTTCTTGTGTGTTCGCATATTCACATTGGATAGATGAATTCTTGCTCCCTTTTTGGAAAGGATTCATAGGAATCAGACTGTTGTTTTAGCAAATTTTGTGTATACTCATTCGCTGGTGCAAACGTTTGCCCTCTTTTGAAAAGAATTCGCAGAATGCGAATTATTTGGCGCCTTATGTACAAGTATATTAAATCATTGTTCTTATAAATAGTATGAATACTACTTATTAAAGCTTGTTCTCTTAAGAGCATTTTCGGAGAACTATTGCTCGCGAACCTTTATTTTGGCGATCGGAAGCTTTACTATGCACACTTACTTAGGAAGGGTCCGCCAAAACAAAGGGTCGCTAGCCACTTCCAAGAAAGTATGCATAGTAAAACGTCCGCTAAAACAAAGGGTCGCTAGCCACTTCCAAGCAAGTGTGTATAGTAAAGTGTCCGCCAAAATAAAGGTTCGCTAGCCACTTCCAAGCAAGTGTACATAGTAAAGCGTCTGCCAAAATAAAGGTTCACTAGCCACTTCTTAAGTAAGTGTACATAATAAAGCGTCTGATCGCCAAAATAAAGGTTCGCTAGCCACTTCTAAGCAAGTGTGCATAGTAAAGCGTCTGCCAAAATAAAGGTTTGCTAGCCAAACTATTCACACAGAAGAAGAATAAAATGCTAACACTAGCCAAACTATTTTCAAATTACACTTACCATAAATTCAAAGAGAAGGCTAAGTATCCACCGCTTCCAAATAAGCACATGATAAATAATATATTAGTGAATGTGCAAATAAAATATAGTGGTCAAGATTATCTCATCCGGGGGGCAAGAATCATTCCAACTCAAGGTAGCTATGCGAATACATATAACATAGTTTGCCCCAAGAGAGCGATATAAAAGAGAACTCTCCTACCGCCCTAAGCAAGCGATCCTACCCCAAGCGAACAATGTAAGTATGCATACGACTATAAATCGTAAAAGCGATTATCACTCCCATGTAAGGGTGTATAAATAATCGTATCATTTAGTGCTCATAAAAAATACGGTGTTCATAATATGACTAATATATATGTGAAGCTAACGGTTCTACATATCCAAATAAGCAAGCAATATTTCTCCGAAAATGGTCCCAAGAGAACAAGTTTAATAAACAATATTCACACTATTTATAAGAATAAAGATTTAATATACTTGTACATAAGGTGCCAAATAATTCGCATCCTGCGAATTCTTTTCAAAAGAGGGCAAATATTCGCACCAGCGAGCGAGTATACACAAAATTTGCTAAATCAACAGTCTACTTCCTGTGAATCTTTTCCAAAAAGGGAGCAAGAATTGCTTTATCCAAAATGAATATGTGAACACACAAGAAAATATAGCTCGCTACCTATTTATCTTACAAGTTCACAAAATCAGAAACCTATATTTATGTTTTGCCATCTTAAAGAAAGTAGAATTTTAAGAATTCACACTTCAACATTTATACTCTATAATTGTCTCATCACTGGGGGGCAAGAATTCATTGCAAACCCAACTCGAGTTGCCAGGCTTGCGAATGTCACTTTATAACCTTCCCTCGCCTAGGGGCAAATGTTAGTACTAGCGAACCACGACCATGATAACACCCAATTACAACCTTCTGCGAATGTACTAGTGGACCACGACCGTGCGAACACAACAAATCACGACCCTTTGCGAACTCGACATGCAAACGCCACCCCAGACCACGTGATCCATATCGACACCCGAGCCACGACAACTCACGGGACACTTGTCTTTCTCGATTGACACGTGTCCTCATCTAATCCAGCCCCTTATAATGAGCCATGAACCCCTAAATAGGGCTGAAGCTACCCAGAAAACTAGACTCAAGTACTCAAATCTTGGGGAGAACTCTATCATCTCCACTGTCAAGAGTGTTGCACACAAATGTGATCAACAATATTTATTTTTAATTAATTGAAAGTGGAACCCAAAGTATATTATTTTATTGAGAAAAAAATTAATGGGCCACATTAGCATGAAAGCGAAACAAAAGTTGGGTGACCCCAATGAAAGTTTTAAAAGTTCGGTGACCAAAATGAAAGCGCCCTAAAAGTTTGATGACCATTTATGTAGTTTACCCTTGAGGAAAAAGAAAACTAATGGGTGACGTCAGCATTTTCTAACGGAAGGTAACACGAGGGATCAAAATGAAAGCTAAATAAAAGTTGGGTGGCCCCAATAAAAAATTTAAAAGTTTGGTAACCAAAATGAAAGCGCCCTAAAAATTTGGTGACTGTTAATGTAATTTACCTGAAAAATTAAAATTGTGGCTTTAAATGGAAATGGATTCTATGGGTGACGTTCGTTAAATACTGTGATAATTAGTGTAGTTATCTATGTGCGAAAAAGGAAGAAATTTTTTTGGACCTATTTGGTAATTTTAACTGTGATATAAATACAAAAAAAATATAATTAAAGGATTATATTCAATACAAAATATTACTGTGATATATTAAATATCTTAATTTAAATTTAATATGGTAAAATTTTAAAAAAATTAATGTGATATTTAACTCGTTAGAATTTGATCATTATACTTTATGAAAATTGAGAAATTGTTCAATTACCATTAAACACATTAATTGATAATTTTTACTAGTTCTTGTATTGAATTACTGGTTTTTTGATTCGTGATTTAACAAGAAGGTTTTGATAATATCATTTAATTAAACTGACTTCTCAATTTTCGTAAAATATAAAAATTAAGGATATAACCGGAGAATTTACTTAAATATTACACCCAACTTTCTTTTCCACAAGTATGGCACAAACCATTTTATTTCCACAAATATTGTGATTGTTACAGAACTTTTAAAGTTTGAATCATTAGAATCCGACTTTAAACAGTAATTCAATTTATCGAATTAAAAAAATAGAATATTGTTCAAAGTCGGAGCCTCCTGCCACCGGCTTTCATGTATTTATTGTTCATAGTTGGATTATAATGGTTCCGACTTTATTTTTTTATTCAAAAAAATAAAAATACTATTTAAAGTCAGATTCTAATGATTCTGACTTTAAAAGCATTGTAGCAATCACAATATTTATGAAAATAAAATGAATTGTGCCATACTTGAGAAAAAAAAGTTGAGTGTCATATATAAGTAAATTCTCCGATATAATCGGTGAAGTAGGGAGAGAAAAATACAACCGGCCACTTTGACCAATCTTACTCCTCAGTGGAGGTTTTGGATATGTGCGAGATGAGCGACCGCACAGGGCCCCAAGAAAAGAGGGCCCAAATGAGTTGAATTAAATTTTTATAGGGAGAAAACAAAAGATTTTGGTTTAATAAATTACAAGAAAAAAATAAAAAAATGATTTTAAATAGGGATCCATAATATATTTTTTACTAAGATAAAAATATATTTTTAAAAAATATTATATATCTTTGAGATTATAAATTAAAATATTTCGTTTTAATAAGTTGTACAGGGCCCCATAAATCTTTGAACCGGCCATGTTACTCCTTAAGAGGGTCGTTGGAACTTTGTGTAACACCCCTTACTCATTTAGGAAATTCGTACGAATGAGTGATGTCACACAACCTCGGAAGTTGTAGATTTTAATAAAAAAATTTAGAGTTAATTGCACTATATGCCCTCAAACTATGACATTCATTCTAAATTGGTCCCTAAACTTTATAACATTCTAATTTTATTCTCAAACTATGATCTTTATTCTAAATTGGTCCCCAAACTTTTGAGCATTCCAGTTTCATCCTCAAAATACGACTCTCATTCTAAATTGGTCCTAAATTTTTTAAACATTCTAATTTCATCCTCAAATTATCATTTATACCACATCACATTATTACATAATACATATCAATGTTTCATGACAATTAACAATTTTTATAACGGTTTTACTAGCATAAGATATGATTAGCATATATTGATAATTTGCGGATGAAATTAGAACGTTCAAAAAGTTTGAAGACCAATTTAAAATGAGAGTCATAGTTTGAGGTTGAAATTGAAATGCTCAAAAGTTTGAGGATCAATTTAGAATAAAAGTCATATTTTGAGGATGAAATTGAAATGTTTTAAAGTTTAAAGACTAATTTAGAATAAGTGACATGATTTGGAGACATATGGTACAATTAACTCAAAAACTTAATATATGAGATGAAATAGCCATTTTACATTTTTTACAAGTGTTGGGGGTCCCAAAAATAAATTTCAACATATTTGAAACTTTAAAACGTACAGTTTTAGGAGTACAAGAAAATAAATATGAAAAATCCAAATATAGATATAAATTTTTTTAAATGCTATTGTAATTTTTCTGTTTTAAAGGTATCGAAACTCATTCCATTGATTTCGATATCCCATATAATGAAGTGCAAATAAGTTTGGTATGCGAGGGAGAACCAAAATCAACTTGAGGCCCACTAATTTTTTTTATCATTCAATTCGAGTACAATATGTAGTATATGTGTCACCGAATTGTAACACGTCAGATTTTATTAATGATATAATTTTTGTTCTAAGCCCAATAATTTTTTAATTAATCGAATTTATTAGTTAAATTCTAACGATTTTGATATTTAATTATGAGTTTAAATTATTTTTTAAAAATAAGTATAGATTTAAATTGATTTCTTTTGTCAAAAGTTACAAGAGAAATTCTTAGCCCTGTTTGCGGTTGAGGTTTGGTGGAAAAGCCAGTTTGAGAAGACAGAAGCAACAAAAAACATGCAGCTTTTGAGTGTCAAAATCTTAGTTTATCCAGAAGCAACAAAAAACATATAGCTTTTGAGTGTCAAAACCTTAATTTGCCCCTTAAACTAGCTTCTCAAACCTTGGTTTTGCCACCTCAACCGCAAACAAAGCCTTAGTCGAAAAATAAATAACAGCTACACATTCACACATCACAAGTAGATAAATTTCGTAACTCAAACCCATGGTGTAGGTTAAGTGGGGAACGCCCTTAAGGATCAATTTAACATAAAATTTAAAAAGTACGGTAAACGAGTGTTTTTAAAAGTGCTTTTTGGATTGTTTATTTTAATATTTAAATGTTCGATATCGTCGGTGATTTTAAAAAAATAAAATGTTTATTTTATACATTATTTTAAAAATATACAAGTATTAGTCATATAAATGAAGACAAATGGATAATTTTACTAGCGATTTTAGTCTCAAAGATATTTTTGAAAAATGTTTAAATATACATTTTGGTACCTAAGCTATATACACATTCTCTCAAGTTGATACCTAAAGAATTTTTGCTCCTAAATTGGTACATGAACTAGACATCTTCTCTTAAGTTTATATCTAAAGAATTTTTGCTCACAAGTTGGTACATGAACTATATACCTCCAGATTAGTATAAAAACTTACAATTTCTATCAACTCGGTCATAAGTCGAAACAAATCAAAAAATTTAAACATATATTTTTAAAAATTCTATCAACTTACTCCTTGTTATTCTCTTAAATTGTTTGTTCTTTTTTCCAGAAATGTTATATTACTTTCATGGTGTAATAAAAAGGCATAATGCAAAAAAAAATACTCCTAACGTTTGATTGAATAGTCACTTTGGCTCATATTTTTTTTGAAGCATTTTTAACCTCCAACATTTTATTTTGAGTCAAATGGTCCCTCTGTAGATAGAAACGGTTTGTCAACTAATAGTCAACACCAAATACTGACATGGCAATGCCACATGTACATAGATGCTGACGTGGCACAATAACACGTCAATAATTGTTTTTTATATAAAAATATTTTTATATATTTATTTTATTAGATTATTATCATCGTGTCATCATCTTATTAATTTAAATTGAAGAAATCAAAATGTGCTTTTGTGGGGACTTACTCCTTGTTATTCTCTTAAATTGTTTGTTCTTTTTTCCAGAAATGTTATATTACTTTCATGGTGTAATAAAAAGGCATAATGCAAAAAAAATACTCCTAACGTTTGATTGAATAGTCACTTTGGCTCATATTTTTTTTGAAGCATTTTTAACCTCCAACATTTTATTTTGAGTCAAATGGTCTCTCTGTAGATAGAAACGGTTTGTCAACTAATAGTCAACACCAAAAATACCGACATGGCAATGCCACATGTACATAGATGCTGACGTGGCACAATAACACGTCAATAATTGTTTTTTATATAAAAATATTTTTATATATTTATTTTATTAGATTATTATCATCGTGTCATCATCTTATTAATTTAAATTGAAGAAATCAAAATGTGCTTTTGTGGGGACTTACTCCTTGTTATTCTCTTAAATTGTTTGTTCTTTTTTCCAGAAATGTTATATTACTTTCATGGTGTAATAAAAAGGCATAATGCAAAAAAAATACTCCTAACGTTTGATTGAATAGTCACTTTGGCTCATATTTTTTTTGA
Source organism: Hibiscus mutabilis (assembly GCA_019671005.1). Lineage (NCBI taxonomy): Eukaryota > Viridiplantae > Streptophyta > Magnoliopsida > Malvales > Malvaceae > Hibiscus > Hibiscus mutabilis. Next base: position 50,838,183 of record CM033729.1, read on the forward strand.
AGCATTTTTAACCTCCAACATTTTATTTTGAGTCAAATGGTCTCTCTGTAGATAGAAACGGTTTGTCAACTAATAGTCAACACCAAATACTGACATGGCAATGCCACATGTACATAGATGCTGACGTGGCACAATAACACGTCAATAATTGTTTTTTATATAAAAATATTTTTATATATTTATTTTATTAGATTATTATCATCGTGTCATCATCTTATTAATTTAAATTGAAGAAATCAAAATGTGCTTCTGTGGGGACTTGAACCTAGAAGAGAATCTCAACGCCCAACCATCAGACCAAGCTGTAATCTCTATTAATATTTGAAAGTAATAATATTTAGCATATTGTTAGGTTTTTTTTCACACGTTTCATCGAACACTTGCAAAGGGATTCACCATATCTATGACTTCCCCATCAAACCAGTTTAGCATAACATTACTGCTCTTGAAGTCCCATGTACATATGCAGGTTTGGTGAAACTGTGAAAATAGTAAAGTTCATTAGCAACATCCAAATTAATCTGAATCCTCTTCATCCAGTTTCCGGCTTCGTCAGTGCTTTCATTGCGAAGCCAATCCCTCATAGACCATTTTTTCATATACTTGAAAACAATACAGAAAACTTCATCGTTTTCACATACACCTTGAACTAAACACTCTTGAATTTTGGTCTAATCTCGCGATTTCGATACGGAATTTGTCTGCTGGTAAAGAACAAGATGATGATAAGAACAAGCACAAAACAAACTGCTGCAATTCCAACTTCCTCGTACAGTTTCACAGTTGCAAAATTGGTTTACTGTTTTGAGTGGAAGATGGTTAATGGGGAAGCCATTGATATGGTGAAGCCCCTTGCAAGTGTTCGATGGAATGTGTGAAAGAAATTTGACGATATGCTAAATATTATTACTTGCAAAACTGATGGTTGGGTGTTGAGCTTCCCTTCCCAGCAACCCAGGTTTAAGTCTCCTCAAAAGTATTTTGATTTCTTCAATTTAAATCAATAATAATTTAATAAAACTAAATATAAAAAATTATTTTTATGTATAAAAAAAATTGCTGACATGTCATTATGCGACATCAGCATCTATGTACATGTGGCATTGCCACGTCAACATTCGGTGTTAACCGTTAGTTGACTAATGTTTTCATTCATAGAGCGGCCTTTTTGAATCAAAATGAAACGTTGGGGCTAAAATGCTTCAAAAAAATATGAGCCAAGTGACTATTCAGTAAAACGTTAGGGGCGTTTTTTGACATTATGCCTAATAAAAATTTAACAACAACTTGTTGTTTTAGGATAGGATGCAGTTATTCAACTGTTGATTTGATCCAATAGATTTGATTGGTTTGACAATATAAAAAATTACTACATTGATGAAATTTTTAAATACGAATGATTAAATTTATTGAATTGTTTTAAATTATGATCAACGTGATAGAATGTATAAGCTTTAGGAGACTAAAACTATTAATAAAAGTACTAAAATAATGGATGAAGTTAAAGTTCAGATACTAATTTAAGAACGAAAATTCTTTAAGTATCGACTTGGGAGATGATGTCTAGTTCAAGTACCAACTTAGAAGCAAAAATTGTTAAAGTATCAGTAGGAAAATGTGTCTAATTCATATACCAAATTGTATATTTAAGCCTTTGAAAAATAATACGAAACGACCTAGGTTTAACTTATTTTTTAAGTTTAGATAATATTTGTTTTTATATTATATAAGTTGGCAATCATCCGTTACAAAATGCTAGCAAAGTTTGAATTAAAAATAAAAATTGTGGTAAGCAGCTTAAAATAATGCAAAATAGAGTTGGTCTAAGTGATAATTAGTTTGGTATCGTTTAAGTATATTTCAAGTTTGAGATCTTATGTATGCAAAAAATTCTCGTTGAGAGATTCACCATTAAAATAAGGTGTGTGACACGGATCAATTAAGATTAGTCAGAAAAAAAATCCTAAGAAATTAAAAGCACAACAAAAAAAAAAAGAAATTGTGGAGTTTTAAATGGAAATATATTCTATTGGGACGTTGGTCATAAATACTACGATAATTGGTGTAGCTATTTATGTGCCAAAAAGGAAGAAATCTTTTTGAACATATTTAGTAATTTTAAATGTGATAGGAATAAAAATATAATTAAATTATCAATTATACAATTTTTTTGATAAATCTTAATCTTAATTTTACCTAAAGGAGAGGGAAGGAGAAACTTTAAGAGAAAGACGATGGTGCTTTTACCGGGTCTAGAACCCATGACCTAAGGGAATGTGCGATAACAAAGATGAGCACTTATCCAACCAGCCATACAAATTACTATTGTGATATATTAAATATATTAATTTAAACTTAGGTTTAAAGGCGTAAGATGCTCTTGAATTTTGAGAAAAAAATAAATTAAGTCTTTGAGTTCTTTTTGCATTCAATTAAACCATTGAAACAATAAATTAAATTAATTAAGCTCTTTGACCAACATTGATTGTTGAATCTAACGAATTTTTTGGATAAATGTGTCGTGTCACAATGTTGTCACTTTACTTTTTTAAAATTTCTTTATTTTATTTTAAAAATTATTTTAAAATTATAAAATTCTAAAAACTTATAAAAATATTTTTTAAATATATAACCGTCATATGGTAGAACTGTAGTATCATTTGACAACAATATTTAAAGAAAAAGCTGTCAGAATTTAATGGTCAATATTGGTCGAAGAGCTTAATTGATTCAATTTATTGGTTCAAAGGCTTAACTGAGTGCAAAAAAATTCAATGGCTTAATTGATTTTTTGGCATAATGATAAAAATGCCCATAACGTTTGACTGAATAGTCATTTTAGTCCATATTCTTTTTTTGAAGCAATTTAACCATCAACGTTTTATTTTGGGTCAAAGGCCTCCTTAGGGATGAAATCTGTTAGTCAACTGACGATAAATGGCTTGAAATGACATGACAAGACAAACCTACATGGCACTGCACACCGCAATAGCAGTGTCATATAGGCAAATATGTTGACTTTACAAAATGACACATTCTTCATCCGCAAATAGGCCATTTTGGCCCAAAATAAAACGTTGAAGGTTAGATTGCTTTAAAAAAGAATAAGAGCCAAAACAACTATTCAGTCAATAGTTATGGTCATTTTTTGGCTTTATGACAGTTGGTATCTTGTTGTCCGTCAGCTTCATCTTTAAACAATGAACAACAAGATACCAAAATAGAAATAAAACATAATATTATGTACCATTTTACCAAAAAAACACAAAAATAAGTGAAGTGCCAAATAAGTAATTTACCCAATAAATTATCCTATATTAATATTTACATAGTTCAATTAAATAAAATATTTTAATATTAAATAATATTTCAATTCAAGCTAATTCATATTAGAAAGAATGATCTAACACCCAACAGTTATAATCAGAGACGGAATATCTTGAGAACTAAGGAAGATCATGAAAAAAATGAAAAAATTAAATTAAGATAATGATGAAATTTTATTTTACCACCTTAAAAAATAAAAGAAAACACAAATTAATAGTAAACTACCGGTAAGCAAAATCATCATCAAATAGAAATAAAAGGGTATACCGCTGAGTTGAGTTCCCACCATATGGAACTTGTTGCGTCACTGTCACAGGTGCTGCTGCTGAAGAAACTGGTAAATAGGTTGGGAACTCCCTAAGCAGATCAGGATGGTCTTTGAAAAGATGAGCAACCTGAAAGCGATGAAGCAAACGACACATAAATTCCCCGGAAAAAGTATTTGATGGCTACCGACGACACACCGATAACAGCCGGAACAATATTCGTTACCTCAGCATAGACATCTGTCACGCCCTTTTGTTGTTTCCAGTACATATTCAATATGTCCAGAAACGATTTATAAACATGCTCATCGTTTTGGAAACGTTTCTGCATAGTGAACAGAGATGTTAGATGGACATCATTCAGCAAAGAGATTACGGCACAACGGTTTCGGCAACTCACCTTTACTTTGGTCATGAATCAGATAGCTTCACCAAATTTATCAGTTTCTTTCGGAAGAGCCTCGTCGTTGTAATCATCAACTGTAATTGCATACCCCTCCGCCAGAAAGGTGGGTTTCACTCGGGCACCTGTGTCAGTCCTGCATTTGGCGAAAGATGTACCGGATATTAGTGTAGTCTTAAACAATCAACAATTTGTTGTTGGTCGGTTTTGAAAACAGGGTACCTTTGAGCCTTGAAATCCTTTGGGACTTGAAGGAACATGTCATGCTTCTCTTTTTGATCCTGAACCGTCTCCTTGACTTCATTTAGATTCATTAAGGCAACGTTTGAAATTGGTTTCTGTGACATATTTGAGATCAAATCCTTCTAAGAAGTTAAGAGTTCAGAGTTTCAAAGATTTTGGTTAAGAGTGTTGGTTTCTGTAGGAGTTTCACATACCTATAGTCAATGTAAATAGACTCCTTTTATAACTTAGATTCTAAAAATAAATTTATTTAAATCTATGAAGACTTTAAAGTATCTTTTTTAAAGATATATCATCATCGTTAAAGTAATATATCATTATAATCCTATCCCTCCGACGTTGCCGAAAAAAGAATCATTAATTCAAACCGCAAAGATATCAGAATATAGCATGTAAATAAATATTGAAGAAAAGGGAGAGAGCAGTTACCTTATCCATTTGTATATGCGGCAAGGTGGGTGCAGCAGAGCTATGCTCATTATAACGCTGAGTTGAGTTTCGACCAAATGGAATTTGTGTTGTAGGTGCTGCGGAAGAATCTGGTAAATATCTCGTGAACTCCTCAAGCAGATCAGGATGGTCCTTGAAAAGAGAAGCAACCTGAAAGCAACGAAACAAAGAACATCTAAAATTTTCTGGAAAAAAAAGAAGAAAAATCAAGATACTAGGATTCGGTAGCTACAAAAGAACCAATGAAACACAGTTAACAAGAACAAGATATATTCACCTCGGTATAGAGCTCATTTATGTCCTTCTGCTCCCTCCGGTACATATTCAATACATCCAGAAATGATTTATAAACATGCTCATCATGTTGGAAGCGTTCCTGCATAGTAAATGGAGAAATTAGATGACTAAACATGGATATCAATGAGCGAAAGAATACAGCACAATGGTTTCAGTATTTCACCTTTATTTTGTTTACAAAACTGATTGCATCGTCAAATTCAACAGTCCTTATCGGAGGAGCATTATCGTCATCAATGGTAATCCCATACCCCGCCGGCAGGAAGGTATTAAATCCATAAATCAAGTTGTTATGCCCTTTTAATAAGGCTTTCACTCGGGCAATGACACCAACTGTGTCGGTCCTGCGCAAGGCAAAACATGTATCAAACATTAGTAGTTTTAATCAACCAACAATCCATTGTCCGTCAACAAAACTTGAGGTTCAGAAAGGGATACCTTTGTGCCTTGAAATCCCTCATGACTTCAAGGAACATGTCATACTTCTCTTTTTGATCCTCAAACGTCTCCCTGACTTTATTTACATACATTAAGGCATCGTTTGTAGTCAGTCTCTGTGATGTACTTCCCATTCCTCCGCCTCCGGCAATGCTAGCTCCACCGGGTAATTGGTTTTGCCCATAGGTAAACCAGTAGAAATAATAAAAGAAAATTCAGACCCGCAGCTACTCGAACAATACGAATAAGGAAACCCCAAAAATTTGAGCTAAACCTAATTTACTTTCAATAGATGATTACTCTTTAAAGGAATGGTAAAACACCCTTTACTTGGAAGTAAAGTATTCGATTCGAAGTTGTAAACAAAACGATCTCGCATGCAAATCCAGCAAAATTCCCAATTAAAATCTAACAAAACCAACCATAAAAACCCTAAAAAAGAGAGCAAACAAATAGATTATAAAATCAGATGAACGAACAAAAGAAGCAGCTTACGATTCAGCCATAGAAGAACTAAATGGAGAAGAACATAGAAAGAGAAATATATAGTTGATTTGAATAGACTCCTTTTATAAGTAGGATTCTAAAAATATATTTATTAAAATCTTTTTAAAAGATTTTAAAATATCTTCTTAAATATGAAATAAATTACATAAATGATCAGCGAAGTTTTAGGACATTTTTTTACAAAGCGATCAGTTAACTAGCCACACGGCTCTCCCTTTGCATCAAGGCAGTCAGCTCAGCAGGTGGATTCATGAACAATGCCTCACCCGCAGGGGCACCCGACTTAGCGATGCGAGGCCATAAACAGCCTCATTCATTATCCGAGGGATATGCTGGATTCTCGTTTCCCAATTATGTTTAAAATTTGTGTTATAGTTATTGAATTTTTAGTTCGTTTTTAATATGATCAAAAATGTTGATATGATACATTAGTTTTCATTTTTCAAGAATAAAATAATGGGTAAATTACAACATTCAACATTTAACTTTTTTTTTCACTCCTATTTTGGTCGCTAAAATTTAACAAATTTCAATTTAATAATTAAACTTTTGAATTGTTCATATTTCGGTTACTCTCAGATGAAATAGTTATACACATCGAAAAATTCGATTTCGGTACATGTTTACAACCGATCTGATTAGTTATATACATATATACAATATTTATAAATTCTATGCATTAAAATATCACATAGTCTAGTGATTTTGATAATTTGGCTATGGTAGGATTACAAAAGGTGAATTCTCAATTTTTGACTTTCTAGTTGTTTTTACACTTTTATCACATCCAATCGATTATTAAATTTATCATATTTGATGTTTTAAGGCTTAAAGGTCAAATTAGCCCTCAACGAAAAATCAATTAAGCCCTTATAAATTTTTTGCACTCAATTTAACCCTCGTAATTTAAATTACGATCAATCAGACCCTTATAATTCAAATTGCGATTAATTTAACCCTCCCATAACGTTAATTGTTATAGTTGACCGTTAACTCATAAACTATTGCTAAGATGTTGACACGTAACACATCCTGAAAGCGCCACACCATACAATTGTAAAAATCTTTAAAAATTAATTTTTAAAAAAACTTTAAAAATATTTAAAATTGTAAAAAATATATTTAAAAATTTAAAACCCCTTATCATTTTTTCCCTAATTTCTTCCTTCACTTCGATTCTCAAGTTCACTTCAGTTACTCTCCCCCTCCCACTCTACCGCAGCATGGCCGATTCTTCCACCAAGCCCCTCAAAGTCATCGTCGGAGCTTACTCCTTCAACGCCGAACTAAAAGATGCCATGGTCGACCCCCTCCGCTCCCTCAACAAAGAAGTCGAAGACCTCAGAATCACCTTTTACGTCGGCGCCTCTACCATCCTCCCCAAGAATAACGCAAGACTGGAAAGTTTTTTTTACTAAGAACAAGTTTTCTAATGAATCTACCAGTGAGTCATAACGATTTAGTACTCATTAGGGTTTCGATTTGTTTTATGGGTATGACGTCGATTGGGGTTTTTCTGAATTTGGGTCTCTGACTTGTGTATTTAAAAGCTTGTGATATTTTTCTAGATCAGGATTCTACCATTAGTGAATGATTTGATGTGGGGGATTTAGAAAGTTGATTAAATTGGTTGGTAATAAAAGTTTTTTTTTACAGTTTTGATTGAATCAAAGTTGGCGAGCTTGGAAGCTTCAAGGTATGTGTGTTTCCAGATCCTCCCAATGTGGAGGTCGGGGATGATGTAACAGGGCATCTCTCGGCTAGGTGTTTGGGTGTAGTTTCTCTTTTAGATTGGGATTGGGTTAGGACCAAATTGAAGAAAAAAAAACCCAAAACTATGCTTGTTTATAATTTTAGGGTTTATGAGTTTTAAATTTAGGGGTTATGAGTTTTAAATTTAAGGATGCGGTTAGAATTTAGGGTTTATGGTTACAATTTAAGGTTTATAGGTTAAAACTTAAATCCCTAATTATATTACCCTAAAACTTAAACTAAAACCTATAAACTATAAATTCTAACCTTAAGCCATAAAGGCTAACAATGAATCTTATATTCTAAATTTTTTTTGATCAAGTATGATTTTATTAAAACATAAAATCATACCGTAATTATCGAGAGACTCATTAAAAATTTCTCTAAACCTAAATGAAGAAAAAGAGTATACCCTGATAATTAATCAAAACAACACCTAAACGGAAAAACAATTACACAAACTCCAAATAAAAAAAAACAACAAAACTCACCAGCCCTATAACAAAACATATACGCATCCCCATCTCAATTTTGGGCAACACCAAAGTTAATCACAGCAGTTTGTACCTCTCAAACATACGCAACACCACGGTTGGACCTAACATCACCACCCAGCGCACCAAGCACCACAACATAACGCATTGAGATAGGCTTAAAATAGCTCGAAACCACGTTGAGCAATCCACCCGTCATTCGCAAAAGTGTCGACCATCCCATTTGTCTCACGGTAAATTAGTTTCGTCGGGTTAGTGATCCAACGCCCACTAATCCACAAACCGTTCAACTTATTACGCATCCCCCGAGTTGCTGTCGATCTTTAAAAAAAAGTTGTATTTCGATCGCCCAACTTCAGCCACAACATCCTAGACTTTTGTCGCCAAATAGACTCACGAAATCGATACAATCGCCACAATTTTAGACTGTACATTCTTTCGCTAGAATTAAAGGTGTTCGTGAAATTTTTTTATTTTCACTGCCGATGCATGTGATATTCTTTTAATAATAATAGTACTAAAACATTGAAGAGTTTAATAATATGCATTATTAAATCAATTTTCATCCTCCCACGAGGAGTGTAATCACCCAAACCAACAGATCTACAAATTACGATTGTTGTTCAAACACATAACTATGCAATTATATCTAATATACCAATCCAATTACATGCTGATGTCCAATTCATATATAGTTTTATTGAATAAAATAATTTTAAGATTAAATAAAATTTCAAATCAAACTAACTCAGATTTAAAAGAAAGATCTAACATCCAGCAGCTGAATCCACCAGAAATAAAAGAAAAAACACAAGCTAATAGTAAACTACCAGCAAATCAAATAGAAATTATACTCAAAGGGCCCTTTATAAGGCTGGTAAAAGCTTGTGAACTCCGTAAGCAGATCGGGATGGTCCTTGAAAGACAAGCAACCTGAAAGGGATGAAGCAACCGGATTTATCACTCTTTCGGAAGAGTCTCGTCGTCAACCGTAATTCCATACCCTCCCGGGCAACGAAACCGACTATGTCAATCCTGCATAAGGCAAAAGATGTACCGGACATTAGTATAGTTTAAAACGACCAACGATTCGTTGTCGGTCGTTTCGAAAACATGATACCTTTGAGCCTTGAAATCCTTTATGATTTGAATGAACATGTCAAATTTCTCTTTTTGATCTCGAAACGTCTCCTTAAGTTCGTTTAGACATGTCAAGGCATCGTTTTTAGTAAGTTTTTGTTTCATAATTGAGATCAAATTCTTAGAAGAAGTGAGAGTTCGGAGTTTTAAAGATTTTGGTTAAAAGTGATGGTTTCTTGAGGGGTCTCACATATTTATTTAAAGTGTTTAAATTTGATACACACGCTATGTAAAATAAATTTTACACAAGCCTGCCTATTTCTACTATAAATCAAAATTAAACCTAAACCCTAAACAACTAAACCATAAACTCTAAATTCTAAACACTAACCTAAAATTCTAAACCCTACAACCCAAACCCTTAAACTCTAAACTCTAAACTAAACCCCTAACCCTTAAAACTAAAAGGTCTGTATAAACTAAAGTTTACACAGACTGTGTATTGAAGTTTTTCTCCTATTTAAATCTCTTAAAGATTTTAAAATATTTTTTGAACAAGAGCTTTTAAAGATATATCATCATCACTAAGGTAATATTTCTTTTAAAGTAATTAATGATTATATTTAGGTGATAATAATATTTATTCAACTAATAATTTTTTTATTAATTATTAAATCTGTATATTTTTAGACAAACATCTTGAGTGAATTGATATGAATTTATAATATCAACTACTTGTTGATCTAGCGGGATAAGTTACTAGGTCTCTCAAATAAAGTTTGAATTCTTTGTGAATAAAATAAACTGAGTTTGGAGAGAACAACCAATGGCAGATCTAGAAATATTTTTAAAAGTGGGTACACATTAAATCTCAAAATCTCAGAGTCGGCACAACCAGTGTCGGAGCCACATGGCCTTGGAAGGGTGCAATTGCACCCTATTTTTTGGGGGAAAGTTCTTTTTTAGTGTTAAATTTCTTCTAAAAAATTTAATTTAGTGTGTAGATGGAGAAAAAAAAGTGAAAATTTGCATCCCTATTTGAGATTTTTTTTATTTTGGACCCCATTCTTGAATTTCTAGATCTGTCACTGAGCACAACTCATAAAATTTAAAAATATTTAAAGACTAATTTATAAAAATTAAAAAAATTAAAGTCAAATGTGTGAAATTTAAAATTTTCGAGGTGAACATAGGTCAACCCTAAACTACACTTAGATCCGCCACTGCAACGTTCTCTTAAATAAACGTTTGCAATATTCAATCTTACTTTGTTATATGAATTTATAATTTACCCGTGAATCAAGATGTAAAATTAACTCCTTCAATTTTTATTTATTTTAATACTAATACTAATTATCCTACCATTGCACCATGTATAAATTAAAGTATATAAAAATTATTTTAATACTAATACTAATTAATTTGAGCGCGGTTAACTGTGTAATTTCTTTCTATTTTTTATTAAAGGTTCTGAGTAGTTTAAAGACGTTGTTTTTTTAAAAAGAAATGTTATTTAGAAATTAATTAAATACTAAAATATATAAACTAATATGGAAAATAAAATCAGTTTTAAATCTAAATGCAAGTCATTCTAATTCTCCTGACTTGGTTTAAACCATCTAATTAAATGCCCAGATTATTTTCTTACTTTTTTCCTTAAAAATCTTCTTATTTTTTTAGTATTAATCTCAACCATATATTTACCTTCATCCAAATAAAGTTATATTGATAATATCCATCGGTGAATAACAATTTATATTGATAATATCAACCGATCAAATTGTTTTTTTGATAGGAATATGGCCTCATTAAAAAACCCCTTCGTAACGATCTACGTATTTTAAGATATGAAATCGATAGCGGAAGGAGGAGAAGAGTGTCTAAGTATATTATTAATATAAAAACCTGTCTTATACAACCCAACAGTTCTACGGCAGAACAAGGTAATCCAGGACAACACTGTAAAATACATCTCCTTATCCAATGCCCATCTTAGCAAAACTATCTGCTTCCACATTGGCTGCCCTCGGAATCAACCTAAAAATGCAGTTTTTCAACTTCCCTAAGGGAATTATTTCACTTACCAAGCTGCTAACCGAAGGAGGACAGCGATAAGGGGAAGCAATCCACTCAATAGCCTCTTTGCAATCACATTCCAAAATAATTCGGCAACCGATCAAATTGTTAAAATATTAATCATTAAAGTAAAGTTATATTCACTTGTAAAGTGACTCGGTCTGATACACACATGACACTAGAAAGAGAAGCTTTTGACTCAGACACTTCCCGAGCCAACTTCCTGTGTAGATTCTCATATCGTTTTCTTAACTTTCTCTCATCTTCTATTTCATCCCTTGCCGACTGCACAGCAGCATGAACCCGATCCTATTCTTTACTCTTCCTAAACAATTTGTCTTCGGCAATCTGCTTCATCAAATCATCAATTTTGCGTCGACATGCTTGCTGATCTCGTAGCAAATCCTTGATCCTAATTCCTTCTGCAATGCTTTTATCAATGATATATTGGATGCATGTTGTTCTTCCAGACTCCAAATATGGTTTAGTACTTTCAGCAGTTCTGTAGATGTTTTGAGATTATAATGCGAATCATAGATTCTTCCCCTAAAACTTAGGGAACTGCTAGGTGTGACTGCAGGATTATAAGGTGCCACCTGAAAAAGGAGAAAAAGCATGTCAGCTACCCGTTAGCCAAGTAACGAAGACTAATAGTCCAGTGACCAAAACAGAAATGTTTGAAAACGTAAGTGGAAAGAATAGTCCGTTTTAAATTTGGGTGACCAAAATAGAACAAACCTTAAATAAAAGGGACCACGCATGAAGATTACCCAAATTTCAAATATAAAGGATTGAATTTATTAAATTATTTCACATTAAGACCAAATTAATAGAATATATAACTTTTGGAGACTAAAATTGAGAATGTTTCAATTTGGTAGTATTTTAGTTTGGTTTCAAATTTAGATAAATTTATGCACACATGTAGATTACGTTGCTTGAACTCGGATCCCCTAAAAGGAACAACATCATCATTTACCACTAGGATGGAGTCATTAATAGATTGAGATATTTTTGGTATAATGATATTTTAGGTTATTTTTAGAGTAAAGTACACACATGGTCACTAAACTATCTCCAAAACTATAAAATGGTCATCGAACTTTCAAAAATTACATAATGGGCATTAAACTTGAGTTTTTGTTAGAAAATAGTCACTGAGCCGGTAACTGTCGTTAATTGGGTGAAGTTATAGTTACATAAATTTGAATAATAGAACAATTAATCCTCCATATTGGCACATTCAATCAATTTATTCCTAATTTTCTAACCCTCGTTATTGATGTCTAAATTGATTGAATGTGTAAATATTGAGGATTAAATATGTTATTATTCAAATTTTTGTAACTGCCACATCTCCCCAATTAATGGCTCAATGACTATTTTATAATAAAAACTAAAGTTTAATGTCTATTATGTAACTTTTGAAAATTCGGTGATTATTTTATATTTTTAGAGATAATTTTGTGAGCATTTGTGTCCTTTACCCTTATTTTACTTTAAATATTAGTTAAATAAGGCATACGTAACTCATAATTTTTCGATTTTAATACTTAATATATCCTTGTTCTTTTGACGTGCAATAATCTAGTGCCCCCGGTATATATCCTAGCTCAACCTTTGATTTAATCAATATTTATTTATTTTGTACCGTTAAAATTGACCAATTATCAGACTAGAAAATGGTGATTTTTTATTCATTAATTAATTTTAGATTTAGTTATCAAACACGTAATTGAAAATAATAATTAATCACCTCCTTTTGCTGTTTGCATGTATTGAAATATCCTTTCTCATCAACCGTCTACTTGGCTTTTTTTCTGCAACTTGAAGTTAGTTTAAATTACATTGACCGTTTGATTAAGAATTTTTTTATTGGAAATTAAAATTTAAACAAGTTGTCTTAAAATAATCCAAAACCAAATCTTTCGAGGAAAACGATGGCAATTTGCAGTTTGGTTATAGTTATTGAACCTTCCAGGTTAGAAAGGGTCAAGCAACACTGATGTCATCAGTTTTGATGGTGGTTGTGTTCTGCTGTCATAGTTCTCATAATCCCTATACCCACCTATTTTTGAATTGTTACACGTTTCGAATTCGAAAAAACTAACGATCCACTTCACTAAAATTAATTTATTATAAAGCGAGAAGATTATGATTTTTTTACTCAAAAAGCATCGTTGTTTTAATTATATAATCAAATAACACCCACCTCAAATTATTTACGAAAATAACTTTTTTTCGGCTGCGTAGGGCCTAGGGAAAGGCGCGTCAAGTTACACGTGCTTTCTAGAAGCGTGCACGACTGGCCGTGTCTTTATCTACGTGGTGGTAGGATTGTAAAAAAACAAATGCAAAAGATACCCATTGCCACATGCAAAAAATGTGATTTTTTAAAGTGATTTTCTTAATTAAGATATCAATTACCGATAGTAGTAACTATTTTCCTTGCCACGGGTACTCTCATTAAGAAGATTGAATTGTTAAAGAAAGTTAACTATAAAAGATAGCGGCGTTTGTGAACAGAAAACGCCATAAAATGTTGTGTTTTATAGCGACATTTGAATTTCAAAAGCCATGAATTACTTTGTCTTTAGTTACATTTGTTTCCCTAAACGCTGTTATATGTTGTGATATTTAGTGCTGTGTTTACGCCGCGAATTACCTAGGGTTCTTAGTACTCCAACCCTGCTTGTTTGGGATAGTTACCTAGGGTTCTTAGTCCTCCAACCCTATTTGAAGTTCAACCCTACTTACTGTTTTACTCTAATTTTTTTATAATTGGTCCCTAAAATTATTTTTTTAAATTAAGTCTTTAAATTTTTTTTTTATAAATCAGGTCGGGTCGGAATCATATTGAGATATACAATTTTCAGGTTATTCGGACTTAAGTAATTATTTTAGGGTCAGTTAAAAATCCGACCTGACCCACGTCGATCTCATATTCTCCCTGCCCTCTAGGGGACTTTATTGCTAATTTGTCTGTTGGCTGCTTTAACCAACGTAGGTACTACTTGACTAGAATTGTTAATGGTGTTTGCATGTATTGTACTGCCAACTTGGCCGCTTACCTTTGTTTTAATAAATTATGATTGAGAAAAAAAAATGATGTTTTGCATAAAAATTTTATATTGGCCGCTTGCCTTTGTTTTAATATTTTTTTGTAGTGGTATCATTATCCATAATAAATTTAATTTTTAAAACTTTATATATATATATATAGATGAAATCCCTTATAAAAATGAAACAACTATCCTAAAAATATGTGGAAATTGACAATAATGTTGATGTATAATAAATGAGATGATGTTTGGTCGGTTGCAATTTACTTCTTCTTCTTTTTAGTTTGGGAGGAGAACTATAATTCGGCAGAGGATTAAAAAGGGAATTCAAAAGAGAGTTCTCCTAGGAGAAATGGGAAGGGGAGAGAAAATCACAACCCTCATATCCCGATCCCTTTGAAGGGAGGGAGAATCCTATTACATATTGTATTTATATATTTTTGGTGTCACACGGCAGCTTCGGACACAAAAAAACATGATGTTTATTAGTAAAAGTTGTTAGGGTCATTATAAGTCTATTTTATAAATTTTTTAATTGTTTAATAATAAAATGATTGTGTCTATCGAAATGTCTCATGTGTCGCTTATTGAATAAAAGGACAATAATTGAAAGTGTGGCAAGGTGGTCAAAAGTGTATCATGTTGGGATACGATTTTTTCGATTTGATTTTTTGTAATATAGTCCATTTGTTTTCAATTCAGTTAACCTCAATTTCGAATTTTTTATATTAACTTGAGTTTTGAGATTTTTTATTTTACTTTGATAAAATAACTTTATTTTATGAGGCCTTTAAACATTATTTGATAAATGTTTGAAATCTTTTTTCATAACTATTTTTAAAAAAAAATCATGTAAATAAAAAGAAAATTAATTTGTATATAATATTTCAAGTAATTTTATTATTTTTTAAGTATAATATTTATTTTATATTATAAAATAATTAAAATTAATTAAAAATTAAATTCAATTATAACCACAATTTTAAATTGTGAATTATAAAATGTCCAGACACTATGACTTGTATCGATTTTCGGTTAATCAATTTTTGTAGTTCAATCCTAGTGTGAGAAGGATACAAAGTCGGAATCACTTACTATTTCATTTGATATGTCCGAGAGAAAAGAAGATGATATTTTCGGAATAATACTTTCGAAGTGGAGGGTATAACAAAAGTAACACGTAGTTGGTTTAGTGGGATGAAACAGTAAATTCCTTAAGTAAGGTCAGATATTTGAATTCTGACGTTGTGAATGAAACAAATTGAGTTGGAAAGGTTTCTCCCATAACGGGCCTTTGCAGTATCGAGTCCGGATTAATCAACTAATAAATTAGATAAGGTGATTAAACAACAACAAAAAAGTAACTGATATTGTTAAAAAAACAGCTACCAAAAATAGACAACAAAAAGCTACAGCTTGATTATTTATTACCATTGTAACAGTACATCAAACTCATTAATATTAGCACATGCAGGGCGAAGAGGAACTTATTAATATTAGCGCACATGGAGGCACACATAGTGGATAAAGTACTAGCAATGGTGCATAAGCTTATGAAATTAGACCGACAATGGAATTCGGAGCTGAGAAAGGGATGACTGCACATCGATTTCATCGTAACCGTTTAACTCCAAAGATTGCTTGTAGGTCATCCCTCCGTAGGCAGGTGGGCGAGACTCGTCGACGAACACCGGCGCCGGAGCTACAAATGTGTCCAATGAAGGTCCATGAAGAGTAGCCACGGAGATTCTCTTCACTGGGTTATTATCCAGAACCACTTGATGTATATGACTCTTGTACTTCCCATTGGATAATATCTCCATATGATCTCCAAGGTTAATGAAAATGGCGTTTCGAGGTATGCTGACGGTGACCCAGTTTCCTTTATGTGACAGCACTTGAAGGCCGCCGTTCACATCTTGAATAAGGGAAACAAAGAAGCCAGGGTCGGTGTGATCGGGCACGCCGATTGAACCTTTGGACTGGAAAGATGGAGGGTAAAGATTCATGGCGGAGACGTCAAAGCTGGCTTCTAGTTTGAATTCCTTCTCGATGTAGGTCTCTTCGTGTCCCAAGATTTTCGAGATTGCTTTAGCTAAACCGAGCTCGACCTCGTGCATCCCTTTGAAGTACTCTCCGATGGCATCTCTACCAAATATAAGATGAAGAATGAACCCAAAAGATTAAACAATTCACTATGGACAGATTCAGAATTTTGTATTAGAGAATACGGATCGTTAGAGAGTTATATTAAAAATTTATAAGTGCAAAATTACAATATTTTAAAGGGTGCGAACTTAGATCATCAATAAAAATATACAAAAAAAAATTAACGAAAATACCTGAAGTGCGCCGGTTTGGTAGGGCAATGGTATTCCGGATGTGCTACAACCTTTAGATATTCCCTGTTCTCCCCGGCATGGGATCTTAAACCCCACCTTATTCTATCCCTGGAATTCTTCTTCGAGTACTCACTCCTTTCCTCCTGGTTTGTGAGTTCGAAGAAATCTGAAACGCCCTTCAGCGCTGCTTCAACAACGCTTTCTTCCACACCATTGATCAGCTTCAGCAAAAACAAGGAAAAATGAAAGTATCTCAGCCTATAATACTCGCTAAATATTTATGTTGCACCCATGCAAATACTAAAATGGAAACAGGGACGAAAACGATAATTTTTAAAATTACAGAGTACATATATGACAAAAGTACCCCAAATATAAAAATAAAAAGTCATAAAAAATCATGTGAGCATGATATCACGTAATTTATATACTTATAGTTGAATCATGTGAGCAAAATAAAGTCAAAAAAAGAAAAAAAAGACAAAAAAAGTGAAAATAGAAGAAAAATATTCGAGAGAAAAAATACTTGTAGGTACCTAAAGCGTACCCAATATGTCCCGTTACAGTAACGTAGTACGACTTTAGACTGAATTATCCGTGCTACATAGCTAAATATTAGAACAAAGTATAAATATTAGGGTTTAGGTTTCATACGTAAAAGAAACCGAATTCTTGGCATGCTTTCCCAAGGTGTTCAAGGGACTTGGCACGTTCATTTTGATCATCGGAAAATAGCAAAGAATAATCGACGGTGGGGACTTGATCATCGGAATGATCAGTGGATGAAACGGCTAAATTGATGGAATTCGCGAGGGAATGATGAATGACTTTGGTTTCCGAACCAAAGCATTGTTGAGTAAGCATCTCAGCCGTGTTAGCCATGGAAATGAAAAGCACAGACAAGTATTGAAGAGCTAGGTTTCTTAATCTTAACGAAGATGATGGATTTGCATGCAGGTTTGGACATAGGTTTGTCCTTTTATAGATGAAATCTCGGACCCACTTTGTTTTATTTTAATGTTAAATTATAAAAGTCATATAAAAAGATTAATAGTCGTCGTCTCTTTGCTAAGCAAAATAAATAAAAAATAAAATGACGAGGATAACGACAATAGGATGGTTAGTGAAATTGCGATGGTATCTTGTAAATAAAAAAGTAATTTGTCTTGGATGTGTACACTTTTATCAATTTGACCATTATTTTTAGCTAAATTTGATTCTTACTGAACTCAACAAGGGTTCTAGTAAAAAAACGGATGATGTTCATTCTAGGAGATACGGGTTCAAATCGCTGTCTACAAAGTGTATGCCTATTGTCAAAGGGTTAAGGATATATATGAATAGATACTATCTTGTAATCACCTTTAGATTATTCAAAAAAAATTGATTCTTACCAAATTGAATAAAATAAAAATTTGATGGAGTAAATTGAAAAAAGAAAAAAAATTGTTTTCAAACAGAGAACTTGACGTATGTAGTTAATACTATAATTTCTATGGTATACCAAAATTTCTAACGCTTTACCAACGGGGTTGGTCCAAGTGGTAAGCATCTTTATTTGGTTAAGCATGTTTTAGGTTCGAGACCTTGTGTATGCAAAAAATCCTCACTGGGAGACTCACCCACCAAACTCAGATATACGACACGAGTCGGTCAAAATTAGTCAAGATAAAGTTATGGGAACTGAGAGGACAACAAAAAAAAATTCTTAACACTTTTACCAAAGTTCTAAAATACACCAAAATTGATAGTTTATCAAAATTTTCACCAAAAATTATGATGGTATCAATCAGAAATTTTTGTATAGCAAAATACTTAAAAAGTTTGGTATCTCTTATAAAATTTCATATACCAAATATCTAATTATATGCTATTAACAATCATGCCATACCATTAAAAGTTTTGGTATTAGCTTGTAAATGGTTGAAACGAAAAAATAGTTTCCAAGGTTTTTTTGACATGCCCACAACAAGCATACCGCAATAAACTATGACTCTGTTTGGTAAATAGCGATTTGAGCTAAAATTAGAGGTTTAAACTAATATTAGAAGTTTAATTAGTTAAATCTGCTAATTTGAATGTTTGGTAAATAGTTGATTGGAATATCGTATTGTGGTGAAACCTCTAATTTTGAAAAACGGTTAATAGGAGTTTTTTGAAATTAGAGGTTTTGACATAAAAGTTATAAAGACCCTTTTACCCTTAACAATTATAAAAAAATCTCCAAATAACTTAAACTTAATATTTTTTATTTTAATTATTCACTCTCACGTATTAACAATATACTTTTCATTTCTTTCCCAATTAGCTTTAAATAATTGAGAAAATATAGTTAATAATCTGAATAATTGATTATTAGTTGATTTAATGAGATGAGATTTTGGAGTTTTTTTAAGATCAATGGTTTAAATTTTGGTGTTATGAATGCAAAAGACTGAATTGAGAGAGTTGCCACTATAATAAATTGTTGCAATACTCGATTCTGTTTCAATTAATCAATGGATCAGATATTAATGGTTATACCAAAAAATTGTGTGCTTGAGAAAAATAAAAAATAAAAAATAAAATGACGTGGATAAAGACAATGGCATGTGGTTAGTGAAACTGGGAAGGTATCTTCTATTTTCCTTTTCTTCCAAGTAAATGGAAAAAGATTTAATTAAACAACACAACTGCAAAATAAACATAATAAAGTAATTAAGATCTAATCCATACATTTACAAGACAACTTCTTCAGAAATTAGGTTCAATGTCCTCAAAAATACCCGGTTCCAGACTGATTGTAATTAAGATCTGATTTTTTTATTTTAATTTTTATAATTAGATTTAATTAAGAAAATTTAAACTATTATATAATGTTTTGGGCCAAATCGTTTTTTTAACAAAACTAAAAGTGAGATTTATTAATTTTTCTAAAACAAAAGTGGATTTGGACCAGTTTGATTAAACCCAATTAACAAAAAAATTTGATAGAACACTGAATCTATTTTGTTGGCCTACTGTTAATTTCAGTCATTTATTTCAATATATATATATATATATATATATTTGTTAAATTTTTTTGATGATTCTAATATTTTATCCCGATAACTTATTTTGTTAGAACTAATATTTATTTCTTGGGTTAGAAATTCGTTTTTCTTGTCTTTTATAATTCTAATTTTTCTATTTGATTTTTTATTGTGTTTGTTATTGTAATCAGATCCTTTATTTTTTCTGTTAATGAATAAGTTCTCCGCTCCATAGATTGAATTTGAATCGATGATTTGCGAATCGTCGTATTACTGATTAACGAATCTTTTTTAGTTTCACCCAATTCATATATTTCTCTCAACCCAAAAAATGGAATTAATTTTTTTTTAAGTTCTTTTATTATTCCCTTTATAAATAGAATGCTTTGAGTGACCCATTTTTTTGTTTTTTTTAGACTTTTCAAAATAATTTTGTTTTTCTTTTAAAATTGTTACAACTATAAAATGTTTCGTTTTCAATTTTTTTTTAGTTCTTTTAAAATAGGCTAAAAAGCGAACGTCATTTTAGAGCAGAGCCGAAAGATAGTTCAGTTCTCATTCCCCAAACTATTAAAAAACAAAAATTATTCTTTTGACCTTTCTTTTCTTCATTGGATCTTTATGAGAGCGTTGTAGTGTAACTCTATGCCAAGGTTTCATGCAAAAAGGAAATAAGATTTTTATCTGAATACCGTCTGTTAACCAATTTTTTGGAAATTCTGTTTTGGATAATTGAACACAATTATAAGTACATTTAACATGCATTTGATGATTCCAATCCTTTAAATCCTCGGACCACTCATGAAATTGAAATAATAACATACGGGTATATATATATATATATGACAGGATCTGTTTATGCAGTGTAAGAGTTTTTAACTTTTACACGTTTTTTGGATTGTTGGATGGGCGAAATGAATGACTGAGATTAACAGTAGGATAAGTGAAGATTATCACTTGAAAACAAAATAAGGAGTTAATCTCAGTCATCCATTTCACCCATCCAATGATCCAAGAAACGTGTAAAACTATTCGTTGGATGGGTGAAATGGATGACTGAGATTAACTCCTTACTTTTTTTCCCAAGTGATAATTGTAGCGATGTCCCGCTCGCTAAAAAAGGATGTTTTTTATTTTGTTTTGAAAATATTTTCTTCCGCGTGGAATTTTAGAAAACCCGTATTTTGTTTTGAAAATGGAGTTGCCACCGGCCACTTAGGTAGGCCGGACACCATAAAAAACCAAAGATTTAAAATTGATGGGTTCGGGAGTCGGTTACGGATGGAGAATGATTAGCACCCCCACACCGCCCAAAATTGGTACTTTAATAATTACCGCTTTATTAATATTAAACTTTCCGGATTAAAGTGACGAATAAATTAAAATTTGGTTATATGTGCGAGTAAATTTTAAAGGCCCCGTTATCCGAGAATAAACGCCCAACCACTATCACTACGCCTGATACTGGCCCCATTTACTCTCGGATAAAAGGGCACCGCATTGGCAAAATATATCCGAGATGCAATCTTAGAAAAAACATGGCAAATACAAATAAATACATTGCGATAAAAATATAAATAAATACTAACATAATAAAATATCAATATAACATAAATAATACTAATCTAAAACATGCATACATAACTATTAATCTAACTCATAAATAAAAACAAATCTAACATAAATAAAATATTAATATAAAATATAAATTTAAAACATAATAAATACTAATCTAAAACATAAATAAACATACAAACTAAAAAACATAATTTTAAATTAACTACTACTTCATTAAATCATAAAAATTACAACACAAATAAAAAGGAAAGAAAATATACCTAACTAAGAGTTCGAATGACGAACCCCGACTGAACCCCCACCGAGATCTACCACGACCTCTCCAAAAAATTAACTAGACCGGACCCAAAATAGGACTCCGATCAAACCGGTTAGGACCGAGGGGACTGCCCCTTGGCCTTGGGCTAGCCGAGAGCACTGCTCTCTTATTTGGCCAGCCACCTCTGCCGATTCTCTTCAATTTCAATTCCAATTGCCCCCCACCCCCATGCCTTTATATAGGCAATTGGGTGGTTGAAAGGGGTGACGTGGACCACCCAAAAACCACATAATTTTCTCTTTTTTTAATTATTATTTTTAATTAATTTTATATTAATAATATTACTATTACAACAATACTAAAACCCAGACAAAAATGAGTGATTACAGTTGCCCCTCTTTGCTTGTTCTCGTGAAACGAGAACAAAGCAAAGATCAAAAGCACTCATTTTTGTCTTATCTGTCTGAACTTCTCTCCTTTTGACGCGTGTCTTCCTTCTTTGGTAGATCTTCTTTCTCTTCGGTGTAGGCCCTTTTTCTTGTCTTGATTGATCTACATTGTCACTTTAGGGAAGCAAAGCCTTCAAAATGGGGGTTGTTTGTTGGGGAAGCCAAACCGAGTTCCACTTGCTACATTATTGATAATAAGCTAATACCTAAAGAGAGTTCGACCCAGCTGCAACACCGACGAAGAGACAGGGTCTACAAAATTCGATCCAGCTACAACACTGACGAGGAGGCAAGACCGATAGGTGAAAGTTCTGATGTCTGATCCAGCTACAACTCTGACGAAGAGGCAAGATCAGAAAACTGACAAATTTTCTCTTTTCTTCTCTCTTTTTTTGTTTCTTTTTTCTCTGCTTTTGTTTCTTTTTTCATTTTTTTTCATTTTTCTCATTTTTTTCTTTTTTGATTTTTTCTTACAACATTGCTAAAACTTGAAAGTTGGTGAATTTTGACCAAGCTACAACACCGACGAAGAGGCATGGTCTAAAGTTAGTAATATTGATCCAGCTACAACACCGACGAAGAGGCAGGATCAAGAGTTAGTGAATTTGGTCTAGCTACAACACCGACGAAGACGCAAGACCGGAAGTTAGTGAATTAGGTTCAGCTACAACACCGACGAAGAGGCAGAACCGAAAGTTAGATTTGACCAAGCTACAACACCGACGAAGAGGCAAGGTCTGAAGATTTGATCCATCTACGACACCGATGAAGAGGCAGGATCGGATAGTTGTTCTTTTTTGTAATCAAGCTACGACTCTGACGAAAAGGCATGATCAGAATTTGGTTGAAAGCTCATTTTTTTCATTTTTTCATTTTTTGTTTTTCTTTTTCTTTTCTTTTTCTTTTTTCTTTTTTTTCTCTTTTTTCTATTTTTTTTCTATTTTCTTTGATTTTTTCTTTTTTTTATTTGTTTTCTAGCTACAACATTAATAAAGAAAACTTGAAAATCAGTAAAGTTAGATCTATTAACGGAGAAACAGAAACATTAACCGGAACCCACTACACCATCAGCGGATAAGTAGGACAACAACAACTAGGACCTAGCCACTCCATCAGTGGAGGACTGGATCGGATAATGACGACCTGGAATCGGCTACACCATCAGTGGAGAGTAGGATATGAGGGCGACAGGAGCTTGGACCCGGCCACTCCATCAGCGGAGGACTAGATTGGACAATGACGACTTGAAACCGGCTACACCATCAGCGGAGAGCAGGATCTGAGGACGATGGGAGCTTGGACCCGGCCACTTCATCAGCGGAGGACCAGATTGGACAATGACGACCTGGAACCGGCTACACCATCAGCAGAGAACAGGATTTGAGTGCGATAGGAGCTTGGACCCGGCCACTCCATCAGCGGAGGACTGGTTTGGATAATGACAACCTGAAACTGGCTACACCATCAGCGGAGAACAGGATCTGAGGACGATGGGAGCTTGGACTCAGCCACTTCATCAACGGAGGACCAGTTTGGATAATGACGATCTGAAACCGGCTACACCATCAGTGGAGAGCATGATTTGAGGACAACGATAGCTTAGACCCGGCCACTCCATCAGCGGAGAACCAGATTGGACAATGACGACCTAAAACTGGCTACACCATCAGAGGAGAGCAGGATCTGAGGGCAACGGGAGCTTGGACCCGGCCACTCCATCAGCGGAGGACCGAATTGGACAATGACGACCTGAAACCGGCTACACCATCAGCGGAGAGCAGTATCAGAGTACGACGAGAGCTTGGACCTAGCAACTCCATCACCGGAGAGCAAGATTTGATAATGACGACCTAAAACCGGCTACACCATCAGCGGAGAGCAGGATCAGAGGACGACGATAGCTTGTACCTTGTCACTCCATCAGCGGATGACTGGTTTGGATAATGACGACTTGGAACCGGCTACACCATCAGCGGATAGCAGGATCAGAGGACGAATGCAACTTGGACCTATCCACTCCATCAGCGGAGGACTAGATCGGGCGATGAAAGTTGATAAATTTTTTATTTTGATTTTTCATTTTTGATTTTTTTCGACTTTTGATTTTTTTAATTTTTTCTGATTTTTTTCTAATTTTTTCAACTCTATTTTTTTGACAATTTTCTTTTTTCTTGAACTATACAAAGAAGTAAGACCCGAGAGAGAAAAAATAGGTCTGGTTGCACCGTCAGCAGAGGAACAAGACCTGAATAGAAATTCGATCTGCTTGGGGAAAGGTTCAGATCTGTTGCACCATCAACGGAGAAACAAGATCTTCAGGATGTCTATATTGTTGCACCATCAGCGGTAAAGCAGAATCTGGAAATTGTTGGCCTATCAACAATGACGAAGGCAAGATCTGGAAAAGGCTACTTCTGCTGCTCTACTGGCAGAGGGGTATGACCTAAAAATGAATAAAAACATTAATCATTAAATGTTCACAAAATTTTTCACTGTTACCTTTTATTGATGTTTCAGCATCCTCTTTGTGTTTGGCCTCCTCTAAGACTAAGGTTGGTTGTCGCGTTGTTGCCCCCACGGCTGAGAATGTTCGGTCTCTTTTTGAACCTTTTTGTAAGCAAAAATGCATGAATTTTATGCCTAAATGCATGGTGACTTCGGTGTATGCACTGAACATAGATGTACGCAAAAATGATGAATGCAACTAAATGCATGAATGTGATATGATTTTTCTGGCCCTCAATGGGATGCCCCTGACTCGTCACTGGTCCTGTCAGGATCTTGGTCTTTTGCATATGACGGTGCCCTAACCTTTTCTTGGGTTTGATCATCCATCTGGGTGCATGCCCCAACATTTTGTTCGTTCTTATGCCATCATCTGAAATTGCTCTTGAAGTTGACACTTTGAATGTTGATTTTGTTGCCCCCTAAGTTGGGTTCATAAATTGTGTGTTGGTTCATGGCAGCTCATTATTATTATTATTTTGGATTAGGTGCAGTTTTGCAAACCGTGGTCAAGGATGCAAGAGTTTGACTCGGCAATGAAGGTTGGACCTTGGCAAAGAATGCCCCTAGACTGAGGCCTTATTAGAGGCACAATATTTGTAAAAGATGTGGAGGGTGTTTTTGGACATGCCCCAATATCAGGCTCTTGTAGAGGTTCTGCAAAGTGCTAGGTTGACCAACTTTGTTGTATCTAATGGGGTAACTCGGGGACCGACTTTAAAATTTTCAAAATATATGCGTAAATGCAAAATGCATGTCTTAGATACGAAAGTACTGATTCAAAAATGGTTCTCGTGGCTCAACTTTCGAACTCACGAGATTTATTTGCAACTTTGAATATTGTCTTGATATCTAGAGTGCTAGATTTTCTCCCGATGATAATTTTTCAAATTGAGAGCCATTCGTGAATCAGCATTTCATGCTGGTAAAAGTGCAAAAAATAAAGTGTTATGATATGCCATGCAGTGAATGCCAAAATGAACCGATATGATATGATCACAAAAATAGGTCAATTTAAAATTAGGGTAAAAATGAAAAATTTTGATCGGGTAAACCACTTGAACCAATACCCCAATGTAATGCAAATGCAATGATGTATGCAGAAAAGGGTAAAACAAAAAAGAAAACGAGTCGGTATCGAATAAGATCAAAAACATATAAATAGAAGAATAATTTAGATAAGGTGAACAAACAAAACAACCCTATTTACATCCCGTCTAAAACACCTAGGTTATCCGCATGGCTCTAAAAGGGTGGGTTTCTATATGTTCTCTACATGCAGTTTTAGTGCTAAGAGGTACCCAAATTGTCCTTGTTGTCCCCTACTAAGAGTAGCAAGGCCCCCGGCCATCACCCATTATAGGCTCCTTTCAACCAGGTTCAATTCAGGGGGACCCATTCGCTTATACCCATACGAAGGAACGATATCCTCACGAAAGTATAAGGTACTCGAGCCCCGAAGGTACTTGCTAGGCCCATACGGGAGAACGATATCTCCACGAAAGCATTAGCGTTTCCCCCCACTTAAAAAACGGGTTTATATGCCATTTTTTAAATACGTTAAAACAAACGCGCAATTATAACCGAATGTTAGTTTAATAGTCACTTTAATCTGGAATTTCTGATATTAATAAAGCGGTAATTATTTGAAAAAAGCTCGACTCTCATTTGATTTTGAAAAACAAAAATTTCCCCAGCGGAGTCGCCATCTGTAGCAATGTCTCGCTCGCTAAAAAAGGATGTTTTTTATTTTGTTTTGAAAATATTTTCTTCCGCGTGGAATTTTAGAAAACCCGTATTTTGTTTTGAAAATGGAGTCGCCACCGGCCACTTAGGTAGGTCGGACACCATAAAAAACCAAAGATTTAAAATTGATGGGTTCGGGAGTCGGTTACGGATGGGGAAAGATTAGCACCCCCCACACCGCCCAAAATTGGTACTTTAATAATTATCGCTTTATTAATATTAA
This sequence comes from Hibiscus mutabilis, assembly GCA_019671005.1. Classification (NCBI taxonomy): domain Eukaryota; kingdom Viridiplantae; phylum Streptophyta; class Magnoliopsida; order Malvales; family Malvaceae; genus Hibiscus; species Hibiscus mutabilis. The sequence goes on from CM033729.1 coordinate 50,864,691, forward strand.
ATTTTCCAAATTAAAGTGACGAATAAATTAAAATTTGGTTATATGTGCAAGTAAATTTTAAAGGCCCCGTTATCCGAGAATAAACGCCCAACCACTATCACTACGCCTGATACTTGCCCCATTTACGCTCGGATAAAAGGGCACCGCATTGACAAAATATATCCGAGATGCAATCTTAGAAAAAACATGGCAAATACAAATAAATACATTGCGATAAAAATATAAATAAATACTAACATAATAAAATATCAATATAACATAAATAATACTAATCTAAAACATGCATACATAACTATTAATCTAACTCATAAATAAAAACAAATCTAACATAAATAAAATATTAATATAAAATATAAATTTAAAACATAATAAATACTAATCTAAAACATAAATAAACATACAAACTAAAAAACATAATTTTAAATTAACTACTACTTCATTAAATCATAAAAATTACAACACAAATAAAAAGTAAAGAAAATATACCTAACTAAGAGTTCGAATGACGAACCCCGACTGAACCCCCACCGAGATCTACTACGACCTCTCCAAAAAATTAACTAGACCGGACCCAAAATATGACTCCGATCAAACCGGTTAGGACCGAGGGGACTGCCCCTCGGCCCTGAGCTAGCCGAGAGCACTGCTCTCTTATTCGGCCAGCCACCACTGCCGATTCTCTTCAATTTCAATTCCAATTGCCCCCCACCCCATGCCTTTATATAGGCAATTGGGTGGTTGAAAGGGGTGACGTGGACCACCCAAAAACCACATAATTTTCTCTTTTTTTTAATTATTATTATTTATTATTTTTTTATTTTATTTTATTATTATTGTTTTATTAATTTTATATTAATAATATTACTATTACAACAAAACTAAAACCCGGACAAAAATGAGTGATTACAATTGCCCCTCTTTGCTTGTTCTTGTCTTTGCTTGTTCTTGTGAAACAAGAACAAAGCAAAGATCAAAAGCACTCATTTTTGTCTTATCTGGCTGAACTTCTTTCCTTTTGACGCGTGTCTTCCTTCTTTGGTAGATCTTCTTTCTCTTCGGCGTAGGCCTTTTTTCTTGTCTTGATTGATCTACCTTGTCACTTTAGGGTTAAAGATTTGGGGTTAAAGATTTAAATTTTATGAGGTTTATTATGAGGTTTGGGGTTAAAGATTTAAATTTTATATTAGAAAGTTTAAATAAGTATGTTTGTGTAAAAAACTTTATACCGACAATACATCAAATATTTACTCTTAATATAATACGTAAATTATTCAATATAAATACTTTAAACACATTATAACATGAATTTCGTGATAGAATATATAAACACGATATAAATATATATGGATGAGTCTATAACGCTCGACAAACACCGCTTAACACAACTAACGATGAACATCACTGAATACCATTAAATTGATTAATAAAGATTAAAAATTTCAAGGCTCAACATATAATTATAAATTATTTGATATAAAATTTCAATTAAATTATTTTCCATATATATTATAGTTTATTTTATTTTATTTAAATAATTAGATCAAATGCCAATTTAAAAAATAAAAAACTCAAAACTATAAACCCTAAATAGTAAACCCTAAAACCTAAAAACCCAAACCCTAAATAGTAAACCCTAAACTCTAAAACCTAAATCTAATATTCAAATTTAGGGTTTATGATTTAGGGTTTTAGGTTTAGGGTTTTAGGTTTATAGTTTATGGTTTTGGGTTTTGAATTTTGGGATTTGAGTTTTGGGATTTGGGTTTAGGGTTTTTTATTTTTTAAATTGACAGAGATTAGTATTTGATCCAATTATTTTAAAAAATTAAAAAATATAATATTTATAGAAAATAATTTAATTAAAATTTTATTTTAAATAATTTATAATTACACGTGGTTTTTAATCTTTATTAATCAATTTAGTTGTGTTCAACGATGTTCAGCGTTAGTGATGTTCAACAATGTTCGTCGAGCGTAGTAGAATTTTCCTATATAATAATATAAAACTCCATAGTTTCCCTGATAACTTTCATACCCAATATTCTTCATGATAACAATATTCGACGTAAAAGATAAGATTGTCTGGTTTACTATTGTAAGTGGAACCAATAAATATGAGCTATTACATCGAAAAATTATTTCGCAAATATATTTATTTAATTGTTGTTGTTTTTACATAATTTGAATATTATTTGACATAGGGGTAAAGTTCACAAATTGTCACTAAATTATACTTCAATGTTTATTTTGGTCACCAATTTTTTTATTATTATAAAATGGTCACTACTCTCAATTTTATTATAAAATAGTCACTGAAACTTAGCTGGAGTGACGTGGCCATTTAGGTAAAATTGTTTAATAGAACAATACATTTATGCTCATTATTTACGGATTTTATCAATTTAATCATATTTTTATTATAAACAATGTAATATTTAATTTTTTATTTAATATTTTTAATTAATATTCAATAATTTTAGTCCCAATTTGGGACAATCAGTAATAACTAAAATTTTTGTATTGCTTATGAATTAATGGCTAAAATATTTTGTATTGTGTTCAATTTTTTGTACGAACAAAGAGAATTAACATAGTAAGAAACTTTTAAACGTGCAACATGTCTTGGGTACTGATAAAAGACGACAAGTTTCAAAATTTGTCATCGAACTAAAAATATTAGACTTCTTATAATGTTTTTGGTTTTTTAATTTTTTTTTCAACTATGATACTTATTTTGTAAGTTTCGATACTTAGTCTCAAACTAAAAACTTATAAAAAAAACTAAGTATCGATACTTAAAAAATAAGTATCGATACTTACAAAAAAAACTCAAAAAAACAACCGAAAAATGTTATAAAAAGTCTAACATTTTTTATTTAAAGATAAATTTCAAAACTTGTTATTTTTTAACCGCACCCTAAATATGCTACACCCCATAGCTACCTAACTTTCAGCTATGGCAGTTATCATGTAGAATAGACATGACCTCAATTGATGGATTAGAAAATAAATGACATTTCAAATCCCCTTCACGTTCTATCTTTGTCGTACCATCGATGAACTGATTGCCTTCACGGAGCACATGCGCAAAGATACTCATTCAATCTCTCTAAAGCAGCCATAAATATGTTGTAGAATAGTAAACGAACTATCCTTCCGAGAATATTGACTGATTTTAGTGGCCTTAGGGTGAACCGAATAATTAGACCTCTAATTAGGGATTTAAATTATAGTTTTAGTCATGTTGTTGGTCACGTTGTGTTTATCGCGATTGCATACATAATGTATGCTATTGTGGTCACTGAGAGTATCGTGGCTGTGAATTTTTTAATAGCATATGCTATTGTGGACATTACGGTTGCAGATATCACGGTTTCAGACGATGTCGCTACCGCTATATGTAGCGATCTAAAAAACGAGGAGGTTTTAAGGCTGTTTGGGTCTTTCGGGTATTTAAAATATGTATTCCGTGAAGTTTTAAAAAAACCGTATTTTGTTAAAATGGAGTCGCCACCGGCCACTAAGGTAGGCCGGACACTATAAAACCAGAGATTTTAAAATTTTGGGTTAGGGAGTCGGTTACGGATGAGGAAGGATTAGCACCCCCCACACCGCCCAAAAATTGGTACTTTAATAATTACCGCTTTATTAATATTAAACTTTCCGGATTAAAGTGATGATTAAATTAAAATTTAATTATAAGCGCGAGTAGATTTTAAAGACTTTGTTATCCGAGAATAAACTCCTAACCACCATCACTACGCCTAATACTGGCCCCGTTTACGCTCGGATAAAAAGGCACCGCATTGACAATTTATATCCCATTATGCAACCTTTAAACATGACAAATATAAATAAATACAATACCATAAAATATAAATAAATACTAACATACTAAAATACTAATCTAACATGAAGAAATGCTACTCTAAAACATACATAAATACTTATCTAATATAACGATATAATAACATGTACAAACAACAATATAAATATACATAAAATCTTATATATATATATATATGATATAAAAATATAGAAAATATAAAAAGTTATACGTAAAATATGGGTTGTAGAAAAAAATATATATGTATACATAATAATATAAAACATATTTCACATACAAAAAAATATATACTTAATAAACGTAATAAATACATATTAGAACACTATACATATATACATAATAATAAAAATATAATTTTAATATATATAATATATAGAAAGTAGATTATTTTGTACAAATATAATAATAATAATAATAACAAAACATGGATTAAAATATATACAACATGAAGCTAAATATTAAGGGTTAAAATGCATGGATTAATAATTTACATGGCATAGATGACAAACAATGTAGGGCTAAAATGAACAAAATGTAAAATGCATAGGCTGGAAAGTAAATGACATAAAATAAAGTGCTGAAATTAAATTCAAAATAAAAAACAGAGACCTAATCGAAAATAATGTAAAATAACAGTGCGAAATTAAAATAAAAAAATGTGAAAGAAAGGCAGGAACAAACTAAAGGACTGAATAACAATTATCCCATGGACGAAATAAAAGAAGAATTAAAATAAAGTGACTAAAGGCGTAATTAGACCTTTATTGGGCCTTAAAACACACAATTTTGTGCAAGAGCCAATTTACACAATATTAAAGGGTTATAATTTTTTCCCTTTGAACCAAACAATGAAATAAAACCCTAGTAAAATTTTCCTTCATCTCTTTCTCTCGAACCAAAAGCAGCGGCGGCCACTCTCTATTTTCCATGGCCGTTCATCGGCCAACGGCCTTGCGGCGGAGAAGCGGCAACGCCAGCGACCACAACACGACAGGTAAGCTTTGGATTTCCTTTTTTTCCTTTGTGATTCGAAATAAAAACCAAAAAAAAAAACTTTTGATTTGAACAGAAACAAGAAAAAACTTACTTTACTTTTCAGAAGATTTTATTGATTTTAAAAGTACTTACAAAAATTTTGATTTCAGTATTCTCTCAAAAAAATTTACAATCGAAGACTCCCTCTTCAGATCTGATTTCATGGGTTTATAACACCCAATTTTTACAATATTAAAATAACAACTCCCCTATTGTTTATTTGCTACAGAGCCAGATTTCGTGGATCTTGTTTGCCTGGATTTTAAGGGGTTTTGGTGAGGCAGGGCATGGGTGTAGTCAGTTTAGGATATAGGCAGAGGGTTTATTTATTTAGGGTTTGGTTGGATTTGATTTAGGGTAATTTAGGAATTTTAGATTAGATTTTAAGGTTTGTGGGTTATGCGTTGGTCGCCGAAAAAGGTGAACGGCGGCAGAGGAGGTGGCAGCTAGGATTAATGATATTAAGGTTAAGTTTTTGGTTACTTGGTTTCCGGGTCGGGTTATTTTGGTTAATGGGTCGGTTTGGTTGTAAACGGGTAACCCGAATAAAACGGGTTATTACACTATATAATGGTCGTTGTTGCGGCTGTGGACCATTATTTAAATCATTGTCCTTAATATCAAGTGTTGAAAAAAAAGTTAATTTTAAGAGTAGCTCCATAATAACAAGTATTGAAAAAAAGGCCTCTAATAACAAGTGTTGAAAGAAGTAAATTTTAAGAGCATGCTCAAAATAGCAAATATTGGGGAAAAATTGGACCCCTAATAAAAAGTATTGAAAATTAGACTCTTAATAAAAAATATTAGAAAAGAAAAATGAATTTTTAGAGTGTGTCTTAATAATAAATATTGAAAAAAATTAGGCCCTAACTAACAAGTATTAAAAAAATTGAGTCATTAATATTAAGTATTAGAAAAAATAAATAAATTTTAAGAGTATGTCCAAAATATTAAATATTGAAGGAAAATTAGGCACATAATAACAAATATTAGAAAAATAAATAAATTTTAAGAGTAGGTCTTAATAATAAATAGTAAAAAAAATTTATGACTCTAATAATAAATATTAAAAAAATAAGTCCCTAATAACCCGTATTGAAAATAATTTGACCCTATAATTAATATAAAAATATTTTTTATAGGTACAATACACAATAAAAATTATGGACCCTGAACAAATGTCCCTCGTTCTCAGGCCCGAATACGTGCCATCTGTATTGTGTTTAACTTAAATGAAACTGAAATAAACTTATTTGAAATCTTAAGTTATGATTTCATAATATTTACTTTACATTTAAATTACAAAGCTGCGATAAAGGACTAATCCAAGATTTTCTTAAGGGTTAGAATTAAATCATACTTTTTTTAAGGTTAAAGTGTAATTTTTTATTCGATTAATTTAAAATATTTTGACTTCTTAAAGGATTATAAGGCAATTATCACATTTTAGGAGGCCATGGTTGCGAAGCCAACGGAGATAGTAAATATTCACGCCAATAGGTCATAAACGATAATTACAGGTATAACAATAGAACAATAAAATACATTAATATTTTATAAGAAAAATCCAAGATGATCTGTCAGTAGGGGTGAGTCTAATACATCAATTTTTTCCACTCGAATTATAATTTGATAAACTCGACTCGAAAAAATTAAAATAAAGCTTAACTTATAAAATAAGACTCAAATACTTCGAAAATTGTAACATTATATAGATATTTTTACAATTAAATTTAAAAAGAAACTCAAATCTTATAAACTCGACTAGAAATTTTTTTTAAATAAAATTTAATTATAAAACAAGAATCGATGACTCAATCAGCTCAAACTTATCTTGGCTCAACTAGTCTACTTATTTCATCGTTGGTTAGTTCTAATATCTCAGATAGACAACCTATTTATTTACGCTAGTTATAACATTAGTACATTACCGACAACACTAACATCTTAGTCGGTACAACCAAAACAAACCACACAATATAACAAACTCTGAACCATGAGAAATTATATCATGAATCATTCTCGCCACGTCATTTATGGGACCAACCAACAAAAATTACATATCTCATTATTTTTTTCATGTCATATTTTTACTAAGTGAATCTTCGCACATATTTACTGTAAATCAATTTTAAAAATAATTTTTACCAAGTGAAGATTCACTTGGTAAAAATATGACATGAAAAAAATAATGAAATTGGTGTCTTTTATTGGTTAGTCCCATAAATGACGTGGCGGGAATGACTTGTAATATAATTTTTCCTGAACCAGAGATGAATCGAGCGGATGTTAAGGGGCGGTTAATTTTTTTTAAAAAATTATTATTTTTATATATTTTATATAAATGATTTATTTACGTGCCTTTAGAATTTTTAAATTCTCATATGATTTTACTCATTATAAAATATTAGCATGAGCATTAATCCAAGAACAATATAAACAATAAAATATGAATATTGTATTAAAATATTGAATCGAACAAAATCAAAATAGATACAATTGTCTAAAACAAAATCGAATATAACAATATTAAATCGTTTACTTGTAGTAGACAGAAAAAATCGATTAGTAGGAAACATGTTGGGGCCTGCAATTATGTAGTTTTCTTAAGACAAATTTTCGGCCACTCCTATGGTGCTTGAGATCATTGGTCATCTGTCTCCAAGGATACAACAACTAAATGATCAGCTACAGTTGCACAGCTGCAAAAATCACGAACTATAACTTGCCTTCGTCTATCACCGAATAAACTACTTTTGAAACTCACTGAGTAAAACAATAGAAAAATCTTTGTGTTTTTAGTAGTGTTTAACCTAGTAGGTTAACAAGGTATTTATAGGAGTTCCACATACTGAACTATTAGAAATTTTTGGCCTAATGGAGGATTTAATTAACGAGCCTTTAAAGAGCAATTTTTAAAATTATTGTTTGAATTAAAGGAACCTTTTAATATTTATCATTTTAATTCCAAAACATAATTTGGAAAAGATATGCTCTATTTGAGGAAAATTCTTTGGGTTAAAATATCTGCAGGCCCACGGAGGATCCGACCGATTTGGACATTAGCGTTACTCACATCGTGCACGTCTGTACATTTACAAACCAACAAATGGTTCCACGTTTTTCTCAACAACGTTTGAATCAATTTCTCATTTAAAGCTCCGAAAATATCAATTTTTTCCAACATAAAAGTCTACAACCTTAACATAAAATATTGTGCGTCTCTAAACAACACTATACAGCGGACTTTACTGGCAAACCAATACACCGGTACATACCTGACACGACACACTAGTATTTAGACTCCATCAATAAGCTGAGTTGAATCATATTAATTATTAAAGTTTGCATCTTTAACATAAATTCTTGTATCCTTCTCTGAAGGACATTATACAACGAACTTTACTGACAAACCAATACACCGATGCATACCTGACACGACACACTAGTATTTAGGCTCTATCAGTAAACTGAGTTGAACCAAAACTGATTCAACTCAGCTTATTGATTCAAAACATCTTTGTCTGTTTTTCAACTTCAACCTCTTTCATCACCAGGAATCCCATCCATCGTCGATGGCTTGTAACTCCCTGCTCATCTGGTCTTGCAACTCTGACAACATCTTCACTTGGATCTCGGCCACCGCAGGAGTCACCGATTCAATCGCACATCCCCATTTATAAGCAACAACACCTTTGGCAACCAGTTTAGGCATCTCCGGGAACTCTTGCTTCATGCATCGACTCCAAGGCCAATCGGGGTGTTTTTTGCTTATTTCCTGTATTTTAAACTCGTAGTATACTAACAACCCTACGTAATATGGTACCTTGATGGCATCCCAAAATCCCATCTCACTCCTAAGTCTTGCAATCTCTTTGTTCACTCTATAATGAATAAATTTCGAGCAAAACTACTCCATATATATAGGCAAAGTACGGATTCGAACATGACATGTTTTTTTTGGCAAAGAACATGACATGTTTAATATTTGAGAATCTTATTCTAACCATTAAATCATTTTTGATGTCACTTTCTATGTCTCAACACTAAAATAATTAAATTTTAACCATAACTCTAAATTCTAACCTTACACCCTTAAAATACATTATACAGCTAATTTTAAACCTTAATATTAAACCTAATTTTTTAATGCAAGAACATAAATAGAGCACAAAAAAGTGACCGAAAATCTCTATCCTTAAGATTCACCCTGTGGTATTTGCATTTTCTAATATTCTTCATGATAACATATTTGACGTGTCATGGAGAACAAATCCAACAAATAAGATTTAAAGTTGGAAAAAATATTCCACGTAAAAGATAAGATTGTTTGAATCCAACGAGATAGTCGAGTTGACAACTTTTATTTTATAATTCAAGTCTTATTTTATTTTATTTTTGAACAATTTCTACTTAGGGGGAGTGAAAAAAGGGAAATTTTGCTCCTGCTGGGTCTTAAACCCACAACCTAGGGGAAGGAGAGCGTGTCAACTGAGAGCTTTAACTACTCACTCTAGAGATTGTTGATAATTCAAGTCTTATTTTATAATTGTAAATATTGTATAATATTGTGGTACTAACTGGTTACAATTTAAACGGTTTTTTATAAATATCTACGATATACATATATTTATGTGTGTGTATTTTCATGTGATATACATAAATTAAACAAAGTTGATTAACTCAACTCGAACTTCAAAACCGATCCACTAATTACTAAAAATTTATTCTTTATTCAAGCCTTATTTTATAACTCAAATTTTATTTGAAACTTTTTCTAGTTTTATTTTATTAAATTATGATATGAATCAAGTCGAGTCAAGTTTTTTTCTCATCAAATCAAATAAAAAAATTCACCTTTTTCGAATCAAATTTTGTTCACCGTAATTTTAAATATTTTAGAATCACATTCTTAATCATTAAACGACAACTTTATGCTTTAGATTCATGTCGTGTTTATATTTTCTAAACTAATATAAAATATAAATTATTCGATATAAAAGTATAAATACTTTAAACGCATTAGAACGTGAAAGAAATTTAATAATATAAAAATCGATAGTTTCACCTTGTACCTTCCATACCTAATATGCTTCATGATAACATATTCGACGTGCGATGAAGAACAAATAAAATTTAAAGTTGTTTGGTATACCATAGTATGTGGAACCAATACATAGGTTATTATTGAAAAAAATTATGTCACCGATATAAAATTTAAATAATTTTAAATTTTAATTATAAATTTTAAATTTTAAATTCTAATCCTTAAAAATATAAGTTTAAACTCTAAATAAAATACACCATAATACTGAAATCACGTTTATAAAATATTTTTCACTATCCGTTCACGGTGAATAATAATATTATATTTCCACTCGGTTAGTTTTTCTTTCCATAAGTTCATAAAAATCCAATCGTATTTTGTTTTTGGATAAATTATGAATTTTATCGCTCAATTTTTTTCTCACTTTTATTTTGGTTAAATTTAAAAAAAATCAATTTAATCATTGAACTTTTAATTTACTCTTATTTTAAATATTCTGCCATTAAATAATTAAAGATGTTATGACTAGACATTTATCATTTAAAAATTATAAAATATCCCCCAAAAACTTTTTATAAAAAAACTCTCTAATTTCAAATTTCCTTTGATTTCTCAACAATTGTGCATTTTCTTCCAAACCCAAACGGTGGGAGGTGGTGAAGGAGGAAGAGCGAAGTATTATGGAAAATGAACACCTCTAGTGTACAAGGCCAGGAGAAATGAAGTGTGAGTAACTGTTGCAAATATTGCTCCAAGTCAATAGGAAATATTCATACAAAGTTACGAAACAGGGACAAATCCAGATTTTCTTATGGAGCTAGAATGAAATATAATTTTTTTTCAAAGTTAAAGTGTGATTTTTTAGTAGATTAATCTAAAATATTTTGATTTCTTAAAGGATTATAAGGCAATTATCCGATTTTAGGAGGCCAATCCCACCCCGGTTTCAAAGTTGTCTGGCCTTAATGTAATTTAGATAAAGTTTTTTCTTTTAATGGAAATGAATTTTATTGGAGACTTTGGCGATAAATATGATATTTAGACGTTGGATGAGTTTATTACGCTCGACGAGCACCACTGAACACCACTAATGATAAACAGCGCTTAATACTATTAAATTAATTAATAAATATTAAAAATTTAAAATACTTAACATATAATTACAAATTATTTAAACATATAATTATAAATTATTTAAAATAAAATATTAATTAAATTGTTTTCCATATATATAATATTTTTTAATCTTTTTTAATCAAATACCAACCTTAGTCAATTTAAAAAATAAAACCCCAAAACCCTAAATCCTAAACTCTAAACCCTAAATACTAAATTGTAAACCCAAAGCCCAAAGCCCAAAATCCTAAACTAAAAACCATAAACCCTAAGTCTTAAATTCAAATGTTGGGTTTATGGTTTAGTGTTTATAATTAAGTTTAGTGTTTAGTGTTTAGGGCTTAGTGATTGGTATTTGATTCAATTATTTTTTAAAAAAAGATTAAACAAAATTATATACATGGAAAATAATTTAATTAATATTTTATTTTAAATAATTTGTAGTTATATGTTTAAATAATTTATAATTATATGTTTAGTCCTTGAGATTTTTAATCTTTATTAATTAATTTAATAATGTTCAGTAGTGTTCATTATTAGTAGTATTTAGCGGTGCTCGTTCAGCATTGTAGAATTTTTCTTTAGACGTGATACGGTTATGGAATATAAAAATATAATTTAAACATGAGTAATAGGAATTATTACAGACTTTGAATTTCTTTTCGTATTTATTATTATTATTATTATTATTATTTAAACAACAGTAAACTGTGTCTTTGCATATCTATACGATCCTTTGCAATAAGTCGGGTTCGATCCCAGGAACCAAATACAGATATGGTGGCTAAACTCAGTCAACAATTAACAACTACTACTGAAAAAATATAAGAAAATGTAGCTACTATAACGCTGAGTTGAGTTGAGTTTGGAATATGTAGAGCTTGTTGTGCCATACGTCATGCTCAAGTATTTGGCAAAAAACTGTCGAACTCCTCCAACAGATCCGGATGGTCCTTGAAAAGATAAGCAACCTGAAAGCAGTGAAACAAACAACAAGATTATGTAGCTGCCGACGAGCCAACGAAGAACACAGGGTAACAACCGAAACAAGGCATATTACCCTGGTATAGACCTCAGTCAAGTCGCACTTCTTCTCCCGGTACCTGTTCAATACATCCAGAAACGATCTATAAACATGCTCCTCGTCCCGGAAACGTACCTGCAGGGTGTAGTTCAACAAACATGGTCATCATTTATGTTGAGCCTTCGAGTTCGGCTTGGAATTACTAGGTTTAGTTTCAGTGTTCCACCTTTAACTTGTTTACATAATCGATTAAACTAACAAAAGCACCAGGCATTTCCGGAGGAGGGGTGTCCTCGTCGGGGGTAATTTCGTATCCATTTGGCCGGAAGGTATTGAATCCATAAATGAAGTTGTTATGCCCTTTGAGTAACTCTTTCACTTGGGCAATGACACTAATTACAAATAAATTTTTTTACGTTATGTTGGTCCATATTAAAGTAAACACTAACAGTAAGTTTTAAAATTACTTTGTATTCATATTATTATATTTTTAATAATACATATTCGTGATATTCTAACAGATATGTGCCATCTGTTATGTCTAGGATTCAGGGTGTGACAATACACAAACTCATTTAAATGATTTGAGTAAAATTATGTTTCTCCTTTTTGAAGATTAACCAAAGAGTGGTAAACTCCTCTTGGCCCCTTGGCTAACAAAGATGAATGGTTACCTGTCTCCACCACTTTCCCTTGCTTTATCACAGAAATAACATCACAGTTTTGAATGGTGCTTAGCCTATGTGCCACAACAACACTAGTTTTCCCCACCATTATCCTATCTAGCGCCTCTTGTACCGATTTCTCGGATTTACTATCAAGTGCACTCGTCGCTTCATCTAATAACAAGATTGTCGGATTTTTTAACACGGCTCGGGCTATGGCGATCCTCTGCTTTTGGCCTCCGGATAATTGCACTCCTTTATCTCCGCACCATGTTTTGTAACCTTTTGCTAGGCCTGCAATGAAATCATGTGCATTAGCTGCTTTAGCGGCTTCAATGACTTCGGATTCATTGGTTTCATCGGATACTCCATAAAGGATGTTTTCTCTTATTGTTCCAGCAAATAGTGTTGGCTCTTGGCTAACAAGTGCTATGTGTTTCCTCAATGTCCTTAGGTTGTATGACCTTATATCTCGACCATCGATCTTCACTACTCCTTTGAGAGGATCGTAAAACCTCTCGATTAAACTAATGATTGTCGATTTTCCGGAACCGCTTTGTCCTATCAATGCCGTTGATCTTCCAGCTTCGATGGTGAATGAAAAGTCTTTTAGGATGACCACATTAGGCCTAGCAGGATATGCAAAATCGACATTGTGGATTTCTACACATCCAGTAACTTCTTCAGCAAGGTAACCATTGGAGTCATCTGGCTCGATTCTTGTATGGTGGTCTAATATAGCAAACAAAGATGCAACAACCTCTGAACTCTTAACCGAGTCCGATGTCATGCTTGCAGCTTCAGCTATGATAGCACCAGTGGAAGTCAAAATGAGGATTGTTTCAATGAGAGCTTTTGAACTGATGTATCCTTGGGAGACGAGTTTGCCACCATACCAGAAATTAAAGGCCATAATGCATGACATAAGAAGTTGAGCAGATCCAATTCCAAGACCTGTAAACCAAGATTGACAAGTATTCTCTTTTCTCGGACCTTCATAGGCCTTTTCTAGCATTTTTAAAATTCGATCCTGTGATGAGAAGGCTGTGATAGTTCGATGGTTCGATACTGCATCTGCAGCAAGTTTACTACTATCTTGCTGTGCTTTGATGGCTTTCTTATAAATGGTTTTCAGTAAGACCCTTTGAGTATACATGCTGATGATAGCGAGTGGTTGGACTGCTATCATCACAACGGCAAGTCTCCATGCAATGAATAGCCCCATAATGCATGCTACGGTAACACCGGAAATGGTTTGCACAAGAAGAGACATTCGATCACCCACCAATGATCTCACCTAAAAGCATCCCAATAGTAAGGCAAAATCTGTAACCAAGCATGTTAACTAGACATGATTAACATAGAAAGGGTAGTGAAATGGAAAGAACATTACCACACTGGCGTCTTTTGCTAGTCTAGAGCAAACAGTGCCACTGGAATTCTCATCTTGGTCGAACCACCCAACTTCGAAAGTTAATATCTTTGAAAGCATCCTTTCTCTAATCCTCTTTGTCAAGTGCTCCCCCATGTATGCAAAATTATAATGCAGGATAATATTAATTATTAGTGAAAAACAGCCTAACCCAAGAAAACTCAAAGCATAAACCTTTGTCTTTTCTTTAATTTCACCGCGATCCATGAGAAAAAACATCGATATCATCGATCCCAATGTGAAAGAAGAAATTGGTTGCACTGCACCGTATAATACTGCACCGAAGCATCCCAGGGTTGCTTCTTTCCACTCTGGTAAATTCATGGCCAACAATCTCTTAAAAGATGGTGCATGCAATTTTTTATCCTTAACAATCATTTCTTCTCCTGGTGAAGATTGATTTGGTGCTAATGGTTTGGCTGAACATGTCTGATTCACTAAAGAAAGTTGGTGACTGCTGGCACTGTTGATGTCGTTTTTTGTTATAGAAGCCGAGGAATTTGCAGACGAATCTTTATCATCTTTCTCCCAAACTCGTATATGTTCTGTATACTGAAGTTGCACTAGCATCGAATAAAAGCCTTTTTCATTTACCATCAACTCATCATGTGAACCAGTTTCCATGACTTGGCCATCTTGGATAACAACAATTAAATCCGCATGTCTAATGGTAGAAAGGCGGTGTGCAACGATTATCGTTGTACGTCTGATCGAGGCATTGTCGAGAGCTTCTTGCACAATCCGTTCAGATTCGGAGTCTAACGCGCTTGTTGCCTCATCAAGCAGAAGGATTTTAGGTGCTTTTATTATGGCTCTTGCTATGGCAATTCTCTGTTTTTGTCCGCCAGACATTTGAACCCCTCTCTCCCCTACCTATCCATACATAGAAATTTGTCAATAGACTTTGTAATTCCGAGTATTATAGATACGAAATTCGAGAGCTAAACATACAAACCTGGGTGTCATATCCTTGAGGAAACTGTGATATGAAATTATGTGCATTGGAAGCTTTAGCAGCTTTGATAATCTCTTCCATTTGAGCATCCTCCTTGCCAAAAAGTATGTTCTCTTTAATAGTTCTTGCAAATAGTGTAGGCTCTTGACTGACCAACCCCATCTGTGACCTGAACCACTTGAGCTGCAATTTATTAATAGGAACCCCATCAAGAACAATGTCTCCTCCAAGTGGATCATAAAATCTTTGCATCAACGAAATCACGGTCGATTTTCCCGATCCGCTACTGCCTACCAAGGCCACAGTCTTTCCTGCTGGGATTTTGAGACTAAAGTCCTTGAAAATTATGTTCTCTGGCCTTGAGGGGTATGCAAACTCAACTTGTTTGAATTCAACTTCTCCTCTAACATTATCCAAAATTTCCCCCTCCATGCTCTCTAAATCAATCTTTGGGATCCTTTTAATCACCTCGTTTATACGCTCCACAGCTGAACATGCTGCAAACAAGGGCTTCAGTGTAGATAAACTAGAACCAAGTTGTCTGTTCAATAAGAAAAACAAAGGGAACATATGATTAAACGTCACATTCTTATGCTCATATTCGAATATGCATCGGATATTAGTGTTGGACATGAGAAGCGTGTACTTCAAGAAAAACAAAATGTTTTAGAGAAATCTAAGGTTAAAACCCTTACTGTCCACCAATGGCAATGCAGGTACCAACTATGAAAACAGATCCTCCCTTAACACTATGGTATTTGACAATTCTGCTGCCATAAAATGTAATGAAAGCCCAAATAAGATAAGTGATGCCATTGCTTCCAATGGCCAAACCTTTAGCCAAGCCTTGCTTCAGCCCCAATTTCACACATCCTTGTAAAGCTTCAGAGAATTTAATGGAGGTTTTGTTTTCACCAACAAAGGCATAAACAGTTCGTACCGAAGATATCGCTTGTTCTGCAATTGTGCTTGCTAGATTATACTCCATTCTGGACTGCCTTGCAAGGCTCAGTAAAACCTTCCCATATATTAGACTAGGAATCACCAGCAACAATACAAATGGGAAAACCACAAGAGCTAATCTCCATAGTATCAGAAATGCTACTATGTAAGTTCCAATAAATGAAGCACCTCTTGCAATCAAGTATGGGATCTGATACATATAACAAACAAGTCAATGGACATAATAAATTGTAGGGTAAACTCAGGGGCAGATCTTGACAATCTAGTTTAAGGAGCCTATTTAAAATGTTTGGAAATTTTGGAAGCTTAAATTAAAAATTTCAAAGATTTTGAAGGGTTTAATTTAAATTTCATAAAAATGTAGGGGTCTAACTAAAACTTTCAAAAAAACTGAGACTTATCAAGACTTTTAAAATTTTAAGGAGGGGATTTAATTAAACTTATTTAAAATTTTTGAAATATAATAACAACTTTTAAAATTTTTTGAAGGGGCCAATTTAAATTTTGTAAAGGACTATATGTGAAATTTTCAAACTTTAGGGGGCCAAGACCCCAACTGGGCTCCCAAGAAAAGGTCCTCCTCTGGGTAAACTACACCAGATACCACTGAACTAAAAATTTGATAGTACTATTTTAGCACTGAACTTTAGTTTAGGCTGCAATTATACCATTGACCTGTTAAAATCTTTTCATGTCATTCGCGCGCAGACCATTAAGATCCATTCAAGTCATCGATTATAATGTCTCAGTGGTATAATTGAAGTCTAAACTAAAGTTCAGATATTAAACTTACAGTTTAGTGGTATTTGGTGTAATTTACCCTAAAATATAATGGAAATATTTCAAAGGCATTGGCAAAATGACAACCTTTTCACTGATAACTTCTTGAATAATGAGACTGTCGTTAGAAATGCTGGTGACTATTTCAGCAGTGCTAGTTACATTCAAATCAAAGTAGCCAACATCTTGCCTTAGAATAGCTTTCAAATACCTACTTCTCATTCTTGTGGCTTGTCTTTCACTTGTTCTTGTCCAGCAAACTCCTTCTGAAAATGTTCCAAAGTTAGAGAGGAAAAGAATTGTTTAGTATATTGGCTAGCTTGTTTGTTAGTAGTTCCATTGGAATCAGCTAACTTTTAGGGTAAACTCTACACATTTTAGTCACTAAACTATGTTCCATTTTTCATTTTAGTCATCAAACTTCCCGAAGTTATAAATGGTAGTAAAGGTATTAAAAACTAGGGAAAACTATATATTTAGTACCTCAACTATACCTGTATTACTGTTTTAGTACCTCAACTATTATTTTTGGCAAAATGGTACCTAACGTTACGTTTTTGTTTTGTTTTGGTACCCCGACCGTTAAAAATTAACGGAGATGATGGTGTGGCATAGTCACAGTTTTAGTCCAAAACACTATATATTATCAATTTAGTCCAAAATCCATCAATTTAAAATATCATCTTAATTTTGCAAAGCTTTGATCCCATTTTGTCTCATCCCTTTCCTAACCCCTCGTATTCTCGTCGGTATCCCGATCGTGGAGTTTGGGTCCTCCAACGGACCCCGCATTAGCCCCCCATTGATCCTCAAATCTTAAAGTTTTGATTGTCCCTAGCGTGTTTTTAAACCCTAAAACCCAAAAAGTGTTCAACTGGAAGAAGAAGAAGAAAAGTAAAGAATTTACAATTTTAATTCAAAAATTAAAATAATGTTTAAATTGATAGAATTTTAGACTAAATTGATAGGTTGTATAAGTTTTTGGACTATAACTATTATTAACCCAAGCCACATCACTATTTCCGTTAATTTTAAAAGGCAAAAATACCAAAATAGAACAAAAATATAACATTAGATACTATTTTGCAAAAAATAATAATTGGGTACCAAAATAATAATGCGGGAATAGTTAGGGTACTAAATATATAATTTTCCCTAAAAATTATATTTTGGTCACTCTACTGCTACCAAAGGATGACGTGGCAGTAATAGCACGTTAACATCAATAATTAATATTTCATTTAACGAGATAGCCTCTTGCTTGCTATTTAAGGTTTCAATGTTTTTCAAAAGTGTTTTGGGGCTAAAAGCAATGCAGAACGGGTGTGTTTGGATTGTAATAGGTTTAGGGTGTGGCTAAAAAATGGTAAATTTTAAAATTTGTATAAGAACCTAAAATATTAGACTTTTAGATAATATTTTAAGTTAGTTTTTTTGTAGTTTTTTTCGATTCTTTGTCTAAGAACCTAAAATGTTATAAAAAAAACAAGTATCGAAACTTGTTAAAAATCATGAAAAAAAAATAACATATAATGTTATCAAAAAGTCTAATATTTTAAGTTTTTGGACAAGTTTTGAAACTTGCCGCTTTTAGCCGCACCCTAGACTTACCGTACTTTAGACTCGCAATGCAGAACATGTAGTTTTTTAGGCCAAAAGCGTTTTTGAGCTTAGTTTGAAAATACTTTTCAAAAGCTTAAATTTATAGCTTTTATCTTTTCCAAAAACAAGTTTGAGCAAAATTACTCATTTATCTTCATTTATATCCCTAACTCTTTCATGTTTTTAAAATCAATGTCTAAAATAAATATCGGGTAAACAACACTATTGGCCATTAAACTATTATCGTTTTTCTATTTTGGTCATTAAACTATTATTTTTTGCACAATTGTCACTAATGTTATATTCTTTTTTAGTCATTGGCCGTTAAAAATAACGGAATTGGTGACGTAATTTGACATAGTAATAGTTTTAATCCCAAAATTTATATATATTCTATCAATTATGTCTTAATTCAAATTAACTCATTAAATTTAACCATTTTTTAAATATTTTGATCAATTAGGTCCAGATTTTTTATTTAACGAGATATCCTCTTGCTTCCTGGCTAAATGTGTCTAAATCCCAGCATTTTTTCCATAGAATGTGTAGTTTAACCTAACCTTTACTACCATGTTCGCTTGGAACTCACCTAGGAAACACCCAACCAATCCTCCACAAGCCGTGAAAATAAACAACAGCGCAACCTGTCAGCCACAACAATCAAACCAAAATAATCTTATATCAGGTTGTATATAAACTTGGTAATGTCATATGCTATGAAAATGTTGAACAAAAACATTTGCTTCACTTCTACGTAGTAAGCTATGTTAGTCGAACTCATGTGAGCACAGATGGATTGAGGGGTGTTGAGAGCGATCGTATTGTACCTCTAGAAATTTCAAATTTCTATACATTTTAAAATTGTTCTTTGTATTTTATGTTGACGATCTAATCTTGCACCCTAATATTTCAAATTTCCATATAATTTTATTATGTATAAAAGTTCGCACCCTTTAACATAAAATCTTGCCTCCATCCCTGCATGTGAGAGTCGAAAATATGTGATAACGTACCTGGCGAACGTTGCGGAAGAGCATATCAGCATCCGGGGATGAACCGGAATCGCCAATTTTGTTAAACATACGGCCAGTCAAGTAAAGTGTCAAGGGAACCACAGTGCCATCGGCAACCGCTCCGATGAAACCAGCAGCCATCAAACACTTATCCACGCCGTCTGCATGCACGAATACGGATCGTATCGACCGGTTCTTCTTCCTCACAGCGCTGCTTTCAACTTCTTTACCATTCTTCTCCTCGTCCGCCATGCTGATTCCTTCGTGTTTCTTTGATCATCAAAGCCAATCAGTAGGCGTATTTAACAGCAGCAGAAGCCGGATTCGGCTGACAATGAACTCCAGGACGTAAGCAATAATAACGGAAGGACCACAAGGACATTATTGATCGTACCATCGGGCCATTTGTAAATGGGATTTCAATGATATGCAAACGTAAGGGGAGAGCTAAGCAAGATGTTTGATTTCCATTGATTTTATTCATCAAGGAGCTGTCACAACTTGTAGTCAGATATATTTTTTTATAGGGTAAACTGCACGAAATGCCACTCAACTTTAACATTTATATCAAAAATACTACTGAACTGTAAAATGATACTATTATACCACTGAACTTCATTTTTTGCTACTATTATGCCACTCGACCGTTAAATGCAAAACGGCATCGATTTGTTAGAAAAAAATTAAGAAAACACTGGCATTTGGAAAAGCTTGAACCAAGAACCTCTAGGATGAAAGGTTTACATCAAAATACCAAGCCAACTTAAAGACTTGATATAATCCTAATGAAAATAATATATAAATAATAATGTAGTTGAACTTAATTTCATTTATCTTATGATACAATTTTATAATATTTATAATATAATTTTATAAATATATTAACTTTATAAATAAATATTATATATAATTTATATTATAAAACTAAAATATTATTTATAATATATACAACTAAACCCCAAACCCTAAATCATATAGAAAATAATTGATTAAATTTCTTGGTTCAAGAGCTTAATTGATTAAATTTCTTGGTTCAACACCTTAACTGGGTGTAAAAAAGTTTTGAGGCTTAATTGATTTTTTTTAAAGTTCAAGGGCTTTTTACACCCTTAAGCCAAAAAAATATATGTTAAACTAATCGAAGTTACTTTAATTTTTGTAAATTTTTATATATTTTAATAAACAAAATTCTACAACGGGCGTCGAACACCGTTGAACACCACTAACGCTAAACACCGCTGAACACCATTAAATTAATTAATAAAGATTAAAAATCTCTAGGACTCAACATACAATTATAAATTATTTAAAATAAAATTTCAATTAAAATATTTTTCATTTATGCTATATTTTTAATCTTTTTTTAAGTAATTGGACTAAATACCAACCATAGTCAATCTCTAAATTAAAAAAAACCCTTAATCTTGTTCCCCAAATTAGAACCCTAATTCCCAAATTAAAACCCTTAATAATTTAGGCAAAATTATGATTTCATTAACGTAAATAACCTAAAAAAGAGTATTTTTACCCTCCGTGATTGAAATCGATTTCATTTAGTTGAAATTCACCACACTCAAATCTTTTAATTTACGCGAAATTATGATTTCATTTACGTAATCCAAATCTTGTAATTTAGTGTTCTAACTTGGGAAAAACATTTAAGGTTTTTAAATTTAAGAATTGACTATGGTTGGTATTTGATCTAATTATTTGAAAAAAATAAAAATATAATATATATATGTGGAAAATAATTTAATTGAAATTTTATTTTAAATAATTTATACTTGTATATTGAGTCCTTAAGATTTTTAATCTTTATTAATCAATTTAATGATGTTCAACAATGTTCAGCGTTAGTGGTGTTCAGCGGTGTTCGACGCACGTTGTAGACTTGTCCTTTTAATAATGGCCTTGTTTGACAATTACCGGATAACTGATAGCGGGATAGCGGATTACATAGCTGATAACGGATAGTTGATAGCATTAATTGATTTGACTAGCGGATTATATTAGTTGATTGTATAAAAGTGTTTGGTAAAATTAACTGATAGCTGATAGCTGTTTGATTATTTGAACAAGCAAAATGACATATAAGGACATGATTATATTTGATACTTGTTTGAATAATTTATTAGTTATTAACATTTTGTATCTATTAATATTAATTAAATTATAAAGACTAATACTTTCATATCATTATTGAGCATATATGAGGACGTACATATTAATTTTTTATTTGTGAAATTATATTTTTAATATAATTTTAATAATAATTAAATTTAGATGTATATATTAATTTCTTATCTATGAAATTATATTTTGAATATAATTTTATTAATTATTAAATTTATATGTATTTATTAATTAATATATTAATTTATTATTTATAAATTTTTTTATTAGTTAATCAAATTTATGTTATTTAGAAAAAAAATTATAATTATCAAGGACAAAATAGTCGTTACAAGTCTTTTATCCAAACCTATAACTCAAAAAACTCCTAAAATGAGCTTTTTTTTTAAATAAGAGGTTTCAACTCAATCCGCTATTACAATCATCTATTCACTAAATATCCAAATTAGTGGATATGACTGGTCAAACCTCTAAAAATTGCTTCAAACCTCTAATTTTAGCTCAATAAGCTGTTTACCAAACATGGTCAATATTTTTAATTTTTTATGCAAAAGGAAAAAAATATTTGACATCAGCATTTTCAAAAGGAAGTTTCAAATGTTAAAATTTTAGGTACCTCAAATATGTCACGTGTCAAGCATTGATTGGTTAAAAAAATGAACATCCATTAACAGCCAGACACCTAAAACTATAACTTTTGAAACTTTATGCACTTATTTTTACAAAAAAATACTTTATACACCTAAAGTTAAAAAAATACATACTTTAGGCACCTATTTTTTATTTAAGCCAAAAAAAGTTAAGGGCCAAAATGTTTTTTTAAGTTTGAGGGCAAAACCTTAATTAGACCTTTTTACTACCTGTAGACTAATATTATTTTTATATTAATTTTTATATAATATCATAACAAAATTAAACAATTATTATTTAGTTTGAATTTAGGTTGGACCTGTCTAGACATGACAAAGATTATTAATTAAAGAATGCCCATAAGAAGGTTATAATTTTTTTTGATAATGCGAAGCAAACTATTATTTGATTGTTAGCATTCGATTATAATAAATGTTTATTCATATGTACCATTTAAGAAATATTATAATAGGTAAATTCAATTATTGTTAATTGAATATTACAAATAATGTCTATGTGGTCCTAAATTTAATTATTAAAAATATAAATTAATTTAATATATGTAAAGAAAAAATATTTGATATAAAGTGATGTAAAATTTAGAATATAACTTTTTTATTTGAACATCATCGGTCTTAAATAAGGTTTAGGATTTAGAGTTTAAAATTTAAAATTAATTGTTTAAAAATTAGGATATATGATTTTAAATTATAGGGTTTAGTATCAAACGTGTACAATTATTGAGTCTATTTTTACACAATTCATGTACCAAATAATTTCTCATATTTTAAATAACAAATAAGCTTTATATTGCATCTTAAAATCAGATTAATAAATAAATGTCATCATGCTGATTTTTTTTGTTTAATCACCTATTTCCAATTCATTGGCTAATTAATCTGGATCGGGTATCGCAAAAGCTCATTATGAAAGCGACCCTCCCAACCCAATTGCTCTATTAACAACGCCAGCATTTGAACCTCTAGCATTGCTTAAGGGATCTAGTGCCTCATCGTACTAGACCAACTGATTATTAGTTCTAAGTTAAAATTTTAATAATTCATTAACACGTCTATAAATAATAATGATATTCGTCTATTAAAAAAATATAATGATATTCTTAGTTTGAAGCTTAATTTTGATTTGACCCTGAGTCAACACTACATTATTTACAATCAAAGTTGATAATACATTTTAATTATTTAAAAAATATTAGCGGAGTGACCAAAATAAAAATATGAGAACAGGTGAGATAGTAAATAAGTAGTTTATTAAATATTAGTTGAATGATTAAAATAAAAATACAAAAATAGATGAGATACTAAATAAGTAATTTACCCTAAATATTAATTATTCTTCATGAGAATAGAATATACGTATATTTGGACTTTGGTATAATAAAAGTTTGATCATATGTGACATTTATTTTATTTTATTTTATTTTTTAGAAAATGATTTACCAATAATTTCTACGCGGTCCCGTATCTTGGCTTGACATCTATGCAAAAGGTGACGAAGGGTAATGAGGCCAAGGGGTCTTGGCCCTCTGATAATTTAAAAATTTTATAATAGGCTTTTTAATTTTTTATAAATTTTAGTTTGGTCTTTTAAATTTTTAGAAATTCATAATAATTATTAAAATTTTGAATATTTTTAATTAAATCTTTTAAAAATTTTAATTTGGTCCCTTTAATTTTTCTATCTAATGACAATTTAAATTTTTATAAATTTAAATATTAGATATATCAAATGTCATTCAATTTTAGGTGTTTTATCGTTTATTATAATATATCATAATATTAAAAATAATATATTTATAAGATATATTAATATATATTTATTATTTTAAAAATATATCATTTTATAAATCAATTATTTTTTAAATATGTTATTTATGTATATATATTATTTTATATTATTTATTAACAATGTTTTATTTTTTTAATATAAAATTATAACTAATATTTATAGATTTAATATATTTAAAAAATTATATTATTATATGAATGTAACTGATCTTAATTGTAGTTTAATATTTATTACTGTGTTAGAATTATAATAAAATCTCAAGTTGACTTAATAGTTAGACTTAAGATCTTGTTTTTAAAGGTTTTAGGTTCAAATCTCTTCAATTACATATATATTTTTAACCATATTCATCCAACAAAACGACATCATTTTAAATCGTCATCGTCTCAATAGTGAGTTAACGACTCAATGGTATAATTGAAACGGAAATTAAAGTTTAATGCTATAATTAAAACAATTGAAATTTTAATGGTGTAAACGATATAACAACTAAAGTTCAATAATATCTTAAGTAATTTACCCTTATAACTAATAATTAGTCTCCATTATATACATGGGCGAATCTATGTGAAAACTTTAGGGTGCAATTGACTCCACTTGATTTGTTGAAGTATGAGGTCAACAAAACTTGTTATAGTGGTATGAGAATACCCCATACCCCACTCCAATTTCTGTATGAAAATTTTGGCCCCGCCACTGATTATATACCGTATGGATTTATATGTTTATAGTTTGTTTTTAGTTCTCATGCATATAATTTAGAGATTGATTCGTTTGTTAATATGGTATTCACAATATATTTTATATAATTTATTATAATAATTTAATTTCCTTTTTAAATATAATGTTTGTGTTACTTTTTCATTTATATTTTGAATTTTTGATATCTTTGTGTATGTTTTATTCATTTTTCAAATTTTAATTAATAATTCATTTGGTTATATAAATGTTATAGTTTTGTCGTAATAAATCAATTTTAACTATATTTTTTTAAGAATTAATTCATTACACCAACTATATATTAATATATCGATAATTATAGCATGTACTGACCGTGGAAACGAAAAATTTTTACAAGTGTTTTTATTTTAGGGTTTAGGGATTTAGATTATGATTTAAGTTTTAGGACTTTATAATTTAGGGTTGGTATTTAGGGTTTATAAGTTAAAACTTAAATCTCCAACATATTATCATAAATCCTAAATCTTAAATTCTAACTACAAAACCTAAATCCTAAAATAAAAATATTTATAAAAAATTTTTATTTTCACCGTTAATATATATAATATTTTTCTTATATATATTATATTTAATTAAAATTTAATTTAACAAAGTGCAGCTAATAATTCCAGTACTAATAGCGGTTAAAGTATAGAAGTCCATGTATTATAATTAAAATTCTATTTACTATAAAAAGAAACATTTTAGTCTTTAAACTATACTTAAAAGTTCATTTTAGCTAGGGGTAGGATTTAGGCGAGGCGAAGACAATTTTGCATTCCCTACTCAATCTCCAACACTTGCGGAGATGATTTTAAGAAATCCCCATCACATGCTTCGGAAAATATTTTGTCCCCATCTCTATACCCATCAGATCCCCACCGGTTTCAAGGAATTCTCATCCCACAAAATAAAATAAAATTTACTATTTTAGTGACCAAAAAATATGATCAATTTCAATTTACAAATCATATATTCAATAAATTTAAAACTATTCAAATTTTAATATATTAAAATAAATACTCAAAATTAAATCTAAAAAAAATAAAAAATATAAATGATAAATTTAATTTTATAAATAATAAACATATTATTTTTTAAAAAAACAAAATTTATTGATATTAATATTTATACCACAAAGGGGCCTAAAACACAAGTGCCGAAGTTGGGCTAGAACAAAGTCATAAACTAAAAAAACACCTTACAAGACAACTACCCAAAAACTCCGTTGCATTAAAAAAATCAATCCAACGAGAATGGCCAACTCCACATAACTGCACTACGAGCCAAATCAAAATAAGATATTCTATACATGTAGCATGTAACGATTTCTTTTTGTAGTCAAATTAATGTAGTATGTAGTATTTGTTGATGCTTTTGTATTTTTATTTTGATCCTACTTATTATCGACTTATAATATGAAAAGTAAATATCATAAATTTATATACATCAATAATACAATAACTAAGCAGAAACCAAAAGGGTAAATTACTAGAGACGTCACAAAACTTAATAAGGTTTAAACAAAATACATAAATATCTTGATGAACTAAAATATTGATAATAAGATAGGTACATATACAGGTAAATAAGAGTTAAGTATATATTTTTTAAAAAAATTGTAAAATATCGGGAATTCTTGTGAATATTTTTTGAGAATCCCAACGGTTATTTATACAATTACAGTTCGGTTTATCCCCATGATTTGGATATAACAACCCTCTTCCCCATCCCCATATGAGCTTCGGTGATTAAACTTCTCCCGTCCCCGTGGGTGAAGATCTCGGTTATTCCTCATCTTCGTCCCCCGCGATTTTCGGATATTCTCCACCTGATTATCATCCCCAATTTTAGCCCTACACGGTAAAAAGGGCAATTTTTCCTTGCATGTTTGAAAACTTAACATTTTGGTTTAAACACACTTTAGGTCCCTCCCAGTTTTAAACTCGAGCAAATTAATCTCTCAAAATATTTTTTGTGTGAATTTTCACATAAAATTTTAAACACTTATTAAATCTAAATACAAAATTAATTCATATTCTAACTCCAAAGTTTTGTTCACTTACAATAATATTACAATTACAAGTCAAAACATAAAAAAAATATTTAATTGAAAAAAATGTACATTGATATTTACAGAACTTGTAGATTTGGAGGGAGAGGAAGGGTTTAATTGAAAAACATAATATAAAAGTCATAAAATAAATTAAAATCTCAGTAAAACTTTAAAAAATCAAAATTATTAAAATATTATAAAATTATATAAGTTTATTTCATTTAAAAAATCATCCAATCATAATTGTACATCTGACATGTACCGATGGAAATGGTCAACATAACATAGATTAATATTATTTACTAACTTTCAAAATGCACATCGAATAAATTACTCTCATTTTTCAAGAATGATCAATTTGCTCAATTTCAAAATTGACAGGGGCTTAAAGAGTGTTTATACCAAAATATTTAAGCCAGCTAACTATAATTTTAAAATTTTGGACTAAAATATTAACCTTTCAAACATAAAAGGATTAAAATGTTTCTTCTTATAGTAAACTGGCTAAAATGAACTTTTAGACCTAATACAAGGATCAAAATATTCTTTTTTAGAATGGATGGAGTAAAATGAAATTTTAATATAATGCAAGTATTTCTGATAGATAATAATAATAATAATAATAATAATAATAATAATAATTATTATTATTATTATTATTATTTAGAATGGATAAAATGAACTTTTAATATTCTTTTTTAGAATTGGATGGAGTAAAATAATATTATTATTATTAATAAGGAGGAGGAGGGTAAATTACACCGGTGACCACCCAATTATAGGGTCGTTTTTATTTTGACCACCCAACTAAAAAACTCGTTAATTAGACCATCGAACTTTTAAATCGTTTCTATTTTGACCACAAGCCGTTAAAATCTAACGGAGGTGACGTGGCTGTTAACAGAAATTTGTATAATTACACATTTGATCTATGTTATTTATCTATTATATCAATTTGGTCTTAATTTTAATTTAATTAAATAAAATTAATCAATAGATTAGATGGTGACATATGTCATCACCTGATTGGATGAATTTATCCTAATTCTTAATTTAATAATTTTTACCTAATCAGATGGCGATACGTGTTACTTGATTGGATAAAAAAAATTAAGAAGCAATCTATGTCTCCTACAATGTTTGAGCCCAAGACCTATGTGAAGAAATCCAAAGGCTCAACCACTGGGCTAACGTAATTAAACTATTTATATTTACAACAAATAATTGTTAATCTTCTCTTTCAAACAATCCTCGTCTCCACGAAAAACCTCAGTGTCATTCCTCTGTCAGTAGCTAGGCTTTCCTGAAACAGACGCAGCAACCCAGTTGCCATTCTCCAATCAATTCTCTCCGTATTTTGTCCGAAATTAGTAGTATATTAGTAATTCGATATAAATAAAACCATAAATAATAAATAAAACCCGCTAAACAGTCTAAAATTCTTTATACAATGTCCATGTACATATTACAATGCCCATTTCAAATTACAAGGCCTAAGTCTCTATTTTTTACAACCCATACCAGCTAACAAACAAAATTTGGCCCAAACTTTTGTTTTTCCGCCCAAATTCAGTAACCTAAGAGACACGTGTTGTCGATGATTGGCCCGAAGAAAATCACATGGATCTGTTTTCTTCCCCATTAGCTGGATCCAGCTGGCTTTGGGAATGACATCAGCGATGATGTCATAATCCATTTACTATAAATAGAGTGTGTGTGAGTTGTATTAACTACTAATCATTAATTGTAAACTAATAATAATAATAATAAATATATTAATAATAAAATAGGGAGAGAAAAGGTGTCGGATCAATAATTAGCAATTAATGACAACAATTAAATAATAATAATAATAATAATTAATACAGAGAGAGTGATTATCTCGGGAAACCAACCGTCACTGTAGAGCCGAACGGACGCCAAAGCACATCGGAGAGGATGATCAAACGCTGAAGAAAATGCCAGAACCACCATAGCCATCATCTCGGAGATATAATTATCCTTATTTTCTTAATTCTTGCAAAAAAAAAAAGAAAATAAATGTTAGTTCAATATAAAAAATAAATGAAATAAAGACGAGTGGTGGCCGAAAGTTTATCCCAGTGGCGGCCAAAGAGATTTTAGGTATGGCCGGAGTTGAATATGGGGTGGTTGCGGGTAGTTTAGGCCTTAGGTGGTCGGAGTTGGGTGGCTCTATCGAGCTGGGTTTAGTTATAGAATTTTAGAGTTTGAAAATAAGAGATTTGGAATTTTTTTAGGATTTCGACACAGAGGCCGAAAATCGCAAGGTGACAGTCGGCGTTGCCTACGGAAACCGAGAGCCGACTCCTAACGGCCAACTAACAGTGGATAGTGGTCGAAGGTAGGTGGTTAAAGATTAAACGGCGTAGTTGAGGGCGAATAGTGGCCGGACTTTTAGGTGTTCATCATGTTCATCTTGAATGATGATGAACACCATCCTAAAACTAAGGTTTTTGATCCGTTTGACTTGAAATTTCTGGGTACAAGATGTTATGGGCAGAGAGAAATTAAGAGGAGAGAGGGTAGAGAGAAAGAGTGAACTAAGGTTATGACCGAATTCAACTCGGTTCAAAGCTTTTTATATCCTAGCTGAAACGGTGTCATTTTGGCACCGGGTTAGAGAAGGATCCGCGCACTTGAGATGGGTCAGATCTTGATCCGCACATTTATATTCGAGTTTTCTTGGTTTTTGGCATGCAACTTTGTAATCCCTCTCAATTTAGTCACTAAATGCAATAAAATCAGTTCCAATTTTCAAATTTTTTCAATTTAGTCCATTCTACAACGTTTAATTATTTAATTTAATTACCTTAATTATTTGTATGTTGCATGTTTTAAATTGGGCATATAGTATAATTGTTAGTCAATTTAATTCACTTAGATTTAAATATTAAATTGTTTAGAGCCTTAGTGTTAGGAATTTTAATTAAGCTTCAATAATTCAATTAGAGAGATAATTATAGAAAATTAATGAATATAAAATGGGAAGCTTTGAAGTTCAAATTTGGGTGATGTCTCATTGTAATGGGGTGTTGTCCAACATGAGCTTTTAAGTAGAATATTTAATATTCATTAAAACCTTAGAAATTGATAAAGAATCTAGTTAATCAATTAAAGCTTTAAATAAGACTAGAGCTTTAATTATTAGTTTAATTAATTAAACTAAGGAATATTATATATAATTTTGGGATTTAAATATGGATGATGCTCAAGCAATTTGATGTTGTCTCATATAAACCTTTAAATTAAATAATATTCTTAGGTTTAATAAATACATAAGCTTGATTAGTGCCTTTTAGATTAGCACTTAAAATAAACAAGACCATAATTAATCATGCATAAAAAATCTTTTATGTTGGAAATATATTTTTGAAATATGAATAGAGGTGCCCTTAGCGTATAGGGGTGCTTCCAATCTCATATTAGAATCAAAGCTATATTTACTTATAAAAGGAATATTTCTATTTGGAATATAAACCCGGTTAATAATTAATGATCAAATTAAATTCAAATTGTTATTTCAAAATGCCAACATGCCACGTAAAATTAAAGGTACCGATATTGGGCGTTTGTGGGGTGCTAATCCTTCCCCGCACGTAATCGACTTTCGAACCCTAACTTTAAAAAGAATAAATCTCTGATTGTTTTTATGGTGTCTGGTCTACCAAAGTAACCGGTGGCGACTCTAAATTATTTTCAAAATTGAATTAAAAAAACCTAATTTTCAAGATTAATCATCAAGCTATTTTTACGCGGTTAAAAAATAGTTTCGACAGCATCCACAAATTTTCAGTGTACCCCTTTCCATTAATTATTTTCCCACACACAGTACACGCGTTATCCTCTAATCTCCCACATATCTTCCCCGTTTATACAAGGTAGGTCTAGTGTACGACATGTTTAGGGTGCGGCTAAGAGACGATAAGTTTTAACATTTGTCCACGAATAGAAAATGTTAGACTTCTTGATAACATTTTTCTTTTTTTTAGTTTTCTTTCAAGTATCGATACTTATTTTGTAAGTATCGATACTTAGTTTTTTTGATAAATTTTCAGTTTGGGACAAAGTATCGATACTTGAAAAAAAAAACTAACCAAAAATATTATCAAAAGATTTAAACTTTTTAATTCGTGGACAAGTATCAAAACTTACCGTTTTTTAGTCATATCTTAAATATACCGCACGTTAGACTCGTCAGTTTATACAGACAAGCCAAAACAAAACCTAAAATCCCTGCAATTTCCTATAAAAAACAATGTACCGAAATTGTAAACCCTAACTTCTCATCCGAAATGACAAATAAATATTTAAACGCAACGATTCCTTGGTGTTTCATGAACCCTGCACAACATTGTTAGCTATAAGGCCTATTGTATGGACATGATATTTTGATTATAGATTTTATTATAATAATAAATTTGCATACTTTAGTATCCTTGAATATTATTAATTATTCTAAATATATTTAATCAGTTATTATTGTGGGAACAATAATAAGATAAGATTGGTATGAAGTTTGATAGATATTCAGAAGATGAATATGTGAATGAGATTTAAATCAAATTCATATATGTATTTGTTGAGAACAAATATTAGGATCGACTCGTTTTGAGATTAATACATTGATTAAAGTTATATATTAATCTTCAAAAGTTGTGACATTAAATCCTTAGACTGAAATTACTACAGCTCTCAACGTGATGATTGTTATGTTTTGACATAGTCAAGCATCGTTTTTAATCGAACGATTATAAAGGTTATGCTTGAACATAATAAGGAATCATGTAGAGAGATGTGAGTGGTTAAGATGGAATTTATCCCTCTTAACATAAGAGAGATATCTCAGGTGCAACGCCCCGGTTTTAGGGCTTAGCGATTTAGTGGGTTATTAGACGGTTTGGTGGACCAGAGTAGAGATTCGAGTCGGCTTTAGGATCATATATTTTTGATGTTGGAAAAATTATGGAAAAATGTTTAAAAATTATTATTAATTATATATTTAATAATGGTGGAATCAATTTTGAAAATTAGTTTTGGAAGGTGGACATTTTGGTTAGTGACCAAAATGAAAGTTTTGAAAACTACGATTTTCTAGTGACTAAAATGAAAAGGGTCAAATACTTAGAATCTTTAAGGATATATTTTACCAATTTGTTTCTGAAGGTTTCTCCCTTAATTTAATTAATTTAAACATGTGCTTTAATTAATAATTAAAGTGTATTTTGTTAAAAAGGTGGTTATCTTTTCTTAAACAAAAATCACGTCATTTTTCTCTCAACTTTTTCTCTCTATTCTCTCCTCAGTAAAACACTCAGATTTCATCAAATTTCCAGAGGCGAGGTGGTTTCCAACTTGATTTTATTGTTCCAAATTGTTTTACAAAGATTGTTCATATGAAATCTCGCATTAATCTTGTGATTTCTTAGCTTTTCACAAATCAATTGAGGGAGAAACTTCACAATAGGGGTAAAGTCTGAGATCTCCTCTATTGTATGGTTCTTTATTGAAATTCCCAAGCATTTGATCTTTGCTTTTGCATTTCTAATATGATTTTGATGATTTTCTAATGATTTAATGAGATCTTTGGGGAAAATGTGTTGATTCACGAATTGAATCTGATTTCTAGTATGTAATGGTGATTTGACTCATATTTTGGATGTTTAACAATGTTGATAAGTTATTTTTATCAATGGAATCCCGAAACATAAGAGTCTCTATTTGTTTAGGTTGTTAGTTTTGAGGTTTTGTGTTGTAATTATGGTTGTTAGGTTGCTGGAGGTGGTAGGTTGTCTTGGATCTATTTTTAGATGTGTTTTGGTGTTGAAATGATGCTAGGTTGATAGAAGTTGGTTGGGTTGTGAATCGAAGTGATTTGGTCTTGATTTCTGTTGTTGTAGAGGGTTAATTGTGAGGGTGTTGTGGAAATTCGAGGAGGATTGTGTTTGCTGTGTTTAGAATGCATTATGATGCATTAATACTCTGTTGTTTTGAGTTAAAAATAGGGGAGGTTGATCCGAAAGTAATTGGAGAAGCATTGGAGGCTTTGGATATTTGATTTCGCGTCGGCGAATCGAGGTTTCGCGTATCGGTGAGTGAAAATATGGTTTAAAGCGTTTTGATGTTTTGGAAATAGAGTTTTGGGAGTTATGGTAGAGCTTGAAACGCTTACCTAGACTCGGAAGTAAGTATAAAGTGGATTTCTCTCTCGGTCGTGCTAGTTTGAAATGGTTTTATGTACTTGTTTTAATTTACATGTTACCTACTGTTTAAGCATGCTTTAAAGTATTTGATATACTATTTTTAAGCATGAAATGCTGAAGGATGCACATGGTAAGTGATCCTTGTAAGTGTGTGGTTTATACTTGTGTTTAAAACATGTAATGTTGCTTTAGAAAAAATGGACCAGGTTTGGTTGTATCTCTTCGGTTTGTTACGACAAACCTAATGTAGCCTTCTTAATGCGGTTGGGCATTTAGACCGAGTTGAGGGGGTTATATTTGGTGGTATCAGAGCCAAGTTTGGTTTGTTTGGGAGGTTGTTGTATTGTTGCCATGTTTGATTTGCACGGTGATTGTTATATGTAGGCTTATTATTATAGTCTAGAAAGTTTTGATTTTTGAAATTCTTGGAATCCTTGCTTGAGGCTGGCCTGACTATTTTATTTTGAAATGATTATCATACCTTAAATATATTTTAGCACAATGGGACCGATGAGAGAGTTGCGATCTAATACGATTGTTGTTGTCGTTGGGCAGGATGATGAAGGAGAAGTTATACCTCTTGAAGGGTTGCCATCGCCCCCACCTATTCCACCTGAGGGAATGAAGCAAGTACCACATGTGCTGGCTGAGCCAGGGATGGGTGATATGGCACCGTTGATACAGGCTATGACCGGTGCATTTCAGGCTGCAGGTGCGGGTGTTCGTATGCCAGCACCACCGGTTGATGGGCAAGGTTTACTGCTTGAGCGTCTTCGTAGTTTGGGCGGAGTTGAGTTCTGAGGGTTGTCACCTGAGGCTTTTGGGGGTTGGTTGGCTAGTACTGAGAGGATATTGGGCCAGATGGGGTACACCGATGCCCGTAAGTTGGGTTGTGTTATTTACCTATTGTAAGGTGATGCCTATACGTGGTGGACTACCACTATATCGGGTATGGCAACCGAAGATGTGACTTAGGAGTTTTTCTGTGAGGTTTTTCGAAAGAAGCTTTTGGGAGTCTGATATCAAGATGAGAGGAAGCGAGAGTTCATGGCTCTGGTGCAGAGCAGTATGTCTGTTGCAGAATACGAGGTGCAGTTCGTGAGGTTGAGTCAGTATGCACCTGAGTTGGTTCTTAACGAGCATACCTCGATGTGATCATTTCCGTTATGGGCTTGTGCAGGATGTTAAGACATACATGCTTACTGCTGATTATACCAATTTTGATGTGTTAGTTTCGCGAGCCAAGGATGTGGAGCAGAATTTAGGCTTGGCTTCTATATCATGAGGTTTGAGCTCGAGTAAGAGAGTTGTTGATTCAGGTTATAGTGGTGGTCAGGCCAAGAGACACTGTGACAAGTGGTTTCGTCTGAAGCCGAGGAAAGATGGAGGTGTTGTGGAGCGTGGAGTCTAGGGGCAGGGTGCCCAGGTCAGAGCCTCGTATAGCACTTGATGGGTTTGTGGATCCCGAGACCATTTGAGGCGAGATTGCCCACGGTTGGCCAAGGAGGGTCAAGCACATGCGCCTGTGGTGGCCAATGCTTGTTGGAGTTGTGGGTCAGGCGACCACCAGAGGCGTGATTGTCCGTTGTTGGCTTGAGGTGAGGGTGCTGCACATGTTGTTGTTCCGCACTAGGGTCGTGGTTGTGGCCGCAGACTATTTCAAGATCGAGATGGGGGACAGAGGACTGTGGCTCATACTGTTGCTATCCAACCTGAGGGAGGTGGACCGGCTAGGGTGTATGCACACCGCAAGGGTCGTAATGACTCTGATGTGATTGCAAGTACTTTTACCCTTCAGTCTCTATCGTTGTATTCGTTGGTTGATTCTGGATCTACTCATCCATACATTTTGAGTGAACCTACTGAGTTGCTTGATATATCTGTTGAAATTCTTAATGTGGGAGTTCGAGTGACTAGTTCTCTTGGAGAGACGGTCGTGTTTAGGAGGTTGTATCGTAGGTGTCCGCTGATGGTTCACGGACTTGTGTTTGCCATAGACTTGATGGAGCTACCATTATATGGTTTTGATGTGATCTTGGGTATAAATTGGTTGACCGAACATTGAGTTGTGGTGGATTTTGAGACCAAGCGGATATCTTTGAGGTTGTCGGATGATTATGAGGTGGTGGTTGTTGGTGAGAATGCCAAGTTTTTGTCTAGTATTGTTTCGGCTTTAGAGGCAAGACGAATGTTGGATTCGGGATGTCA
Source organism: Hibiscus mutabilis (assembly GCA_019671005.1). Classification (NCBI taxonomy): domain Eukaryota; kingdom Viridiplantae; phylum Streptophyta; class Magnoliopsida; order Malvales; family Malvaceae; genus Hibiscus; species Hibiscus mutabilis. The sequence continues at coordinate 50,899,947 of CM033729.1, forward strand.
GGCTTATTTGGCTTATGTTATGAATCCTGGATCAAAGGAGTTGAGAGTGCAGGATGTTCGTACTGTGTGTGAGTTTTCGGGTGTTTTTCTGGAATAATTGCTGGGGTTGCCACCTGACCGTGAGGTAAAGTTTGGCATCGAGGTTTTTTCGGGCACGGTACCAGTATCGATTGCTCCGTACCTCATGGCTCCGAAGGAATTGAATGAGTTGAAGATGCAGTTGCAGGAGTTGTTGGATTGGGGCTTTATTAGACCTAGTATTTCACCGTGGGGAGCACCGGTGTTGTTTGTTAAGAAGAAAGATGGTACGTTGCAGATGTGTATAAATTACCGGCAGCTGAATACGTTGACAATAAAGAACAAGTATCCTTTACCATGGATTGAAGATCTGTTTGATCAGTTTAGGGAAGCTTTGGTGTTTTCCAAGATATATATGAGGTCAGGGTACTATCAGTTAAAGGTGAAGGAGGTGAATGTGCCCAAAATAGCTTTTCGTACAAGATACGGGCATTACAAATTTCTTGTGATGCCGTTTGGATTGACCAATGCTCCGACTGCTTTTATGGACATGATGAACCATGTGTTTCATGAGTTTTTGGATCAGTTTTTGGTGGTGTTTATCGATGATATCCTTAAGTACTATCGTACCGAGGAGGATCATGATAGCCATTTGCAGATTGTGCTTCAGAAACTGATGGAGAATTAGTTGTATGCTAAGTTAAGTAAATGTGAGTTTTGGCTTAAGGAAGTTGTGTTTCTTGGGCATGTTGTGTCGGCTGAAGGAATTCGTGTCGATCTACATAAGGTTAAGGCTATAATGGGTTGGAAGAAGCCCAAGTCTATGACAGAAGTTAGGAGTTTTCTCGGTTTGGCGGGTTATTACCGAAGGTTTGTGGAAGGGTTCTCCAGTGTGGTAGCTCCGTTAAAAATGTTGCTACAGAAGAATGTTAAGTTTGAGTGGACGGAGAGTAGGCAGCGAGCTTTCGAAAGGTTGAAGGAAGCTTTGACGCGAGCTCCGATTTTGGTTCAACCAGAATTGGGGAAGGAGTACGTTGTTTATAGTGATACATCGTATGTCGGGCTTGGTTGCGTGTCGATGCAGGAGGGTAAGGTAGTGGCGTATGCATCTAGGCAGTTGAAGGTGCATGAACGTAACTATCCTACTCACGATCTTGAGCTTGCAGCGGTAGTTTTTGCCTTGAAGATCTTGAGGCATTATCTGTATGGCGAGAAATGTGTGGTTTACAAGGATCATAAGAGCTTGAAATATCTGATGTCGCAGAAGGAGCTGAATCTTAGGCAACGTAGATGGTTGGAGTTGCTTAGAGATTATGATCTGACCATTGAGTATCATCCGGGGAAAGCCAATGTTGTATCGGATGCTTTGAGTAGGAAAGCGATTGTGGAGTTGAGAGCCATGTTTACTAGATTGAGTTTGACGAATGACGGAGGTTTGTTGGCTGAGTTGCAAGTGAAGCCGTCCTTGTCACAGAAGATTAAGGAGAAGCAACCGTGGGATGGGAGTTTGGTATCTCATGTGGAAGATATCAAGGATGGAAATCCTACGGATTTTCATTTCAACGATGATGGGGTGTTGTGTTTCAAAGGTCGAATAGTGATGCCCGAGGACGAAGAGTTGAGTACTATTTTGACTGGGGCACACGCTAGTCCTTTTGCTATGCATCCTGGCAGTACTAAAATGTATCGAGGGTTGAAAGATAAGTACTATTGGGTTGGATTGAAGAGGGATGTGGCTGATTTTGTAGCTCGGTGCATGGTGTGTCAGCGGGTAAAGGCTGAGCATCAGTTTCCTTTTGGGTTGTTGCAACCGTTGAAGATACCGAAATGGAAGTGGAAAAGAATCACCATGGATTTTGTGTCTGGGCAACCTTTGGCGCCGACCAAAAAAGATTCTATCTGGGTGATTGTAAATCATTTTACGAAGTGTGCGCATTTTGTGCCAGTGCATACTACGTATACCTTGGACCGGTTGGCTGAGTTGTACATCTCTGAGATAGTGCATTTGCACGGGGTGCCCAAATCTATAGTTTCAGATAGGGATTCACCGTTCACCACAAGGTTTTGGGTGAGTTTACATCGTGCTTTGGGAACCCGGTTGAGTTTCAGTACCTCGTACCACCCTTAGTCGGATGGCCAGTCAGAGCGCGTGATGCAGATTCTCGAGGATATGCTAAAGTGTTGTGTTATTGAGTACTAGGGAACTTGGAAGAAGCAATTGTCGTTGGTGGAGTTTTCTTACAATAACAGTTATCATGCTAGTATACAGATGGCCCCTTATGAGGTGTTGTATGGCAAGAAGTGTCGTACGCCCGTGTGTTGGGCAGAAGCGGGAAAAAGTTTGTGTCTATGCCCAATGTCTTGAAAGGCACGACCAAAAAGGTAAAGTTGATATGTGAGCACTTAAAAGCGGCCGCAGATCACCATAAATCCTATACGGATTTGAAGCGTAGGGATATAGAGTACGTTGTGGGTGATAAAGTGTTTTTGAAAGTGTCGCCCTGAAAAAATGTGTTACGTTTTGGGCGGAAAGGGAAGCTTAACCTGAGGTTCATTGGACCATACGAGGTCGTCGAGCGTGTGGGTCCTGTTGCGTACCGTTTGAGGTTACCTCCGGAGTTGGGAAAGATTCACGATGTGTTCCATGTTTCGGTGTTGCGGAGGTATAGGTCGGATCCATCGCATGTCATACCGGTGGAAGAGATCGAGTTAAGACCAATCATATCTTATGATGAGGAACCAGTAGAGATTCTTGATACCAGCAGTAAGGTGCTTCGTGGCAAAACAGTCGAGCTGGTTAAGGTGTTGTGGAAGCACCGCGGGGTTGAGGAAGCCACATAAGAACGCAAGTCCGATATGGTGAAGCAGTTTCTGCACCTGTTTCATCCAGGTAAATTTTGAGGACGAAATTTCTTAAGTGGGGGAGAGTTGTAACCCCGGTTTTAAGGCTTAACGGTTTAGTGGGTTATTAGACGGTTTGGAGGACCGGAGTAGAGATTTGAGTCGATTTCAGGATCGTATATTTTTAGTGTTGGAAAAATTATGGAAAAATGTTTAAAAATCATTATTAATTTTATATTTAATAATGGTGGAATCAATTTTGAAAAATTAGTTTTGGAAGGTGGACATTTTGGTTAGTGACCAAAATGAAAGTTTTGAAAACTGTGATTTTCTAGTGACTAAAATGAAAAGGGTCAAATACTTAGAATCTTTAAGGAGCTATTTTACTAATTTGTTTCTGAAGGTTTCTCCCTTAATTTAATTAATTTAAACATGTGCTTTAATTATTAATTAAAGTGAATTTTGTTAAAAAGGTGGTTATCTTTTCTTGAACAAAAATCACGTTATTTCTCTATCAACTTTTTCTCTCTATTCTCTCATCAGCCAAACACCCAGATTTCATCAAATTTCCAGAGGTGAGGTGGTTTCTAACTTGATTTTATTTTTCCAACTTGTTTTACAAAGATTGTTTATACAAAATCTCACATTAATCTTGTGATTTCTTAGCTTTTCAGAAATCAATTGAGGGAGAAACTTCACAATAGGGGTAAGGTCCGAGATATCCTCTATTGTATGGTTATTTATTGAAATTCCCAAGCATTTGATCCTTGCTTTTGCATTTCTAATCTGATTTTGACGATTTTCTAATGATTTAATGAAATCTTTGGGGAAAATGTGTTGATTCACGAATTGAATCTGATTTCCAGTATGTAATGGTGATTTGACTCATATTTTGGATGTTTAACAATGTTGATAAGTGATTTTTATCAATGGAATCCCGAAACATAAGAGTCTCTATTTGTTTAGGTTGTTAGTTTTGAGGTTTTGTGTTGTAATTATGGTTGTTAGGTTGCTGGAGGTGGTAGGTTGTCTTGGATCTATTTTTAGATGTGTTTTGGTGTTGAAATGATGCTAGGTTGATAGATGTTGGTTGGGTTGTGAATCGAAGTGCTTTAGTCTTGATTTCGGTTGTTGTGGAGGGTTAATTGTGAGGGTGTTGTGGAAATTCGAGGAGGATTGTGTTTGCTGTGTTTAGAATGCATTATGATGCTTTAATCCTCTGTTGTTTTGTGGTAAAAACAGGGGGTTGATCCGGAAGTAATTGGAGAAGCGTTGGAGGTTTCGAATACTTGATTATTGTAAGATTTTGTATAAACAATCTTTATAAAACAATTTGAAACAATAAAATCAAGTTAGAAACCACCTCACTATGGAAATTTGATAAAAAAAAGGAGTGTTTGGCTGATGAGAGAATGGAGAGAAAAAGTTGAGAGAAAATGACGTAATTTTTATTTTAGAAAAGGTAACTAACTTTTTAACAAAATCCCCTTTATTACTAATTAAACCACATATTAAAATAAGTCAAATCAAGGGAGAAATCATTAGAAACCAATTGTTAAAATAGCTCCTTAAAGATTCTAAGTATTTTACCCTTTTCATTTTAGTCACTAGAAAATCACAAGTTTCAAAACTTTCATTTGGTCACTAACCAAAATGTCCATCTTCCAAAACCCATTTTTCATAATTGATTCCACCATTATTAAATAAATAAATAATAATGATTTTAAGCATTTTTCCATAATTTTCCAACACCAAAAATATACGATCCTGAAACTAACTCGAATCTATACTCCGGTCCACCGAACCATCTAATAACCCTTTAAAACGCTAAGCCCTAAAACTGGGGCGTTACAACTCTCCCTCACTTAAGAAATTTCGTCCTCGAAATTTACCTGGAGGAAACAGGTGCGGAAACTGTTTCACCATATCCGACTTGCGTTCCCACGTGGTCTCCTCAACAACGCAGTGCTTCCACAATACCTTAACCAACTCGACTGTTTTGCCTCGTAGCACCTTATTGCTGGTATCAACAATCTCTACTGGTTCTTCATCGTAAGATAGGTATGGTCTCAACTCGATCTCCTCCACCGGCATGACATGCGATGGATCCGACCTATACCTCCGCAACACCGAAACGTGGAACACATCATGAATCTTTCCCAACTCCGGAGGTAACCTTAAACGGTACACATGTAATACCCCAAATTTTACTAAGTTGATTAAGGATCATTTAGTACTAGGATAATAGCTTAAAAGTTATCTTAGTGACTAAAATGACAAAAATGCAAAAAATAGGATTTCTTCGATTATGTGTTATGAAAAAGGAATCTTTGAGATTTAAAAGCATCAGATGATAGAGGGCAAGTTAATTAGGGTACTTACAAAGTTTGGTCAAAATTCAAGGAAAATTGGAATGGGAATTAAAGTTTAAAATTTAGTGACCAAAATGAAAATTTTGAAAGTTTTGTGGTTAAATTGTAAAGTTTGGAAAAGTTTAGGGGACCAAAGTGTAATTTTCAAAAGTTATGTATTTTAACCCTATAAATGAATAGTTCACCCCCAAGAGTGACCTTTCCGTGTTACTCGGATTTTTTGTACGGGGCTTGTATTTTTGGCTATAAAGCGATAAAGTTTGAAAGAATATTCGAATATTCGGATCGAATCGAATATCCAGGATATTTTGAAGGATGATAAGCCAAGGTTGATTATGTCATTTTACATGTTTAAGATATTTTCTTTGTGTTGGAAGAATTTGAACCCTTGGATTTAAGTTGATTTTCCATGCTAAATATGAGCCGTTGGATGAAAAAGTGCAAGATCGTAATTTTGAAAAATCACAAGGGCAAGGTTGGTAAACTACTAATTTAAGATCAAATCTATGTCATTGGATGAAAGATGATGATATGATCAGCATTATGGAAATATGGAATTTTCAAAATAGATCCGATAGCTCGATAAAGGTAAAATTGTAGTATAAGTATTTTATGAATATCAAGAAATTGGATTGAATTGAAATTTCAGAGGCTATTCCATAAGCCATGGAAAATCATAAAATGAAATTTATGGAATAGTGGTCGGTTGAGAAGGAACTAATTTAGTTAGATTCTAATGGAATGACAATTTTGAAACAAGCTAGTAAATAAAGAATAGTTGGAGGGCAAATTGGTCATTTGGAAAGGATGGCAATTTTGAAATATTTTTGAAATGTTGAGGACATTTTTGGAAGATGAAATATACATGGATTTAATCTTGGCCCTTTATTTTAGATGAGATTCAATTAGCCATTGGATTTAAAGGCTAAATTGGTAATTTCACTATTTAAATGAATTTAAAATTCATTTAATAGTTGCAGATAGTTAAAAGATGAACAAATCTCATCTTTTCCAGCCTTGAAACGTGGAGAAAGAGGGGAAAGAATAAGAAAATTTTTCCAAGCTCGATTCAAGCCCCGAAACTCGATTTTCAGGTAATCTAACTGAATTGCAAAGTTGTTCTACTCTTCAAGCTCTATCTTTTGATGTATTTAATTCATGGAATACATGATTGATTGATGGTAATTTTACATGAGAAGGAAATTAGGGTTTATGAACAAAATTGGGGCTTTTGAGATTTTATGATTCTATGGTTGAATTTAAGTTGGAATCAAGCTTATATGATGTTAAAATCATGTTATTGAGTTAGGATTTAAACCTTACATATTTTGGTTTGTATGGAGAAGGTTAGGGTTTATGGATTTAAGTCTAACTTAGGGTTTGTGATGTTGGATTAATGATCTAGTAAGCTTGATTTGTTGTTTAGAAGCAAAACCCTAAGTTAAAACTTATAGGGACCAATTCGGCAAGCTTCAAAGTTAAGGGACCGAATATGAATTCTATGAATTTGGAGTGTATTTATGTAATTAATGGTTTTGGAAATGTGAAATTGATGTTAGAATGCTAAACTGATGTTGAATTGAATTAGGGACCATTTTGACAAATTGTCAAAATCAAGTGACCAAATAGGAAATGAATTCTTGGATGGGGATTAAATCTGATTTTTGGTTAAAATAATAGAATTAAAGTAGTAGTGTTGATTTGAAGACTAAATTGCAAAGTTAAGAAGTTTAAATATTTACCTTTGCATTTTAGTGACTATTTTGGGCAAAGAAAGAAAATTAGAGGGAATTATTTGAATAATTATTTGATGAAGAAGATGATAAATTGATGGTTTGAAACAAGAGATGGGACTAAATTGATAAGTAGAAAAATAAGAAGAAGTTAGTATAAATTAGAAGTTGATTATGGAAGGCTATGATGAAGATTGAATTTTGTCAGTGACTTTGAACATTCACCATAAATTCTAAAAAAAATGGTTAGAATATGAATTTTATATCTTTGTAAAGATGTGTTCGTCTAGTTTCATATCCAACAAACGGAAACTGATTTCGAGTCAAAAGATATGAAATTTACAGAGCAGTTTCTGTCTGTGACGGGAGTTTGAGGAATTTTCATATTTTTTAGATTTTATTAATTTATGTGGCTTATACCGTTAGAACCATTATCGAATCTAGTTTTTCCAGTATAAAGGAAATTAAGATCCGATATGTATTCTGCTAGGTATAAGTAAGGTAGCGCAAGCAGTCTGAAAATGGAATTTGAAACATTTTGTGTTTAAATGTTAGTTAGCAAGCTCGGAAGAATTATTGAAAGTTCAAATTGGTCACTAGGGACCATAATAAGTTTTTGAACAATACAGGGAAGAAAAGAAAAATATTTGGAGATTTTATATTCGAATGATTATATCAGACAGTATGGTTAAGGTATTGTTAGATTTGAATCTAACAAATATTTTATCTTATTCATGTGATTAATGAAGTCAGGTTCGAATCAAACAAGGTTTGAGGTTCTATAAAGGAAAGTATCAAGTAGAATTCAGTGAGGCATGCCAATAAATGGCTCAGGTGAGTGCAATGCATACATAACATGATACATGGTTGTTTTATACATCATTGGTAAGACTTACGATAAGTCTACCTGATTTATATGTTGGCATGATATTTATGTCATTGATCATATATTTGACATATTTTAAATATCTCAAGGGTTGAAAACAAATGCATCGATCACTAGTTATTGATGATGGTATGCTATGAATGTTATTTCGGGTATGAACTGCCTAATATTAAATTATATTGATATACATTGCCATGGATGGAATAAATTCGGGAATTTTGCCCAAATGAGTCATTGAGGGACAGGGTATAGTTGGCATGCCATAGAATCAAGCAACAAGCTGCATAATCGGGAATTCGGGATAGCACTACAGTGTTAAAAGTACACTTAGTGTATGGTAAGCACGACCTTATAAACGTGCGGGATAATGGTTAGCACGACCTTATAAACGTGCGCGATAATGGTTAGCACGACCTTATAAACGTGCGTGATAATGGTTAGCACGACTTTATAAACGTGCGCGATAATGGTTAGCACGACCTTATAAACGTACGAGATAATGGTTAGCACGGCCTTATAAACATGTGGGTTAGCACTTCAGTGCATATTTGACTAATGTACCCAGGGTCCTCAAGGTTATATTTGGGCTATGAAATCGAGAAACAGGGAAATCATTGATAATCGGGCTATAAATAAAGGGATAATAAATGGTAAATAGGTTAGAGAGTATATGAACTCTCGGGACATATTTATATGAACACTCGGGACCAATGTCAAGTATATCGGTAAGAAATTTATATCCGGTTTATATTATGTTGATACATGATTAGTATGATGGTACACTTATCTAGTGATCATGATGCATTTATACATATGAGGCATATTATGATGACCGGGCAAACATGAAAATCTGATGACATTGGCATGTAGTAAATAATTACTAAGGCAATGTGAAAGCTAATGCATTGGTATATATCATGCTATATAAATGTAGTCATGATCTTGAATAAAGTTTAAATTATTGTTATTAAATTCCTTTATTGCCTCACTAAGTTCGTACTTAGCGTGTGTTTGATTGTACACACGTAGGTAAATCAAGGTGAAAGGGACAAAATCATTGCATCAATATTGGAAAGCTCAACAGGTAATCAAAGTAATGACATCCTAATTACAGTTTGATTATTATAGTGGCATGTATACATACTAAGAATATTGAGTGTGATTAGCGTTTTTAGAAAGATTCAAGGTTAAGAATAACCTTAAGTGATAAGTTGCATACTAAGATAATTGATTTAGGATTAGAAACTCGAGTAAATAATTTAAGTCAATTTTTAATAAAGTTAAGCGTGCTTGGGCTAGATAAATTTTAGGATAGATGACCACTGAGAAATTTTCTAAAAATTTTAAATTACCCTGATCTTTGAATAAAGAAGTCATAGCATTTTCGACTCGTATCCGGTGTATGGATAAGGGTAAGGGGGTGTTACATTTATTGGTATCAGAGCTACAGGTTTAGCCGGTTCTGGAGATTAAATGAAGTATGGTAAAGGTCGAAAGTGTATACATGCCACCAGGATGTCAGAATTACTAATGATTTTACTTGTTGGAATGAATGCAATTGCTTACTTTATTATTGTAATAATGTTAAATTCCGATGTGTGAGGGTAAAAGAATCATGTCAGGTGTTTAGGCAAGTGAATCAATAAGAGATTCATGAATATGGTTAGGTTAATAATAATATTTTACCCTCAGCTTAGAATGTTGTAGAGGCACCAGGTAACATGATGCGTATGTTATGGATTAAGATTTTTTTCCAGACATTAGATTTGATCTTGAATCAACCTGCTTAGGCACTGATTGCAAAAGAATTGATAGTTCTGGCACACTAGATTTTCAGAGAGATATTAATGGAGGTCCTATGATTGATGATAAAATCAATCTCAACCATTGGACAAAAAGGGAAGCTGAGTCCGAGATTTATTGGACTACATAATATTGTAAAAAGGGTTGGTCCAGTGGCTTATTAGCTAGCCTTACCTTAGGTGATGAGTTGCATACTAAGATACTTGATTTAGGATTAGAAACTCGAGTAAATAATTTAAGTTAATTTTTAATAAAGTTAAGTGTGCTTGGCTAGAGAAATTTCAGGATAGGTGACCACTGAGAATTTTTTTAAAAATTTTAAATTACCCTGATCTTTGAATAAAGAAGTCATAGCATTTTCGACTCGTATCTGGTGTATGGATAGGGGTAAGGGGGTGTTACAACGCAACAGGACCCACACGCTTGACAACCTCGTATGGTCCGATGAACCTCGGGCTAAGTTTCCCTTTCCGCCCAAAACGCAATACCTTTTTCCAGGGCGACACTTTCAAAAACACTTTATAACTCACATCGTACTCTATATCCCTACGCTTCAAATCTGCATAGGATTTCTAGCGATCTGCAGCCGCTTTTAAGCGGTCACATATCAACTTTACCTTTTCGATCATGCCTTTCAAAACATTGGGCATCGACACAAACTTTTCCCCCGCTTCTGCCCAACACACGGGCGTACGGCATTTCCTGCCATACAACGCCTCATAAGGTGTCATCTGTATGCTAGCATGATAACTGTTATTTTAAGCAAACTCCACCAACGGCAACTGATTCTCCTATGTTTCCTGATAATCAATAACACAACACCTTAGCATATCCTCGAGAACCTGAACCACGCGCTCAGACTGACCATCCGACTGAGGGTGGTACGAGGTACTAAAACTCAACCGGGTGCCCAAAGCATGATGCAAACTCACCTAAAACCTTGTGGTGAACCGCGGATCCCTATATGAAACTATAAGTATAGGCACCTCGTGCAAACGCACTATTTTAGAGATGTGCAACTCAACCAACTTGTCTAAGGTATACGTAGTATGCACAGGCACAAAATGCGCACACTTCGTAAACCGATCCACAATCACTCAAATGGAATCTTTTTTGGTTGGCGTTAGAGGCAGCCCAAACACAAAATCCATGGTAATTCTTTCCCACTTCCATTACGGTATCCTCAATGGTTGCAACAACCCGAAAGGGAACTGATGCTCAGCATTTACCCGTTGACAAACCATACACCGTGCAATGAAATCAGCCACGTCCCTCTTCAATCCAACCCAATAGTACTCCTCCTTCAACCCTCGATACATCTTAGTACTATCGGGATGCATAGCAAAAAGACTTGCGTGTGCCTCAGTCAAAATAGTACGCCTTAACTCTTCGTCAGGCACCACTATTCAACCTTTGAAACACAACACCTCATCATCATTGAAATGAAATTTCGTAGGATTTCCATCCTTGATATCTTCCATATGAGATATCAAACTCCTATTATACGGTTGCTTCTCCTTAATCATCTGCGACAAGGACGGCTTCACTTGCAACTCAGCCAACAAACCTCCGTCATTCGACACACTCAACCGAGCAAACATGTCTCTCAGCTCCACAACCGTTTTTTCTGCTCAAAGCATCCGCCACAACATTGGCTTTCCCCGGATGATACTCAATGGTCAGATCATAATCTTTAAGCAACTCCAACCATCTATGTTGCCTAAGATTTAGCTCATTCTATGACATCAGATATTTCAAACTCTTATGATCCATAAAGACCACACACTTCTCCTCATAGAGGTAATGCCTCCAAATCTTCAAGGCAAACACAACCGCTGCAAGCTCAAGATCGTGAGTAGGGTAGTTACGTTCATGCACCGTCAATTGCCTAGATGCATACGCCACTACCTTACCCTCCTGCATCAACACACAACCAAGCCCTACATACGACGCATCACTATAAACAACGAACTCATTTCCCGATTCTGGTTGAACCAAGACCAGAGCTCGCGTCAATGCTCCCTTCAACCTTTCAAAAGCTCATTGTCTATCCTCCGTCCACTCAAACCGAACATTCTTCTACAACAAATTTGTTAACGGAGCCACCAAACTGGAGAACTCTTCCACAAACCTTCGATAATAACCCGCTAAACCAAGGAAACTCTTAACCTCCGTCACAGACTTGGGCTCATTCCAACCCATTATAGCCTCAACCTTAAGCGAATCAACACAGATTCCTTTGGTCGACACCACTTGTTCGAGAAACACAACTTTCTTAAGCCAAAACTCACATTTTCATTACTTAGAATAAAACTAATAGTCAACGGCGTTTGAAGCAAAATTCTCAAATGTCTATCATGATCTTCCTCGGTACGAGAGTACACAAGGATATCATCGACAAACACAACCACAAACTGATCCAAAAACTCACGAAACACACGATTTATCATGTCCATAAAAGCAGCTAGAGTATTGGTCAAACCAAACGGCATCACAAGAAACTTGTAATGCCTGTACCTCGTACGAAAGGCTGTTTTGGGCACATCCACCTCTTTCACCTTTAACTGATAGTACCTTGACCTCAAATCTATCTTGGAAAACACCGAAGCTCCCCTGAGCTGATCAAATAGGTCATCAATCCACGGTAAGGGATACTTGTTCTTTATTGTCAACTTATTCAGCTATCGGTAATCTATACACATCCGCAACGTACCATCTTTCTTCTTAACAAATAGCACCGACGCTCCCCACGGTGAAATACTAGGTCTAATAAACCCACGATCAAGAAACTCTGGCAACTGCATTTTTAGCTCATTCGGAGCCATGCAGTACGGAGGAATGGATACCGGTACAGTACCCACAAAGACCTCGATGCCAAACTCTACCTCACGGTCAGGTGGCAACCCTGGTAATTCCTTCGAAAAAATACCCAGAAACTCACATACGGTGCGAACATCCTACACCCTCAACTCTTTTGATCCAAGATTCATAACATAAGCCAAATAAGCCTGACATCCCGAATCCAAAATTCATCTTACTTCCAAAGCCGAAACAACATTAGACAAAAACTTGGCATTCTTACCAAGAACCACAACCTCATAATTATCTGACAACCTCATAGATATCTGTTTGGTCTCAAAATCCACTACAACCCGATGTTTGGTCAACCAATCCATACCCAAAATCACATCAAAACCATGGAATGGTAACTCCATCAAGTCCACGGCAAACACATATCCTTGGACCATCAGCAAACACCTACGATACAACCTCTTAACCACGATTGTCTCCCCAAGAGAACTAGTCACTCTAATACCCACATTGAGAATTTTAACAGATATATCAAGCAGCTTAGCATGCTCACTCAAAATGTATGAATGAGTAGAACCATAATCAACCAACGAATACAACGACAAAGACCGTAGGGTAAAAGTACCTGCAATCACATCGGTGTCATTGTGACCCTTACGGTGCACATACACCATAATCGGTCCACTTCTCTTAGGCTAGATAGTAACAGTATGAGCTACAGTCCTCTGCCCACCATCTCGACGCTGAAACGGTCCGCGGCCACGACTATAACCACGCTGCGGAGCAACAACAGGTGCAACACCCTGCCCACCTCGAGCCAACAACGGGCAATCACGCCTCTAATGGTCGTTTGATCCATAACTCCAACAAGCATTAGCCACCACAGGTGCATGTGCTTGACCCTCTCTGGCCAAACGCGGACAATCTCGCCTTAAATGATCTCGGGATCTACAAACCAAACAAGTGCTAAATGAGGCTCTAACTTGGGCACCCTGCCCCTGGACTCTGCATCCCACAACACCTCTACCATGCCTCAGCTCCGGGTAAAACCTCATGTCACGATGTCTCTTGGCCTGACCATGGCTATAACCCGAATCAACAACTCTTTTACCTGAGCTAGAACCTCACAATCCAGATGCCAAAACCAAAATTTGCTCCACATCCTTAGCTCGCGAAATCAACACATCAAAGTTAGTATAATCAGCAGCAAGCATGTATGTCTTAACATCCTGTACAAGTTCACATCGGAAATGATCACATTGAGTACGCTCGTCAAGAACCAACTCAGGTGCATACCGACTCAACCTCACGAACTGCACCTCATACTCCGTGTAACACCCTTACCAATATTTATTAACCAATACTAGTATAGAGTGTCACATACTAAATTACTGTTTTTTATTATATTTTTTATCGCGTAAAATCAATTACTAATTTTTAATTAATCAAATAGATTTCGTTTTCACGCATCAATTTAGCATTTTGTAACTACACCTTTTTATTAAGTATGCTGCCTAAAAACAGCCTAAATTAAAAATTGTCTTAACTACTCTAAAAATCAAAGTTATAAATTTTATCTAATTTCTATTGCTAGAAAGTTCTTTAAACTACTATAAATCACATTATAAGTACCCATTTATCTAGATATTAATATTACAAACCATATATAGATCAGTTAAAGTGAGCTACTATTATTTTATACATGCCAACTATAGATAAACAAAATACATCAAAGATGTAAAATTACCGATACAACTATTTTTCCTCAAGGTGATGATGCTGATATTCCTTACTCATGCCCTGGATTACTACCTATGCGTGAAAACCATCACACGTTAAGCAAACACTTAGTGAGGCATTATAATTATTTAACATACATCAACATGCTTGAATTATATCAATAATATAAAGAACATGTAATTTGATCACCATTCTTTAATTTTCCTTATGTTAATCAAATATCAACATAATATATTCCGGATTTATAAACCCTATTAATATCCTTGCCATTATCCGAGAGTTTATCTACCTTCTAATTTTATTAACCATTTATTATCAAATAAATTATTGCCCAACCTAGTTTAAGGACTTGAGTACACGAGTCAAAAGCAGCACCAAAGTGCTAATAAACCGCATCGAAGTGCTAAGTGACCGCACATAAGTGCTAAAGAACCACACCTAAGTGTTAATAAACCGCACTGAACTACTAAACCGCTGGACTCTATGGCATGCCAACTATACTCTATACCTCATTAACTTACTTGGGCATACTTTCCAATTCTATGTTTAATTCATCCATGGCAATATAATTAAATACTGGGCAGTTTATACCCTAAATATAACATAAACATACATACATGATATATCTAGTGATCAAATGCATCATAGTTCTACCTTTGACAATTCTCAATATGTCAAATATCAAAATAAATATAATCTTCAAACATATAATTATACCAGACTTATCACCAGTCTTTTAAATTAAACATAATATTTTCCATGCATAAAAAGGCACTCACCTCGACGCTTTATACTTTGTCAATGTTCAACTAGCCTTATTAAGTTCAACTTTGATCTCGTTCCTTTCCTCGATTGCTAACTCAGTCTTGATTTTGTTCACAGTCTACAGTGTATTAAAAATTACCATAAGTACATTCCAAATTATATGTTAGTATCCTACTAACACATAAACAATATAGGAATAATTTTCCTATAAACACCCTAATATTTTCCAAATATTAGTTTTATGACACAAGTCATTCCATCCCCAATACTTTGTATTTCTTCCAACCCTTACTCAAAGAATGATTTATAACTCATTCTAACCTTAATTCTAGCATAATGCTTTTATGAAAATAAATTTTCACTTTAGTCTTTAAATTCTTTCTAATTGTCTATTTGGTCCCCAATTTTTTCCAAATTTCTGAATTGATCCCTATGTTTTACAAACTTCCAATATGGTCCAAATACATTTTTAAAGCTTGTAAAATCATAATTTCAACATTTCCAAATTTATGGAAATTTTTCCATAATTTCCCCTAATTCCTTCAAAATGTCGAAATCACCCATATACTTTTCCAAGTTTCCAATTTAGTCTACTTAACACTTAAACATCATTTCCAAGCCTTCACAACCATTCCGACTCAAAATCATTCCAAATTCAACTTTTCTACTAAAACCCTAACTTTAAACAATTTAGGGTTTGGCTATTTCCATGTAATTTCAACCATCACACAAGCTTTAATATGATTCCACAACATCATATTTATCAAAAACTAACCTTATTTCATCCTAAATCAACATCCCCTTCATCCATTAATTCCTCAACACTAAGGTTTTAAGTAAGAAAAACATGAACAAATGGTACCAAGAGATAGAGAATTTCATGTAGATTAATTCTTTGTTTCATGCTTTCATCCAAAATCCAAAGAAATAAGCTTGAAAAATCAAAATAAAATTTTTTTCCTTACCTCGAGAAGTGTTCGAACAAGGGCTGATATTGGGAGAAAAATCTTGAATTTTCTTTTAGCTCAAATTTGGCCATTTGTCCTTAATATAATTAAAATGAATTTTAAATTCATTTTAATGTTTAATGACCTTTTTACCCTTGAAATCCAAAGCTCCATATCAAGCCACATGTCTAACTACCAAACCAAGGGTCCAAAACAATCCAAGGAGTTAGTGATTACCAACTTTGCCCTTGCCATCTTCAAAAATTACCATCTTGCCATTTTTTATCCAACGACTAAGATTAAACATGGAAAAGTAATCTTTAATCCAATGATCCATATTAATTTCCATTAAAATAAGACATGAAAATGACCCTTTTACCCTTGCCTTATTTTAATAAAATATCTCCTAAAATATCTCATAAAAGATTTCTCATTTATTCGATTAAATCTGATTATCTGGATTTTTCTCAAACTTTAAAGCTTTATAGCTCTTAATACAAACTCCGTATAAAAAATTCGTGTATCACGAAAATGCCACTCTTGGGGGTGAACTATTGATTTACAGGACTAACTTACATACTTTTGAAAATTACAACGTGGTCCCTAAACTTTCCAAAGTTTACACTTTGGCACCAAACTTTTCAAATTTTACATTTTAGTCACCAAAACTTTTCAAGTTTTACATTTTGGCCACTAACCAAAATTTCAAGACATTACACTCCCCAACAGACATACTATCCTGCACCAAAGCCATAAACTCACACTTCTTCTCGTCCTGATATCGGACTCCTAAAAACTTCCTCCGGAATGCTTTACAGAAGAACTCCTAGGTCACATCATCCATCGCCATACCAGATATCGTGGTAGTCCATCATGTATAAGCATCACCCTATAATAGGCAAACAACACAGCCCAGCTTACGAGCATCGGTGCACCCCATCTGGCCTAGTATCCTCTTAGTACTGGCCAACCAACCCTCAAAAGCCTTATACGACAACCCTCGGAACTTAACTCCGCCTAAACTATGAAGATGCTCAAGCAGAAAACCTTGCCCTCAACAGGTGGTGCTGGCACACGAACACCCGTAACTGCTGCCTAAAAAGCACCGGTTATTGTATGTATCAACGGTGTCATATCACCCATCCCTGGCCCTGCTGGCACAGGTGGTACTTGCTCCACTCCCTCAGGTGGATTAGGTGGGGATGGTGGCAACCCTCTAGGAGGTACAACTTCTCCTTCATTATCCTACCCAGCGGCAGCAGCAATCGCACTAGATCGCAACTCTCTCCTCGGTCCCATCGTGCTAAAATATATATAAGGCATGATAATCATTTCAAAGCAAAACAGTTAGGTCAGCCTCAAGCAAGGATCCAAGACTTTCATTTCAAAAATTAAAATTTTCCAAACTATAATAATAAGGCAATGGGTACCCCAAAACATCCCCAACATAGCATACAACAACCATCATTCATATATCAATCACCGTACACATCATACAACAGACCATAACTCACGAAAACAACATAACAACCTCCTAAACGAACCAAACCTGGCTCTAATACCACTAAATGTAACCCCCTTGACCCGACCTAAACCCCAATCGAACCAATAAGGCTACATTAGATTTGTCGTAGCAAACTGAAGAGATACAACCAAACCCAGTCCATTTTTTTCTTATCCAGATTCCAATTATTAACCCTACATGTTCATACAGACATCAGGTGCAACCCCAACTCAATCGGGCATCAATTTGACGTCCAATTGATCACATTTGCAAATTAGGGACCCAATTGTAAATACATAAAATTTTAGGATTAAAACTCATTTTTAAGTTACCAATCTTTAATTAGTTAGGTTCCAAACTTTCATCTTAAATTTTATCTCAAACCGATCATTCTACCATATATAATTGCATCGGCAAGAATTAGGGACTAAAATGCAAAGAAAGCAAAACTGCCCAAAAGTGACATTCACAGGAAAAACGGTCATCCGTATCGAAACGGGTAAGCCTGTACCGATACGGTTTGAAACACACCGTTTTGATACACCACCAAGCCGTATCGATACGCCTAACTGAAATACCAAACTTTTGAAATATTTTAAACCATATCGATACAGTTTCTTAGGTGTTTCGATACGCGGGTTCAAGTTGCAAAAGTGAATCCCAGAGGCTAAAACTCGTATCGAAACTCCCATCCTCGTACCGGTACGCTAGGCCAAATTTGCCTATGATCAAAATGCACAAGACCTGTACCGATCCCACAAGCCTGAAATTGCCTAGCCGTACCAATACGGTCCCCCGCGTATCGATACGCCTGGGCATGTAATGTCATATTTGGCTGATTTTTCATCCCAAAAGCATACTCAACCCACTCCAACATGCTTTAAACACAATACTAACATGTCAAACATATTTCATGCTAACTAGCATCACAATTCTAACAACTCAACAAGGATTCATGCATCAAAAAGGATATCTATAGGCATGCTTCCTAATATGCATCAAACCAACATATCAAAAGGTAAACCAACACCAAAAATAATCCTCAAAGGCCATTTACAACCCAAGAGCAACTAAAAAAACATGCTCAAACAGGGAGTTTCACAAAACATCTCCCAAAACACAACAAGTACCCCATTGCCCCTATTCATTATAGTCTAGTCTGTAACATACTTTGGAAACAAGTCTTGCCAAGATCCCCTTGCTTCTTGCTGCCTTCCAAGACCTCAATTATCTGCATTGATGGACAACGAGAGTGTAAGCACACAAGGCTTAGTGAGGAGTGCTAAAAAACAAACACCATCAATGCATTTAAAACCATTTACATAACATCATCCTTTAAAACATCATGCCATTTTTAAAACATGCACTTTACACCATTAAAACCAGCATATTAAACCATATGCTACATATATCATTAACAACAACAAGTCACATTGCTAACCCTCCACTTAAGCCTTCCCATGCATTACTACCAAATGCAAAGCTTAAGGAGAAACATGTATAAACCACCTTATACAACATAAACATTTCAATGATACATTAACAATTATATTGGCTTTCAAGTGATCATTAACAAGTTCAATAACAAAAAAGTTCATCGGATACACGGATTCAAAAAGTGTTTACCCAACACTTCAAGACATCTCAACCGGAATAGCGATACAATCACATTCGTGGTACAATAACAACCGGGTACAATAACAATGGGTACCATAACAACCCACGGGAACATACACCCCAATCATCAGTTAGACGCTTAATCCACTAACGAGAGTATTCGGTACTGTTTAACCCCTCTACCGTTAGGGTGCTTGGATGGAGTATTCGGTACACCGTATAAACCCTCAAACATCCAAGGCGACTTATTTACAGTGAACTCAATCCTGTGGCTGGCCAACTATATCCGATAACAATTTTAAAACCACATCACTTGCCAATATAATTAACCAAATAACATTTACCTCATTGTTTTTAACAAGCATTAAACCACGCCATTTCCAAAGCAACAACCATGCTTTAAAACACAAGTATAAACCACATACTTACAAGGATCACTTACCATGTGCATCCTTCGGCATTTCATGCTTAAAAACAGTGTATCAAATACTTTAAAACATGTTTAAACAGTAGGTAACATGTAAATTACAACAAGTGCATAAAACCATTTCAAACTAGCACGATCGATAGAGAAAACCACTTTATACTTACTTCCGAGTCTAGGTAAGCGTTTCAAGCTCTACCTTAACTCCCAAAACTCTGTTCCCAAAACATCAAAATGCTTTAAACCATGTTTTCACTCACCGATACGCGAAACCTCGATTCGCCGACGCGAAATCAAGAATCTGAAGCCTCCAATGCTTCTCCAATCACTTCCGGATCAACCTCCCCTATTTTTTACCACAAAACAACAGAGTATTAATGCATCATAATGCATTCTAAACACAACAACTACAATCCTTCTCGGATTTCCACAACACCTTCACAATTAACCCCCCATAACAACCGAAAAACATAACCAAAACACTTCGATTCACAACCCAGCCAACATCTATCAAACTAACATCACTTCTAACACCAAAACACATAAAAAAATAGATTCAAAACAACCTACCACCTCCAGCAACCTTACATCCAAATAAACACCACAAAACTATCAACCTAAACAAATAGATATTCTTAAGTTTCGGGATTCCATTGATAAAAATCACTTATCAAAATTATTAAACATCCAAAATATGAATCAAATCAACCTTACTTACTGGAAATCAGATCCAATTCGCGAATCATCTCATTTTCCCCAAATAACTCAATTAAACATTAGAAAATCATCAAAGTCAGATTATAAACACAAAAAACAAGGATCAAATGCTTGGGAATTTCAATAAAGAACCATACAATAGAGGAGATCTCAAACTTTACCCCTATTGTGAAGTTTCTCCCTCAATTGATTTGTGAAAAAACTAAGAAAACACAAGATTATTGTAAGATTTTGTATAAACAATCTTTATAAAATAAGTTGAAACAATAAAATCAAGTTAGAGACCACCTCACCTCTGGAAATTTGATGAAAATCTGAGTGTTTGGCTGAGGAGAGAATGGAGAGAAAAAGTTGAGAGAAAATGACGTGATTTTTGTTTTAAAAAAGATAACTAACTTTTTAACAAAATCCTCTTTAATTACTAATTAAACCACATGTTAAAATAAGTCAAATCAAGGGAGAAATCATCAGAAACCAATTGGTAAAATAGATCCATAAAGATTCTAAGTATTTGACCCTTTTTATTTTAGTCACTAGAAAATCACAGTTTTCAAAACTTTCATTTTGGTCACTAACCAAAATGTCCATCGTTCAAAACCCATTTTTTCATAATTGATTCCACCATTATTAAATACATAATTAATAATGATTTTTAAGCATTTTCCATAATTTTCCAACACCAAAAATATACGATCCCAAAACCGACTCGAATCTCTACTCCGGTCCACCGAACCGTCTAATAACCCTCTAAAACGCTAAGCCCTAAAACCGGGGCGTTACAGTGGTTGTCTTTCAGAAAGGCAATGCCTCAGCACAACGGGATTGCTGATTTTGAGATTAAGGTAATCTCATTACTGTTTCTATCATTCGTTAATATGATTGCATGGGATATTGGAAATTTTTCGTAGGATATATTTTTTCTCCACTGCATTTAATTGCTTGATTGGATCAATTTTTACCTATGAATTCCAACAAACATTTACAATCACAAATCCTTCGAAAATAGAAAACAAAACCTAGCCCCACATTAATAGTTCAATCGTTAAATAATTAAATACATTTAAAAATAAAACAAAATACCCAGAAAAGAATTGATTTAATCTAGTGGTTGAGGCTCTGGATTACTTACCATAGGATTTGGGTTCAAACATTGCTTTTTAATTTTTCACCTAATCAGGTGAAATGTGTCATCATCTGATTGGATGATTAATTTAATTTAATTAAATTAAAATTAAGATCAAAATGATATAATAGGTAAATAACATGGACAAATGTATAATTATACAAATTTTCGTTAACTGCCACATCATCACTTCCGTTAGATTTTAGCGGTTGGTGGTCAAAATACGAGCGCTTTAAAAGTTCGATAATCTGATTAACGAGTTTCTTAATTAGGTGATCAAAATAGGAACAACCCTATAGTTGGGTGGTCACAAATATAGTTTGCCCTAATAGTAATAACGGCCTCAAATATAACGGATTTCAGACGTAGGCCCATGAATGATAAACCTTCTACATTGGGCTAAGGCTTTGTTTTTGGTTGAGGTGGGAAAACCTTGGTTTGGGGCAAACCAATGTTTGAGAAGCTAGTTTGGAGGGCAAACCAATGTTTTGACACTAAAAAACTGACTGTTTTTTGTTGTTTCTAAAATTTCTTGGGTGGAAAAACTAGTTTGACCATCCAAACGCAACCAAAAACAAAGCCTAAGAGTAATTTTCACCCAAATTAGGACTAAGGGATGCACATTAAAATTAGGGGAGTAAAGTTTGACTCGACGCGATTCAAATCGTAATTTTATAAATTTAATTAAAATTATTTTAAATAAAGTTAGTTATAAAATGAGATTTAAATAGCTCAAAATTTTTAGTAATTAGTTGATTGAGTTTTAAGTTCGGGTCGAATCTGTAGCGATGTCTTTTTATCGCTAAAAATGAGGTTTTTCGAAGGATGTTTGTGATTTTTTGGATATAAAATATTTATTCCGTGGGGTTTTTAAAAAACCGCATTTTAAAAAAAATGGAGTCGCCACCGGCCACTTAGGTAGGCCGGACACCATAAAACCAGAGATTCAAAAAGATTGGGTTCGGGAGTCGGTTACGGATGGGGAAGGATTAGCACCCCCACACCGCCCAAAACTGGTACTTTAATAATTACCGCTTTATTAATATTGGATTTTCCGGATTAAAGTGACGATTATTTTAAAATTCGGTCATAATTGCGAATAAATTTTAAGGGCCCCGT
This sequence comes from Hibiscus mutabilis, assembly GCA_019671005.1. Taxonomy (NCBI): domain Eukaryota; kingdom Viridiplantae; phylum Streptophyta; class Magnoliopsida; order Malvales; family Malvaceae; genus Hibiscus; species Hibiscus mutabilis. The sequence continues at coordinate 50,922,367 of CM033729.1, forward strand.
TATCCGAGAATAAACGCCCAACCACTATCACTACGCTTGATACTGGCCTCGTTTACGCTCGGATAAAAGGGCACCGCATTAACAAGTTATAAATCATATGCAATCTTAGTGGCAAAAATATAAAAACATGGCAAAATATTTAAATGTAATAAATATTGACATAACAGAATACTAATCTATCATAAATAATATATTAGACTGGATCATGCATATATACATATTAATCTAAATAATAGATAAAAACAACTATAACATGCCAGAATAACAAGGCAGAAATATGTACATATAGACGAACAAATATTTCAAAAAGACATACATGCTAGTAATAAAACATATTTCAACATATATGGGACAACATATCGTACAAAAGGGTAAATACACAAACATGTAACCCTAAAAACAAGAAAACATACACACATATAAAAATACAAAATATGTCATGTACGAATCAACTAAAACATAACATGCCTAATATGAATAACAGGATAAAAAATATATATAATTATCATAAGCTTAATACACATATGCATTTAAACATAAAATACGAGGCATATACGAGGGACATAAAATAAAACAATAGAATATACCAACATATACGATTATAATACGAACATGAGTATTTACAAAGAAACAGGACCGAAATGAAAGAAAAATAAAAGTTAATGGCAGAAATTAAAGAACAATAACATGTAATTTAGGGACGAAAATGCGAAACAAACAAAACCTAAAAGGATCAAAACTGTAATTAGACCAAGGGGCAAACCCAAAATGAAAAATTCAAAAACGCGGGATGATTAAGGGCGTAATTTTACCATTTAGAAACTAATTCGGTGAAATTTAGGGACTAGATTGTAAACTTTTGAAATATCAGGGGGACTGGGATTGTAATTATACCATGCGGCGAGACAAAACTGAAAATATTGAAAACGCGGTGGTATTAAGTGTGTAATTTACCCATTTAGCAAAATAATAATACCTATATAAAGGCTATTTTTAGACCGAAACCAAATTTTCCCCACTTCGTTTCATTCTCTGATTTTCATAACTCATCCCATTCTTATTTTCTCTCAAATGTTCTTATAAAACCCAGAATCCGGCGGCCGGCCGCCGTATTCTCCGCCGCCGGCCGCCGCTAACCGGCGCCGGCAGGTCTCCAAAATACACCAAAATAACCCCCTTTTCGTCCTCAACATGAATCCGTGGTTGGATTCAGAGGATACACCCTTGTTTTCCCTAGATCTAGAAAATACGAAGCGAAAAAAATATTTTTTAAACCAAAACAAAACTACCAGAGGTCTTCCCCTCCCTTTAGTTCACCATATCAGGCTTGGAGAAGCCGAAAGGCTTATCACTAAGGAAGGGAAGACCCACAAACAGCAATGGTAAGACGACTCTCTTTTTTGTTTCCGTTTTCTTCTTTCGTATATGCATGTAAAAAAAACAAGTAAGAAAAAAGAAGCAAGTGTTTACCACTGGACTGTCTTTCGATTATCACTTGACTGGTTACAATTTTTGGTTTTACAAGATCTCTGTTCTCTCTCTTTTTTGTTACCACTCTTTTTTTCTCCCCGTTGCCAAAGTCCCCGTTACAAGAGTCCCCGTTTCATATATATCGTTGTCTTTGTTTTCGTGCAAGTTGCATCTTGCTTTTTGAGATCTGAACTGACAATTTTTGCTTGTTGTCTTGGGCATGTTCTGAACACGGGGACTGAATATCGGCGCGGTGGCGGTATGGATATTCTGCCAGCGGCCAGACGCGTTTTCGGCCGTTAGATCAGATCTGATCTAACGGTCGAGATGGCTTGAAGAACGATCGGCCTGGATGAAGCCTCGATTTGATGAGACGGCTTCAGATCTCGCCACGTGGAGCTCCGCAGTCGAGGAGTCAGAACGCGTGGATCTTAAGCGCGCGTGGGATATTAAAGCGTCCGCGCGTGGCACTCGAACGGTCCATACGTGTGGAACACGCGGCTGGCAGATATTTTTGACTTCTTGGTTTGATCGTGGCCGTTGGATCAGATCTTGATCCAACGGCCCACAGTTACCTGCACACCAAAATTGTAATTAGATAAGATTTGGGTTTGGGCCAACCGGGCCTTGTAATTGTATTTGGACTTGGACTGTAATTTTTATTTGGGTTTAATATATTTAATTTTTTTTTCATTTTATCAGCCCACTAATATTAATAATAATAATATAATTATAACAGCAACACACATACATACGAAAACGTATACTTATTTTATACAAACATTAATTAATATAATATTCTAGCATATGTACGTATAATCATACATATAATTAACATAACATCTATATATTAATCAAATACGCTCATACTCTAGATACATACGCGACATACATACACCCTTAATACGTATACATACATAGCTTATAATATACACGCACACCACCTTATATTAGTAACATTCATATAATATAATAAATATACATGCAATATTAATATATATTTACAAGTGAAAATGAGTGATTACAGTTGCCCCTCTTTGCTTGTTCTCATGGAATGGGAAACAAAGCAAAGATTCATAAGCACTCATTTTTATCAGACTTCCCTGTTTGTAGCTTTGGAAAAGCGAGTTCCTTTGGACATCTCCGCTCTTCCTTGGCTGAATCTTCAGGCTCGTAAGTTCTTCTTATATAGAGCTTCGTCACCTTCCGATCTTGGAGCTACAGGTTCTTCCTATATAGAACCCTTCGCTCTGAAACCCCGAATTATGAGTCATTCCTTTCACTTTGAGATAGTAAAGCTTGGAGTCCTTCCTATATAGAACTCTTCGCCTTCAACGCTGGTTTCTCCTATATAAAACCTTTTGCGCCACTGATGAATTCTTCCGACCGGGAGTTCCTCCTATATAGAATCGCTAGTCTTCAAATCCTGAGCCGCCACCTCCTTCCTATATAGAACTTTTTATGCGTCTCGAAATCTCGAGAGCTACAGGTTTCTTCCTATATAGAACCTTTCACTCTAAGATAATGAAGCTCGGAGCCTTTCCTATATAAGACTCTTTCGCTTTCGACACAACAGTTTTTCTTTATAACCCCGTGTCATAGGTGAATTTCTTTGACTGAGAGTTCTTCCTATATAGAATCATGAGTCTTCACCTTGGAGCCGTCGGTCCTTCCTATATAGAACTTTTGGCGTCTCAAATCTTGGAGTTACTGATTCTTCCTATATAGAATCTTTCACTCTAAGACATTGAAGCTCGGAGCCCTTCCTATATAGAACTCTTCGCTTTACGACACAAAGATGATTTCCTATATAATCTTGTGTGTCATGGGTGAATTCTTCGATCGGGAGTCCTTCCTATATAGAATCAAGCTAGTCTTCACCCCGAGTCATCGATCCTTCCTATATAGAACTTTCAGCTTTCGAAGCCTCGGAGGAGGGATTCTTCCTATATAGAACCTCTCTCTGGAGCTTGAAAACATGTGCCTTTTGTATGTAAAAACATTGCCTTCTCATTTGGGATTCACACCGCGATGGCCATCGACGTCTCTTTGAATCTGCAGATACCTGTCTGAGATGAAAACAAAATGCTATGACAAATGAATTGACATGCTCCTAATCCTAGTGATGTTTGACTATTCATGATGCATGAGTGTCAATATCTTGGTGGGCTTGTTTTGATCCTTATTTGATCTTGATGTTCGTTTTCTCCTTTCTTACGGGCATCGATACTCCGCTTCACTGTCAGGTTCAACCATCTCAACCTTTCTTTTTCTCCAATTACGACTTGGAATTCTAAAGTGCCCTTTCGGGTTTTCACTTTAGAGAGTTTTTTTTTGAGAGGGGTGCCCTTCTGGTTTTCACCCAAGAGATCTCTTTTGTTATCTCGTATGCCTTCCTTGAATAGATAGGACATGTGCCATTGGTTATCCTGCCTGGTTGTTTAAAGCTTCCTGCCTTCCCTAGCCATTATGTAGGGAACTAGAGGACGAAGTTAACATCGTTTTCTTTGATCACATGCATTTTCAAGGTTAAATCATAGTAATGCTCCGAAATCTCTTGTTTCATTATAAGCCTATGTTATCTTATTTGATTGAAATTGACAATAAGGCCAGGAATGGATGCTCAAAAACACGGTTTTATTACGATTAAGGGCTTTGGGAAAGGTATGACACATATGAGTTAAGTATGAAAATACAAGATCCCTCATTATCTTCGATATGAATGATACATGACCCTGTCAACCGGTGGATAATTCTTTTTTGCCTAAAGCCTCCTCTTCATGATGTTCAGGTGGATACCCGTCTCTTCAACTTCTCAATTTACCCGAGCCGCCCTTTGCGGGTTTTCAACTCGGGTCCTTCCTTTGCTTCAAGACGTCCGATTTCGGGTTTTCGCCCTGAGCTCTCCATTTTGTTCTCTTTTTTATTTTTCATCATCATTTTTTTAGAGATAGTACTTCTTGACGGCATCAGAATTTACAGGATTTTTCAGCTCGTCCCCATCCATTTCTGTTAGGATTAGGGCTCCTCCTGAAAAGGCCTTTTTTACGACGTACGGTCCTTCCCAGTTGGGCATCCATTTTCCTCGAGAATCTTTCTGGATAGGGATGATTTTCTTGAGTACCAGATCCCCTTCTTTGAATTCTCTTGGGCGCACCTTTTTGTTGTATGCCTGCACCATCCGCTTTTGGTACATCTGACCATGACAAATGGCCTTTAGTCTTTTTTCGTCAATGAGATTTAGCTGGTCGAGTCTGGCCTGCACCCATTCAGCTTCTTCCAATTTTATTTCGCTTAAGACCCGGAGAGACGGGATCTCTACCTCAATTGGGAGTACTGCTTCGGTACCATACACCAGGGAGTAGGGTGTTGCCCCTGTTGATGTGCGAATGGACGTCCTATAGGCAAAAAGGGCAAAAGGCAACTTCTCATGCCAATCCCTGTAGGTATCTGTAGTTTTCGCTATGATCTTCTTTATGTTCTTGTTTGCTGCTTCCACTGCTCCATTCATTTTAGGACGATAGACTGTGGAATTATGGTGTGTTATCTTGAATTGAATGCACACGTCCGTCATCATTTTGTTATTCAGATTGGAAGCATTGTCAGTGATGATCCTTTCTGGCACTCCGTATCGACAAATAATTTCTTTCTTTAAGAACTTACAAACTGTAGTCTTGGTGATATTGGCATAAGACGCTGCCTCTACCCATTTAGTGAAGTAGTCTATGGCGACCAAAATGAAACGGTGTCCATTGGAAGCTTTCCGAATGGATCTGCCCGATGACGTCCATGCCCCATGCTGCGAAAGGCCACGGAGAATTCATGGTGTGTAAAGGCGATGGGGGTGCGTGAATCTTGTCAGCGTAGATTTGGCATTTGTGGCATTTTTTGGCGTAATCGATGCAATCTCCCTCCATGGTCAGCCAAAAATAACCATATCTCATAATTTTCTGGGCTATAGACAGCCCGTTGGCGTGCGTTCCACAGATCCCGTCATGTACTTCGGTAAAGATCTCCTTCGCCTCCCGGGCATCCACACATCTCAGCAATGTTTGATCATGACTTCTCCTATATAGGATTTCCCCATCTAGGACATATTTTGTTGCCATTTTTCTGAGCGTTTTTCTGTCATTGTCGTTTGCCCCTTCTGGATACTTTCGAAGCTTGACATATTGTAGGATATCATAGTACCATGGATTTCCGTCAATCTCTTCCTGTACATTACAACAATGAGCAGGCTTTTCAAACGTATGCATCTTAATGGGCTTCATTTCTGCCTCGGTGTTTGTTTTAAACATGGATGCCAAGGTTGCCAATGCATCTGCCATCTGATTTTCTTCTCGGGGCAGGTAATTGAAGCTGACCTTTTCGAACTCTTTAGTGAGCTCTTGGATCAATTCGTGATATTTGACCAACTTCGGGTCTCTGGTTTCCCATTCCCCTCGTAATTGGTAAATGACTAAGGACGAATCTCTGAACACTCGAAGTTCCTTAACCTTTCTCTCGATGGCTGAGTTCAGTCCCATGATGCAAGCTTCGTATTCAGCTATATTGTTTGTGCAGAAGAATTCCAATCTGGTGGTGAAAGGATAATAAACGTCCTCAGGTGAAATTAGCACTGCCCCTATCCCATGTCCGAGGGCGTTGGAGGCTCCATCGAAGTAAAGTTTCCATGACTTATCATCTGAAACCTCTTCTTCGGTTGTAATGCACATCAAGTCTTCGTTTGGGAAACTAAAGTTCAATGCCTCATAGTCATCCGAAGCATGACTAGCTAGGAAATCTACTACGGCACTCCCCTTTAAGGCTTTCTGATTAACGTATACGATGTCGAATTCGGAAAAGAGCATCTGCCATCGGGCCATCCTTCCCGTTAATTCGGGCGCTTCCATTAAGAACTTCAATGGGTCTAGCTTGGATATCAACCAGGTAGTATGGTACAACATGTACTATCTGAGCCGCTTGGTAGCCCAAACTAGAGCACAACACAGTTTCTGCACTGACGGGTACCGCGTTTCGTAATCATTGAATTTCCTGCTTAGGTAATAGATGGCTTCCTCCTTTTTTCTTGACTCATCGTGTTGCCCCAGTACGCATCCCATTGAATTCTCAAAGACTGTTAAGTAGAGAATTAGTGGTCGACCAGTGCTTCGTGCGACTAAAATTGGAGCATTTGTCGTGTACTTTTTGATCTTTTCTAGGGCTCTTTGACATTCTTCATCCCACACGCCAGATTATTTTTTTTCTAAGAAGTCCAAGACCGGGTCGCATTGGTTGGTTAATTGGGAAATGAAACGAGAGATATAATTCAGCCTCCCCAGGAAACCACGGACTTCCTTCTGCGTGCGGGGTGGTGAAAGGTCCTGGATGGCTTTCACTTTATCCGGATCAATCTCAATCCCTCTTCTGCTTACTACGAACCCTAGGAGTTTTCCAGAAGTAACGGCGAAGGTACACTTGGCAGGATTGAGCTTCAATTGGTACTTCCGTAGTCTTTGGAATAGTTTTCTCAAGTTTTGTAGGTGTTCCTCCTCTGTTCGGGATTTGGCAATCATATCGTCCACGTATACTTCTATTTCTTTGTGCATCATGTCATGGAAAAGAGTCACCATTGCTCTTTGGTATGTTGCCCCTGCGTTCTTTAGCCCAAACGGCATCACTCGATAACAAAAAGTTCCCCACATGGTTATGAATGTGGTCTTCTCCATGTCGCTAGAGTCCATCTTTATCTGGTTGTACCCTGAGAAGCCGTCCATGAAGGAAAACCATGAATGTCCTGCGGTGTTATCAACCAGCGTGTCAATATGTGGTAAATGGAAGTTGTCTTTAGGGTCGGCTCTGTTCGATCCCTATAATCTACACACATACAAACTTTCCGTCTTTCTTTGGTACTCGTACAATATTTGCAACCCATTCGGGTATTTGGCTACCTCCAAGAATCCAAAGATCAAATTGCTTTTTCACTTCTTCTCGGATCTTTAACAACATATCCGGTCTCATTCTCCGAAGTTTTTGTTTGATCTTGGTTTGCACTCCGATTTTGTTGGCAATTTGTGCACCACTATGTCGGTATTCAACCCCGCATATCATGATAAGTCCAGCGAAGACATCCTTGAATTCTGAAGTAGGCCTATCAGTTCATGCTTGGTTTTTGAGGAAATCGTCGTTCCTACTTTTATTTCTTTTCTCTCTTCTTGATCCCCAAGTTGACAATTTCTGCTTTCTTCCGTGGGGCATGATCTGCCTTTCTTCGTTGTCCACCATTCTCTTCAACTCTTCCGGGATCTCAATTTCCATCTCATCATATTCTTCCTCAATTCCCTCTGAGATCTCAGGGCATTCGAAATTCACTCCAGGATTGGATCCGGTATCATTCATATCACAATCATGAGCGACCGCATTAAATGAGAATGAATCGTATTTGGAAAGAGACGGCTTTATATGAAGGGAATGAATATGAAGAATGCATGAATGAAATAAATGAGACTTTGGTCATTTTTAAGAAAGTGGGGATATTTTCATTTCAATCAAAAAGTTAACATAGGTGCCCCATACAAGAGATCCCCATTGTTTATGGGCAAAAACAAAAGGCTGATTCGGAGCATTACTCTGATCTATTCCTAAAAACTAGAGGTAGATCAATGCAGCTCCAGTTATCGAGCGTTTCCCCGGGACGGCAAGGGCGGATGTTGGTCATCATTTTGCTGTCTCGGTCCTTTTCAGCTATCATGTTGATGTACATCCCTTCAAATGATTCACTGAGTACTTCCTCCTTGTTAAGTTCATCATTTTTCTTCATTGCCTCTCCAACATCTTGACCTGGCTGGTAGAACCCTCCGGAGACAAAAGTGGCTTTCAAACTAGGAAAGGACATCGGTCTCCATGGAATGTCTTCTCCTTTAGATCTGGCTTTTCTTTGTTCTTCCTTCCTCTTATATTCCTCTTTCTTCTGTTGGACACTTGGTTGGTAACCTAGCCCGAAACGATCCTTCTTGGTTATCATATTCTTGGGTCTCAGGTTTCCTTATAATTTCTTCCCAGCCCTTTTCCTATTTTGGCTCCTCGGCCCAGAGTTTCTGCGACGGTCATCTTGGTACAATTAGATAACCTGGGGTAGTGAATCCGACTTCCCTCTGAAACGAATGTGGCATTTACTAGTTCTAATGCTCGGAACGAGCATTCTGCAGCATCTTCATCATTTTGAATGTAGGGGGTGTCTGATGTCACTGAAGCGACAAATTCTTGCTCTGCCTCTACTGTGACCAATTTGCCTTCGACTACAAATTTTAATTTCTGATGCAATGATGAGGGGACAACTCCTGCGGAGTGGATCCACGGTCTTCCCAACAAGCAGTTGTAAGATGGTTTTATGTCCATCACCACAAAATCAATCACATATTCAGTTGGTCCGATCAATAGGGGCACCTCAATTTTCCCCATTGTTCCTTTTTGCGTACCATCAAAGGCTCTTACCGAGTTGTGGCAAGGCTTTAGGTGCGAACCATCTATTGGCAATTTTTGCAGGGTTACCATAGGCAAGACATTCAATGCTGACCCGTTGTCGATCAAGACGCTGTAATACATACCCTTTGCGGTGGGTAGTGATGTTAAGGGCTTTGGTAGACCCCATTCCTCCCTCCGGGATCTCATCATCACCGAATGTGATATGATTATAGGCGATAATATGCCCCACTATCATGTCCAGTTTGATACGAAATGTCTTGGGGCACAAAAGTTTGATTCAAAGACTTTTAATAGCGCCTCCCGATGCTTTTTTGAACTCAAGAGTAATTCCAAAGATCGTGATCCTGGCCGGTTGCTTTCGTAGTTGTTCCACTACGCTTTGTACTCGCTATGTCTCAAGAACTTTAGAAATTCTTTGGCCCGGGCCTCGATTCTCGGCTCATTTATATTTGGGGAAGGTTCTTCTCAAATATCTGTAGGCTAATCACTTTGTACTCTTCCCTTATCTTTTTCAGCCGCTTTCAAAGCCTCGGAGGAATAACATCGGCTGCTCCTTGTGAAATGGCCTGCCTCACCAACGCTCACATCGTTACGCTTTGTTTGTCTTTCAGCGTAGGCTCTTTTACCTGTTCGTGTTCTGGTTTTTCTGGCGTGGTCACATTTACAGCATAATTCCAAGGAGTTTGTCGCATATCTTTGAATGGGAATGGAGATGGTGCTGAAATGATGATCTTGGGACTTATTTTGCTGGTTTCTCTCTGGGAGACACCTGCATTCCCTGGCCTGGGAGAGATGATAAAAGGTCTATCCTTCCCGTATTTAGACTTGGGGCTATCCGTCATGTGTACGTCCGACCCCTTCTTCCCCATAGGCTCCTCGAAGAATTCTATTTGTTTTTCGTTCATCAATTTCTGCACCAATTTCTTGAACTCGTCACATTCTTGGATATCATGCCCTTTAGTCTGGTGAAATTTGCAATACTTTCCACATTTCTTCTGCCTTGTTATCATGCCTTTGTCGATCACACGAGCCATGCATAACTGTTGAAATACCCACCGTAAAGGAGACTTGATTTCTGACACGTCATCCTTTATCCTCCTGGTAAAGCATTCTTCGATGACATTTACTCCTCTGCTCCCATGATTAGGCAGCGGGTTGTTGGCTACACTCGGTTCTTCAAACTTCAATATCCCAGAATCGATTAAGTTCTCGCATGCTTTTTTTGAAGGCAAGGCAATTCTCAGTGGGATGTCCAGGGGTACCGCCATGATAGTCGCAATGTGCGTTTGGATTATACCAAGGCGGGAAGGGCGGATTAACAGGAGTAACGATGTATGGTCGGACCAGGTCTGCTTCATACAACTGGGAATAGAGTTCTGAGTACGAAACAGGTAGGGGAGTGAAAGTTCTCCTCTCTTTCTCTTTTCTGGTGACTCTCTCATCTCTTTGATTTGAGTTTTGTGTTTTTCCCACAGGTGCTTGTGACTGTGAGACTGTGAAGTTCTTCGGGGCGGTATAGGTGCTGGTGGTGTTTACTTCATTTCTCTTGTTGTACTTTCGAGACCCTTCCCCACCATCAATTCTGCCGCTCTTAATTGCCAGTTCGAGAGACTCCCCAGTCCTGATTAAGTCGGCAAAACACTTTGTTGTGTTATTAATGAGGCGATCAAAGAGTGCCCCTTTCAGAGTATTGACAAATAATGGCGTGATTTCATGCTCCGGGATAGGTGGCTGGATTTGGGCGGCCACTTCTCTCCACCTTTGGGCGTATTGCCGCAGGCTTTCGTTGGATTTCTGCCCCATATTTTCTAACATAATTCTGCTAGGGATCATGTCTGTTACATGTTTGTATTGCTCAGCAAATACTTTAGACAGATCTTTCCATGTCTTAACATTTGCCTTGCTCAACTGAGAATACCAACGTAACGCTGCTCCAGTTAGACTATCCTGGAAATAATAGATCAGTAGCTTTTCGTCTTTATGGTAAGCCGCCATCTTTCGGCAGTACACCGTTATGTGTGCAGAAGGACATATGGTTCCATCATATTTATCGAACTTTGGCGTTTTAAATTTTGGCGGCAGGACAAGATCAGACACCAGACTTAGGTCGCTAGCGTTATTTCCTGATTCTTCATTTGATTGTAACGCTTTAAATTTTTCCTCCATGAGGCGAAATCTTTCTTCCCACTTTTTTTCCACCTCATTCTTGATCCTTTCGACCATGTTCAGGTCCGGCACTTCTTCTTCATAGAGTGCTTCAGTATCGAGGGGTTGAGTCTCAGGTGCCCCTACTTGAAAGCTGGAAGACATTCCTGCAGGGTCAATATACACCTTCCTAGCCTAGTTTGGTGCAGTTTGTTGAACCTTGTAGTGAGCCGGGGTACTTTCTGGTTCTTGAACATTTTCTCCTTCTACTCTTTTTCCAAGACTCTTTGCCAGCAATGCGGTTATGTCAAATACTATGGATGTTTGTGACTACGCAATCTGATCACTAAGGCTTCTCTAGGCCTCTTCAAGCCTTGTCTCGAGCTCTCTTTGCCCTCTTTCTAGACTAATTATCCTTTCTTCCATGAGTTTTCTTTGTAGCCGGGTAAAGTATAGGTGATGAATGATTGCGGGTTAGCTACACACAATGCCACAGTATTCATATTGTTAATATGGTTGCAAAAAATAAATGCATGTACAATGATGCGAATGTTATGATGCAAATGCAAGAATGTATGCAGATAAGGTACTGATTCTGCTGGTAATCACCCTTTTGAACGACTTCCACGGGAATTAAAGGGTCTTGATTACAACAAAGTTCGTGTTACAAAGTAAAGATCCCTAGTACAAAAGATCTAATTACAACACAGAGTCCTATAGATAGACTCTAGCTCTATCTCCTAATTTTCCAATTGCCCTGAGCAGCTTGAGGAACCTAGGAGCTTCTTCTATTCCCGGGGCTATAAAAGGTCAGAGTGTCTCACCTTCGACAAACTAAATCATTTACATGCCCGGCGACTCATTTGTATGTCCACCATTAGGTTTGCGTAGTCTTGGTCTCTCATCTGTACCATTCGAGCAGCGTCGCGTAATCTCTTACGCCAATAGGTGTCCCCTTCGGCTGCAGCCTCCTCGAACACACTAATTCTTTCCTTGTAATCCTCCACAGCTTGCTTGAGGGACCCACCTTCGTGCTTGTAACACACCCACCTCTCGTTCTCTTTCTTGCAGCTCAGCGAAGTTATTCCTGCGGCAGTACATTCGAAGTGAGTGTTCGACTTCCGCCACCTTTCCTTTTAATTCGCCATTTTGACTTTGGCTTTGCTCCAGGCTTTGAATAGTGTCATCGTACAGCTTTTGCATCTCTAACAGTCTATTTCGACTATTCATGGATTTTCTTTTCTATACGGCGACGCTTTCTCTCTCATGATGGACAGCTTGTTTTCCCTTGCTGATTTCTTGCCTGAATCTTTCTTTCTCTTGATCAATGGCCTTCTTGGCAGACCGTTTTTCTTCCTCCATAGCCAAACGGCAGCTTTCTATCTCTTTCTCGATCGCTCTTTTGTTAATTTATCGTTCTTCTTCCAACAAACGGATGCCGTTCATTCTTTCTCTTTCCACAGCTATGAACTGACTCTGGCCGGCCTTTTGTATTTTTGCTTGTAATAGAAGGGCATCTTTTTGATAAAGAGTGTTCTTGTCGCTTAAATCTGCATTTAATTTCTTCAATTGCCTAATGATCCCGTCTCGCTCATCAACCTCTAAGCTTGCCTTATAGAGTTCGCTCGTATGTTGGGTCTGTTGGATGTCCATTTTCTTTTTAACTTCTTCGAGTTCACTCCTTAAGATGTCGGCTTCAGACGATACCACCCTTGTAAGCTCTTCGAGTGACACTGTTGGTCCTTGACCAGATTCGGGAACCACATTATTAACCCTCAAACGTCTCCAAAGATCGTAATCTGGGGTAGTCATGTGCTTGGTATCTCCTTCCACCCTGATCCGGTAACAATGATCCCAGGCCCTCATGATGGTCTGAATTTTTCCTTTGAACTCCCATTTGAAAAGAAATTCAGTTTCGCTTTAATCCGTGGTATTGGGAATGAATCGTCGTGATCCGAATCGCCGAGACATTAAAAGCGAGCACAAAGCGATCCTCTCCATGTAATCCCAACATCATCAGCCGGTTGAAGTCACCACAATCAGTATAGAAAATAATTAACTTTACCGAGCCATGGGACCCTCCATGCTATGTCTTCATCTTGAATGTTCTCAAGAAATCGGGTCACATTTTTGTTTTCAAATCCTCTCGTCATTCCTTTGCTAAGTACTCGTAAAGGCGAAAAACCTTGGAAGGATATCCCCGCAGACTCTTGTCGGCGTCTTCCACATGTGACTCAATCCATACTTGTAACAACCATGCGCATCCTCGAAAACGCCCTTCTTCATGTTTCCGCTAGCATTTAAGGAAATAAAAGTCTCGACCAAGATTGTTGGTACCGGGTTTGCTTTCCGTTTCATCCGCTCAAACAAATCCGTAATGGCTATGTCAATGTTCCCGTACTCTTGGAAAGATCACCAAGCCATATATTCCTAAAGCGAACAAGTCCATTTTCTTTGCCTCGTCTGGATGTGTCGGTATGATGTCCCGAATACTTTCCCATGCAAAGATCAGTATTATCTCCTCGAGATTTGAAGGAGGCCACTAACCCAATCGCTCATTCCCGCAAAGGTTTTGAGTTTCGCAGTGTAATTCTGATTCCTCGGAGGCTTCGCGTAGATCCAATCTTCCTGAATATTTTTCTAGTTAAGTAAAACAGTGTATTCTTCTACCGTGGGCATCATGTCCTGCCCATTGAAGGTGAAGCAGCAAAAAGCCGGATTCCAGAACTGGACTATAGCTCGGAGTAGGGGCTGGTTAATCTGAACATATGACAGCTGTGCGATGTCGCCATAACTATTGCAGAACAAGTCTTGTAGTCTTCGGTCCCATCTTTCCCAAATGTTTTGAAGATCCCATAAGTCGTTTTGTTGGAGACTCACATAGGTGTATCCTGCTATTACGCGTTCGCTCGCAAACCTGTCCCTTGGATTTTCTGGTTGACCTCTGACCAATGTCTGACTGACAAATTAAGCTCTTCTTTCCTAAGACACCTTTTTTCCATAGTGAAAGACTTTCTGATCAGGCAAACCACTTGATCCAGTACCTTTATGTGATGCAAATGCAATGATGTATGAGAAAAAATAAAAAACGAAAAGAAAACAAGTCAGTACCAGATAAAATTGATAAATATATAAATAAAATGACAAAATTAAACAGAATAAACACACAAAACAACCCTATTTATCCCGTCTAAAACACCTATGGTTATTCACATGGCTCTAACAGGGTAGGTTTCTATGTTCTCTACATGCAGTGTTGGTGCTAGGAGGTACCCGAATTGTCCTTGCTGTCCTCTACTAAGAGTAGCTAGGCCCCCGATCATCACCCATTATAGGCTCCTTTCAACCGGGTTCAATTCTGGGGACCCATTCGCTTATGCCCGCATTTAAGGAATGATATCCTTACGAAAGCATAAGGTACTCGAGCCCCGAAGGTACTTGCTAGGCCCATACGGGAGAACGATATCTCCACGAAAGCATTAGCGTTTTCCCCCACTTAAAAAGACGGATTTATATGCCATATTTTAAATGCGTTAAAATAAACGCGCAATTATGACCGAATGTTAATTTAATAGTCACTTTAATCCGGAACTTCCAATATTAGTAAAGCGGTAATTATTTTAAAAGCTCGACTCTCATTTGTTTTTTTTTAAAAAAAAAAACAAAAATTGTCCCCAGCGGAGTCGCCATCTGTAGCGATGTCTTTTTTTATCGCTAAAAAATGAGGTTTTTCGAAGGATGTTTGTGATTTTTTGGATATAAAATATTTATTTCGTGGGGTTTTTAAAAAACCGCATTTTAAAAAAAATGGAGTCGCCACCGGCCACTTAGGTAGGCCGGACACCATAAAACCAGAGATTCAAAAAGATTGGGTTCGGGAGTCGGTTACGGATGGGGAAGGATTAGCACCCCCACACCACCCAAAACTGGTACTTTAATAATTACCGCTTTATTAATATTGGATTTTCCGGATTAGAGTGACGATTATTTTAAAATTCGGTCATAATTGCGAATAAATTTTAAGAGCCCCGTTATCGAGAATAAACGCCCAACCACTATCACTACGCTTGATACTGGCCCCGTTTACGCTCGGATAAAAGGGCACCGCATTAACAAGTTATAAATCATATGCAATCTTAGTGGCAAAAATATAAAAACATGGCAAAATATTTAAATGTAATAAATATTGACATAACAGAATACTAATCTATCATAAATAATATTTTAGACTGGATCATGCATATATACATATTAATCTAAATAATAGATAAAAACAACTATAACATGCCAGAATAACAAGGCAGGAATAAGTACATATAGACGAACAAATATTTCAAAAAGACATACATGCTAGTAATAAAACATATTTCAACATATATGGGACAACATATCGTATAAAAAGGGTAAATACACTAACATGTAACCCTAAAAAACAGAAAAACATACACACATATAAAAATACAAAATATGTCATGTATATAATCAACTAAAACATAACATGCCTAATATGAATAACAGGATAAAAAATATATATAATTATCATAAGCTTAATACACATATGCATTTAAACATAAAATACGAGGCATATACGAGGGACATAAAATAAAACAATAGAATATACCAACATATACGATTATAATACGAACATGAGTATTTACAAAGAAACAGGACCGAAATGAAAGAAAAATAAAAGTTAATGGCAGAAATTAAAGAATAATAACATGTAATTTAGGGACGAAAATGCGAAACAAACAAAACCTAAAAGGATCAAAACTGTAATTAGACCAAGGGGCAAACCCAAAATGAAAAATTCAAAAACGCGGGATGATTAAGGGCGTAATTTTACCATTTAGAAACTAATTCGGTGAAATTTAGGGACTAGATTGTAAACTTTTGAAATATCAGGGGGACTGGGATTGTAATTATACCATGCGGCGAGACAAAATCAAAATATTGAAAACGCGTGGTATTAAGTGTGTAATTTACCCATTTAGCAAAATAATAATACCTATATAAAGGCTATTTTTAGACCGAAACCAAATTTTCCCCACTTCGTTTCATTCTCTGATTTTCATAACTCATCCCATTCTTATTTTCTCTCAAATGTTCTTATAAAACCCAGAATCCGGCGGCCGGCCGCCGTTTTCTCCGCCGCCGACCGCCCTAACCCCGGCGTGTGTGTCTCCAAAATACACCAAAATAACCCCCTTTTCGTCCTCAACATGAATCCATGGTTGGATTCAGAGGATACACCCTTGTTTTCCCTAGATCTAGAAAATACGAAGCGAAAAAAATATTTTTTAAACCAAAACAAAACTACCAGGGGTCTTCCCCTCCCTTTAGTTCACCATATCAGGCTTGGAGAAGCCGAAAGGCTTATCACTAAGGAAGGGAAGACCCACAAACAACAATGGTAAGACGACTCTCTTTTTTGTTTCCGTTTTCTTCTTTCATATATGCATGTAAAAAAAACAAGTAAGAAAAAAGAAGCAAGTGTTTACCACCGGATCGCTCTTTTCGATTATCACTTGACTGGTTACAATTTTTGGTTTTACAAGATCTATGTTCTCTCTCTTTTTTGTTACCACTCTTTTTTTTCTCCCCGTTGCCAAAGTCCCCGTTACAAAAGTCCCCGTTTCATATATATCGTTGTCTTTGCTTTGGTGCAAGTTGCATCTTGCCTTTTCAGATCTGAACTGACAATTTTTGCTTGTTGTCTTGGGCATGTTCAACACGGGATCAATATCGCGCGCGGTGGCGGTATGGATATTCTCGCCAATGGCGAGACGCTGTTCTCGGCCGTTAGATTAGATCCGATCTAACGGTCGAGATGGCTTGAAGAACGATCGGCCCGGATGAAGCCTCGATTTGATGAGACGGCGGATCTCGCCACGCGTGGAGCTCCGCAATGAGGAGTCGAACGCTGTGGATCTTACGCGCTGCGTGGGATATTAAAGCGTCCGCGCGTGGCACTCGAACGGTCCATACGCGTGGGAACACGCGGTGGCGGATATTTTTGACTTCTTGGTTTGATCGTGGCCGTTGGATCGATCTTGATCCAACGCCCCATTACCTGCACACCAAAATTGTAATTAGATAAGATTTGGGTTTTGGGCCAACCGGCCTTGTAATTGTATTTGGACTTGGACTGTAATTTTTATTTGGGTTTAATATATTTATTTTTTTTCATTTTATCAGCCCACTAATATTAATAATAATAATATAATTATAACAGTAACACACATACATACGAAAACGTATACTTATTTTATACAAACATTAATTAATATAATATTCTAGCATATGTACGTATAATCATACATATAATTAACATAACATCTATATATTAATCAAATACGCTCATACTCTAGATACATACGCGACATACATACACCCTTAATACGTATACATACATAGCTTATAATATACACGCACACCACCTTATATTAGTAACATTCATATAATATAATAAATATACATGCAATATTAATATATATTTACAAGTGAAAATGAGTGATTACAGAATCCCTCAACTCTACTTAATATATGTTTATCACATATGAAAAATAGGAATAAAAGTATATGTATATAATATATGACTATAAAAACCATTCATAACATTATAAATATTTTACAATTAAATTTGAATAGACACTCGAACAACTCAATTTGACTCAAAAAAATTCAAATAAAGTTTGAGTTGTAAAATAAGACTCATTAACTAGACTAATCAAAATATTTTGACTCAACTTGACTCGGTCAAATGCTCGCCCATATATATAATATCAAGATTTTTAGGCTTAAAACACAAATAATCTCTGAATTTGATTAGTCTAATCAAATTAGCTCTTGAACTTTTTATCGTAATTTATCAAGTTTAGGAGACGAAAATATTTATGACCATTTTGCCCCCCAGGTTTAGGGGTCTATTTGTTCCCAAAACTTGAAGACTAATTTGACCAAATTCGTCAATTTTAAGTTGCTAATTTTTAGGTACAGTACATTATTAGTCACTAAACTATGGAAAGTATCATTTTGGTCATTGACCTTTCAAAAGATACAAAATTATCATTATTAAATTTATCTAACTGATACAAAATGATCATTAAATTTTATCGAACTGTTATAAAATGATTATTAAATTAATTGAATTGCTACACTATTTTATAACATCTCATGACCATTTTGTAATAGTTCGATAAATTTAATGACTATTTTATAATAGTTCGATATATTGTAAAGACCATTTTGTAACTTTTAAAAGATCAACAGCCAAAACAATTATTTTTTCATAGTTTAGTGATTAGTG
Organism: Hibiscus mutabilis; assembly: GCA_019671005.1. Taxonomy (NCBI): domain Eukaryota; kingdom Viridiplantae; phylum Streptophyta; class Magnoliopsida; order Malvales; family Malvaceae; genus Hibiscus; species Hibiscus mutabilis. Next base: position 50,940,755 of record CM033729.1, read on the forward strand.
GTGAATTTTACCCTAACTTTTAATCCAATATTTTAGCACCCCATTTCAAAAGCAAATATCAAATATGGCGGGAATTGGTACACCAAAAAAATCATATTTTTTTTCAAATCCGCGACTTCGCTTCGAAGAAATATTGAGCAGGTGATCATTTCCTTACAGTTGCATATATCATATACTACATGTTTCTGTTTGTTTCCTGAGAAAATGCAAAACATGAAAGAGAACAGGATTGAAGTTTCCGCGAATCAATTTTTTCCTCTTTTGTTTCCCTACATTTTTCTCTGTTAAAATGAAGGGAGATTATTATGTGATATGGTTGGAGTGGACGCGTGTTGAGAGAAGAGTCGTTGACTCGAAGAGCTTCAGTCAGAGCTCAAAGGCTTCGAAATTGAATTACCTTGGAAAGAAGCTTCAATTCGAGCGATACAGGTCGTTGTTTTTCAATTTATTTAAATTTTTTCACTAATTTGTTTTGATTTTTTTAGAATTGTATTGTTGTTTGCAGGCCAGAATTGCTCTCATTCAATATGAAATATCCACAGTTAGATCTGAAATAAGGGAGCTTAAGGTACTAAAACCGCCTTGCTTATATGATTTGCAGATCTGAATGAATCATAGATTACTTTTGTTTTTAATTAAAAATATAAGTGAAAAGAAGCAACATAATTTGAAAAGAATTCTAATACTTTCAATGTCATCTCTTTCAAATCTCTTGCCATACAGTATAAGAGGTTTTATGTTTCTCAGTTCTTGCTCGCTGTTGTATTCTTGACAAATGTTACACTTGCTGAAACATAGAAACTAGTTTTCATATATGGATCTAACTCATTCACATTCATAGAATCCTATCCAAGAAAAGGAAGAGGGAGAAGAGATGAACGAAGATTATGAAATAATAGTGCCTTCTTAAAGCCAAATAAATTAGCTGAATCCACTCTCATTAGGTTTATCTACACTTTTTGCATGTGTATTGAAGATGCTTCTGTATCCTTTACAATTAAAGACAGCGACGTAGGTATACCCTCTTCATCGTTTCTGCTCGTTCCCTGTAACGGAAAAGATATATCATGCCATGGTTATATACTACGGAGTACGGACTTCACGAAACTTGCCGGATTGTACGTTTACCGGTATTAATTTGTAGGAAAGACATGCCAAAGTTAATTAGAATGAGAGAACTTACAATCAGTTCTGGAGGCATAATGTTAGGAACAATGGTGGTATCCTTGGCAAAAAATCTTGGATTGGTAGACTTCATGACTTCTATCTGTGTTGAGAACAGGGCAGAGACTGGACGATGATCGGAAAACTTAATTTCACTCCGTAAGTAGGATAGAAGTTTCACTCCTTTCCCGTACCACAGAATTCTATCACACCTGTGGACATACACATGTATCATGCTCATAGAATCAGATCTGTGTTCAGTGGTTGCGCATCTAATTTGCCTATTGCAGCTATAAGAATTCAATTCTGTGAAAGTTAATTGATTAGAAAATATACCATGCTGGAGTCCTTTGTTTCTCTCCTGATCTGTTGGGAAGGCCACCGGAGTAGCGGTTGCAATTCGATGAAGAGTATTTATAAGTTGGTGCAAATTCTATGTTTCCCTCTCTCCAACCTTGGAACACTCCTCCATCTTCTTGTTCCCTTCGGAGCTGATCAAACTCTTGCAGTGCTTTCCAGTCTTGCTTCTTTATCAGATGCCTAGCTAAGTTGTCTTCCAAGTTGTATAACCTATAGTTGAGATCCCCGAACCAGAATATCTGACTGCTCCACAAAAATGATGAAGGCTTTAGTTCACGAAGATGGATTCTTAATCTGACTACTTTGCATAAATTTGAGATTTAGAATAGTACTACTTTGTTTGGAATTTAGAATAGTTGCAAGTGCTAGAAGATTTGAACAACTGATTGGTAGTTACTATATGTCATATTCTGCCTACAAATAGGTCACTACATCTAGTTTGTTTGTTTGTTTTGGGACCAATCTCATTCATCCTTTATTTTGGTTAATTTATGTTCATTTTGAAGAAGAATTACTTACTCATGTCCTAAGATAGTGAGCGGATGAAGATTATCATCATCTTTGGCTGATCGAGGAAAGCTCGTTCTCTTAAAAATCTCCGAAACTTGATGATTCCTTCGACCTTCATCGCCTTGCTTTTCACCAGAAGCCAAATGAGCCGCAATAAAACAGAAGCTGGTCCCTTCAATTAGCATGCTAACCGAAACTGAACCTTTGTTTCCCAAACACCCCAGGATCCCACAAGCCACTGAACTAACTTTCACATTTGAAACACAGTACTTCTTCAACAATTCCTTCTTCATCCATACACTAATGAAAACTCCAACCATCTTCTTGCTTGCCATTAGCTTGTACTTGCTGCCTCCAATGACTGGTTGCTGATGATGTCTCTGTTGAGTTATTGGCCTCCCTCTCATTCGAGTATTATCACTTATTGCACTAAAACTTGCTCTTTTTTCAGCAACAGGGATTTCCACATAATGGTAACCGTCACTTGAGATTGGATTGAACATGGGAGTCAACCAAGGGCGACCAAAGCTTTCGTTTAGTGTTTTTCCTATTAGCAGGTTCCAATTTGTTGCTTTTTTCGGATCTTCTGCCCCGATAACTGTTCGAGTTATCAGCGGTACAATCTCTTGAAATCTACAAGTTGAAAATTTTCTGTTGTCAGTTTGATGATTTACTCTTCTTTCGGTGGTTACAGAGTGTACAACATTACATGGTTTTCGGAATTATTTCATACCCGAGAACATAGATATCAACAGCATCTTGGGGTTTCAGCCACTCTTCTAAATCAACTGCCAAACTGCCTACAGGAGATCTTCCAGCAACATTCCAAGTTCCCACGAATATCCTGAAACTTGGAGGAAAGGTTAGCTAATTCATACTTTAACTATTCTTTTAATTGATTGTTTAAGCCTTTAAAACTCACCTTAACTCATTGGTTGAAGTGCATGGATCCATCTCAAACGAACTAACATAAACATCTTCCATGAAATCATAACCTCCATCTGCAAAAAATATACCCATCACTCAAAAGACCAATGGAAGAAAAAAAAACTAAAAAAAAAACTAAAACAAACTTATAACCTGAAAGTTCATCCTGGTTGAAACAAGGATCTGGTTGTTCCTTTTTGTGCTTCCTTTTGAACCATTTCCTAAATCTCCCGGAGCTTGACTTTGGATTCTTGTCATCCATTGTAACTACTAAAGAAAATCAAGTCCATACCTGAACGTATTCACCATTTCCTGAGCATATGCTAGAACTGACGAACTCTGGTTTTCCCGGTTGGATGTCTTGGTGTTTATCGCCTAGTAAAGCAAACAGATATCAGTTTAAAACAATGAGACTAACCCCGAAATTTAGATACAATTTCATGTGATAATCCCAAGAGATTGAAGCATATGAGAAAGGGACATAGGGAGGAAATAAAGGTACAAATGAAAAGTCAAGACTTAAAAGGATGATGAGAACCTTCCTTCACCTTATGTCTCTGGGTATATAAGTGAATTTCCTAAATCTCAAGAAACCAAAAAATAAAATAAAATGGAAAAAAATGGACCTCACAATGTTCTATCAAGAAAACTTTCTTGTTTGATTATTAGCTGTTAGGTGGTGGTGCTGGTCACATATGTCTTGCGTATTTGTTACGTGACAAATTTATTTATATGTCCAACTCATACAATGATCATAAGTTCATAACCCGTATACTAGTATTGTATTTTTTTTATTCAAAAGAGTATTGTATTGTTTTATTATAATTAAATTTAAAGTATTATATGTTATACATACGAGTAATTTTTTTTATACACATGATGTGTAAACAAAGTTTGCATATTTACTCTTAAAAAATAAAATTTAAATCCATAACTCAAAAACTTAAACCCTAAATCATAAACCATAGAAAGTAAACCCCTAAACTAAATCTTTAACTTCTAAAACATAAAGAGATGTGTAGTCTTTAGACTAAACAACATGTGTATTGAATAATTTTTTTATATATACAGAAAAATACTTTGATTCACAAGTTGTGTAAATTACACAATTTGTTAATTTTAGGATTTAATGGTTTAATTTAGAGTTTAGAGGATTTAGAATTTATAGTTTAAATGGAAAAGATTGTGTAATTTTTTTTTACATATATTGTGTATCAAAATATAACTTATATAGATATATATATGATAATGGCAATTGAATTTTATTAAAAAAACTATAAAAGATATCACAAATACAATACATCCAGAAGTGAGAATAATGAGGACTAGCCCACCAAAATCTCATACAAAAACCCAAAAGTGTACAAAAAAAGTAAATATTTCCATTCATATTAGCATATCGTCGAATTCAAAAGCCTTCCTAAATCTTTTTGTCTCTATCCAAACGAGACGTATTACAGGGTGAAAAGGAGTGGTGAGCGAGCCAAACTATCAGGCAAATTGCTCTACTACCCAAAACTGATTACATCGGCAAACAACTATTAACCGAGTGAGAATCTATCTTTCTATGACCACCGACAGAATCATAATTAGAAATTAGTGTCGTAAAGATTTCTGTACGAGCACCAAACAACCATTAAGGTATGTTGAAATCATACTAAAACGATAGATGAAACAAAATCACAAAAATAAAGAAAAAGCGTACCACAAAGATAAAGGAAAAAACGTGTCACAAACGCATAGATTCTTATTAAAAATATAAAAAAGAAAATAATGAATTTGGTGGTCGACAACAAATACTAAAATTAGTTGTTGACCATCGACTAAGGAAACAAAAGAAAAGATACTGCGGCACTAGGAATGGTGTAGAGAAAAAAATTAAGTTTATATATATTCTTGTTGTATTTCTATTATTTTATGTTATATCATATATTTGGTGTCGTATTTTAAATTTTCTTCAAATTCAAACATTTTCAAGTTCTTTTCTTATATCAATATTTTACTAAAATGGAACTAAGTATTCCATGCACATTATTCTTTCTAAGTTTAATTTATTATTTGCATTTGAAAGTTTAATTTATGTTTGCCATGAATAAAAACATTTTAAATCATACCATATTAAATCATGCAATGGATATTAACATCAACAACAATTATTTAAAAAAAAAACAATGAACCAATATCAATTTCTTATGAACAATTGCCCTATAAAATGATTGAAATAAGCAATGTAATCTTGAAGGTCTCCAATTTCCGGGTTACTTTCTTTTAATTTGCTTTACCTTAGCTGTTCTTTTTTAAGATCGATAGTGATTGACCCCCATGAATTTAAGAAAAACAAAACTACTAAGCAAAGAAAATAAAAGATGGCATACATTGATGTTCTATCAACTCTAATAATAGGTTTTGAGTAAACTCTCTCTACCTTTATTTCTTCAGCTTGAAGTCTTGAACATTATATATTCTCTTCCATATTTGATCTATTTTCATATAAGATTCATTCCTTTTCGTGCAGATCAAATATTCTCATATAAATAGGATTAGGAGATTGATGTCTGTGTTTCCTATTTAGTTAATTTTTATTTTTAAATACAATATAAGGATAGGAGCCGCATTTCAAGTATTGTGGAGTTAAAAAAATAATTGATTCTATAATTTTTTTTTCAGTTTGATTAGTAATTTAGTATTTACAATTTATAAGATTAGAATGAAAAAATATAAGAATATTATACATTGATTTTTCTTGAGTATGTAAAATACATAGATTGCCTATTCAAAAAAAAAAATACATAGATTGTTGAATCTATAAAAACAAAATTGAGTCTCAATCACAATCAGTCCAAATGGGCAGCATTGGCCCATATCAGTTATGATTATACCGTCCACTTGTGTGGTTTGTTTAGGATATCATATCCTGTCAACAAAAAAATCATGGTTACACTTGATTTATGCTTTGTCATCCTTTTTTTTCTAATGACATTTTTCGGCGAAATTTTTCATTTTTTTGTTAAATTGAATTAATTGGAATAAAAATATCATATTTTTATATTTTTACAAATTTTATATATTTTTTTAATAATTTTAATATATATGGTTATTTTTTTAAAAAAATTGAATTTTATTTTATTTTTATATAAAAGGACAAAATAACTAGTATTTGACATATACTATCTAGTAATTACTATTAGACTATTAAAAAAAACTAGTGCCAATATCGACAAAAAGATAAACTAGTTGATGTTAACTTAATGGGTCAGTTACATTTTTATCAGATAATTCAATTTGACAAAAAAATTAAAGTTAGAAGGTCAATAGAGATAAAAAAAATAATTTAAGAATTAAAATGTTTTTTTTAAAGTGTGTCAAAAATTTCACTATATTCCTTTTCTTTTTACTGCATTTAATTCATGGCTAGTGTCATCAAGTTCTGTTTTTCGAAGTTGAGGAGAGGGGTTAGATATTTGAAAATCCGTTCCTAAGTATGAATCAATGCCAATATTTTAAGAAATTAAAAATTCCAAGCAACATAGCCATCAGATATTTCATATCAAGTCATTTACATTAATCTTTCTTATCTTCTAAACTCCTTTGTCAATAATTTCTTTTGGGTTTAGACTGGTTTTGTTTTTTTTTTGTTTGAAATTTAAATTTTAGAATAAACCAATAAAATTGCATAACAAGATGGAAAACATAAAATATGTTATATTATATTAAATTCTTTATAGTTTGTTGTTAATACACGGATCACAAAATTTATAGATTATCTTTTTTTTTTCTCTTTTTAATATTAAGAAGGGGATGGGATATTGAGATGAGACAGGCAATGCCCAGCTTTCATGATTGCTCACATTCTAACAAGATGAAAATGATATGTTCTGCTCTTTCTGGATATCAGTCTTTCTCATTTTATTTATTTTGATGAATGAGTCTTTACCCGTCCTGGGGACCATTTAGGGATGACAAAACAATCCCTTCAACTTGGTTTTTGATCAGCTCCAATAGATAGATAGATAGATATTAAGGATCATCTTTCTCATTTTGTTTAAAAAATTCAAGATCAAATTAGGATGAGTTTGTTGAATCAGCCAAGAAAGATCTGAAAATTCATGTTTATTTAGTAACGAGGAAATTGAGAGAAAGAACGGTTTATTCCCCAGAAGGATTATTATTTTATGCATTGACTGTGTAGGCTTCTGATAAGCCTTATTTGAATTTCAATGCTAATTGGGAGACCATGGATGTCATATGTTTACCTAGTTATGCATTTGATATGCTTATGAAGCTTAGAATTCTTGTTATAAGCTTTTGTTATTGGAAGTATGCTTAAAATGACCATATGATGTGCAATGTTGGGGAAAATAGTTTCAATATGAAACGCATGTTATATGTTTATATGATATGAAATTACATGAATTAGATGCTAAATAAAAAGTTTGTTATATGATAAAAGTAGTAATGTGGTTAATTTTGGTCTTTTAGATTTAATTGAAATTCGCTAAGTACCATTGATATGTCACAGTTTTGCTTGTTATATGATTTGTTCACACTTATGTTATATTGGTTTTAGGTTCTATATGTTATTCGTGTACCTAACTCTTGTGTCCACCTAATATATAAAGGCCTATAGAAAAATTGCTTACTGTCAAAGGAATACAACTTATATGGCTTACACCTAAAATTAGATGAATTCATGAATCCAAAAAGATGTAATTAAATATAAGATTAGGGACATACCTTGCTTGTGCAGTATATGTTATTTAGCTACATGATTTAATTGAAGTATTACATTTTCACTGTGTTTTGTTGCTTGTGTTTGGCGCCACTGAGCTCATTTATTTCGGCGTGTGGATTTATATTTACAAATTAAACATACAAGGACTTACTAATCTCTGTGTGGTGATGTATATGATAGTGCTCAACTCATTTTGGCATGTATTATGTATATAATGTTCTATGGTGTTATGGTTTGTATATAAATGCATATATGTGTGGTAATGATATGGATTGCATATGAAATTTATAAGTCCTTGTATGTTTAATTTGCAAATATAGTCCATTAAAAAATGTAAATATAGTCTAGAGTTATCCTATGCTATATACATCTAGAAATTTTTTGACACATAAATTGTGTAAATTAATGTTTACATAAATTTGTCAAATTTAGGGTTTGGAGGTTTAATTTATGGTTTATAATTTAGAATTTTGGAGTTTAGAGTTTAGGGTTTTAAGGTTTGAGATTTATATTTTATATTGCATAGTTCAAATAGGAAGAATTGTATAAATTTTTGTTGTACATATTGTTTATTAAAATATAACCTCTATATATGATTTGAACCTGGATTGCATTAATAAAAATAACGAAAGGAATTAGAATTACAATGCATCCAAGCATAGAGAAAAATAGGGGATAATAGTCACCAAAAAAACTCAAACATAAAACAACAATATTAAACCCAAAGATATGAAGAAAAACGAAACCTTCCCTTGAGAGTGACGTCCAACATCAAAAGAACCCAATAATCTTTATAAAAATTCTTTGTTTCTGTAGAATGAGATGCTTTACGAAGTAATAAAGAAGTGGTGAGCAAACTAAACTATTTAGCGGTTTAGTTTGCTACACAATTCTGATTATATTGGCAAATAACCTTTTACCAAAGAGGGGATTTGACTATATGTGACTATTGATAAACCAGTCATAAAATAAATGCCGCGAGGGTATTTGTGCGACCACCAAAACGACCGCAAAGGTATGCGAAAAACGTACCAAAATCCATAAAGATCGTGCCATATGAGCAGTGGCGGAATCAGGGTTTTCATATAGTGAGGTCATAGTAGACTTTGAGGTATGAAGAATCTCATACCACTACAATATAAATTTTGTTGACCCTATACCCTAACAAATCAAATAGAGTCAATTTTAATATTTTCATGAGAAATTTTATACTAACTCCTTGAAAACCTCATTTAACTCTTTGAAAATCTTATACTACAAATCAAGTGGGGTTAATTGACCCCCTAAACTATATGTGGCTCTGCCACTGCACATGAGCAGAGAGAAAGCGTGCCACAAGAGTAGAGAAAAACGTGTCACAAAGATAGAGATTCTTATTTAAAATTAGAAGAAAAAAACAAAGTACATAATATAAAAAAACAAGAAAAATAATAAATACGGGCGGTCGACAACAAATAATAAAATTAATGTCGTCGCCGATTAAATAAAAATCAAAGAGAGAGGTGATATAAAAATATTAAGAAAAAATTTACGTTAGAGAAAGAAAAGGCGGTTAGTTTTTTTTGTCCACTACAGTAGTCGGTATTTGTTGATTGCTTGGTTTTTGAGTTTTAGATAGTATAGGAGGTTTTTGGTATGCTTAAATGTAGTATAAGTTGCATTTAAAGCATAAAAATATGAATGTCGTGTTAAATTTTAAGAATTCACGTGTTTATGGTTTTTAAATCAGTGAGTGGTAAAAAAATGGTTTCTTGAGGTCTGTTAATTTTAAATACTTATAGAAGTTTTTTCAATGATTAAAACTTGTCTTAAATGGTGACTTAGGGTCTAAGGCATGGAGCTTGAATTTTACGTATATATGTCAATAATTGAAGGTGAAAAAAAAGTTATAAATTTTCTGAAAAAAGGCTTTTATTCTTTTTGCTACTAACTTGAAACGGATGGTTTTTTTTTTTGTCTAAATATATTCCAAATGAGTGAATTTAGTCCTCTTATACTTGTTTTAATCCGTTTTAAGCCAAAATTTGATAAAAAAATCATTTGGATAAGCCTGTATTTGTTATTAATATATCAATACGACAAACAAAAATCTTGTCTCTTTTTAGCATCCTTTCCATATCGCAATACTAAAAAATTTAAATTCTAAATCTTAATACTAAATTCTAAACTTTAAACTATGTACCTTAAAAAATATACTGTACCCCTAATTTCTTAAACCCTAAACATTAACTTTAATTGTAATCCTAAACCTAATTTTTTAGGATGAGGCATGAAAAGGAGCACTAAAAGAGATAGAAGATTTTTATTTGAATAAGACTCGATTGTTTACAAAGTAACCATTTTACCCTTGAAATTGTCAATAGTCTAAAAAGACTAGTTTTTGTTCTGGCAACCAATGTGGTATTTCCTTCCAAAAGTGATTGTGGGTCAAGCAATACACATTTTCCTTTCCATAGTTTGGGCTTGCTTTTTTAGTTATTCAACTATTACCATGTTTGGCCTTCCTTCTATGGTGAGCTAATGAAAGGTCTAAAAGGAAATGGCCATAACCTTCTCTCCATACTCACTCAATTCTCAACAAAAATTTAGTCACTAAGATTTTAGGAGTGTTATAACAAAATAAATTATTCGAGATAAAACATTAAATTTTTTAAGTTATGTCAGAGTTTTAAATCTTATCATTGTGAATGAAGTAAATTGGTTTTGGAGCGTTGCCTTCATAGTTACAATGACGATTTACATTAATCTATTCATATTAGTTGATTAATGAGTCGAATATTAGGGATTATAAATAAATAATAAAAGAGTCGACAACCTTTTCTTTAAAAGTGTTGATCATTAGGGATGGCAACAGGAGGGTCGGGTGGGTTTTTAACCGTCCTGATCCAAAATTTAAAAGTTTTAATCCGACCTTGATATGTCCTAAGTTTAATATTATATTTTATATTTGGCCCGACATAATAAAAACATAATCTCGCCCCCCATAATTTTAACAAAAACCCAATTAAATTTGATCTGCCTCAGAAAAAATTAATAAAAATATTAAATATAATATAGATAAATATATCGCGTCGGAGTGAGGCGAAAATTTCTATCTTAACTTGCCCTAACTCAATTCTTTCCAAAACCTGTCCTGACCTACCCCGAACCCAAAATTCAAGAAAAAAATCCGGACAAAATGGGACGCATCGGTTGAGTCGGATTTATGTAATTTTGTTATTCCTAGTGTTGATGGATCATCATTCATTAACAATTATATGTTTAAACTGCATAAGAAAACCACATTCTTTCTCATATGCTAGTTGAAGGGAATATATATATATATATATATATATATTAAATTTGTAAAGGGTTTGTTATCTCTGTTCTATGTTACATTTCTCTATCTTGATATTAGTTATTTAGCTTGGCTTTTTCTTCGGGAAAATGTAACAAAACTGCAAAGTGTGAGTTTTTTTTTTTCTAACAAGAATCAGTAATTTAGCCATATGATAGTATAAGCTTCTCATACAAAACAAAATTGTTGAATCAAATGCCATGAAATAAGATTCAAATTCAAAATTCATTGAATACTACATTGTAAAATTGATTAAATGAATCGATTGAACCGAATTCGAGTTCGATCATCACCTAACTTTCAAAACAAAACTATTTACTCCATCAGATGAAAGGTTGATGTGCTTCTTCCTCAAATCACTTAGTTTTCTTCCATTTCTTGCATCTGAAGCCAAATGCTGCCTAAACATGGCAATGAATGCTTCCACTCTCTCATTCAATTCCTCCTTTGACAACTTTAGAGCCTCAATACTCTCTTCTTCTTCTTCTTCTTCTTCTTCTTCTTCTTCTTCTTCTTCTTCTTCTTCAACCACCAACTCTTTCTCTACTATTTCCTCAACTTCTTCACTTTTGTTTCTTTTCTTTGGATTGATGACCTCATCATGCTGCTGCTGCTGATCTTCTTCACATGCTTCAACTTCCTTCAAATCCCCAGTTTTCTTCTTTGTTTCTTCATCTTTTTTGTTGATTTCTTGCTGACTGATTTGACATGAATTTGGGTTCATGGAAGTGAAAAAAATAGCCAAAAGCACAAGGTTTAACACTAGAAACACCCAAGCCCGCCATTGTTGAACAAGAAACAACAGCAAAGCACGTTTCAAACATACCACTAAAACAGCCATGCCTGCTGTAAACAAAGCTGTGTTCACATTTTCTTTCTTCCCCTCCATGATTTCTCTTCTTCTTTTTGCTTGAAAATTCTTGGGGTTTTAACCTTTTACTTGTTGGAGGTGAACAAATTGAGAATATATAATGGGGAATTAGAATTAGAATTAGAATTAGAATTACATTGAAATTAGGGTTTAAATGGGAATCCTCTGGCTCCACCAGCTGTGAAAATCAGAGGCAAAACATGGCATGGGAAGGGCAAGGGGGACAAGAAAACATAGACATGAAAACTTTGCAGTAACATAAAGTTACCGTATGATTGCTACGTTTTAAGATTTAGTAGTGTAAGTATGTGTATGTTAGGGCTTGGCGTGCAGACCAGTGGGCCAAAAATCATGTTTCCAACAGCTTTTGGTCTTTTTGCTTTTGAGTATATCAATGGGTTGCGAAACATTCCACTATCCTAGGTTTCAGATTTTCATATTCTTAATTAGATATAAAGAAATCTAAAATCACTCCTATTCAATTTATTAGTATATTAATATTAATTTAGTATTGTAAAGGTTCATTGTTAATTTACTTTATTCACGACGTTAGAATTTAAACTCTTAACATTATTTAGGAAGTGTAACACTTTATCATGCTAGACCAACTAATCGTGCATGGGTGAGTAATTGATCAAGTTAAGTTTAAATTGTAAGGAGTTTTAACTTTAAATTTGGACTCGAAATATTAAATTGTGTTAAAACTTGATCAAATCTTAAAGTGTTGGTTTTTATGTTTGATTTTAAGCTCGAGTTCAGGCTTTGAGTTGATTTTCGTCAATACTAATTGAAAGTAGGGAAACTTAGACTCATGAATTATATAGGTTAAACACTTTTTGTCCACATTAAAAACATTTAAATTATACGTATTTGATAATTCAAGCTGCTAAAATTTAATAATATTTGAATCCAACAAGTAATTTCAGTAAAAAAATTATTTTAAAAGACTTAAATTCGAACATTTATGTGTACAAAGTATGTATACTAAAATTTAGTAATAAAAGTAAATTTCAAGGCAAGTTACTAATGAAATGGCAAACAAAACATGTATGAATTTAAAATAGCATAATCATTATTCTTTCTCTCTCATCGAGCAAGTTTTTACAAACTCATTATGTTATCAATGAGGTGGGAAACAAACCATAATGGTCGATGGATAGAAGAGAAGTCGGTAAAAATGTGTAATGTGGTGAATGGTAAGTATGAAATAACTGAAGGAAACTCAAATCATGTAACTTTTTAGGTTAAAGTCAATTAGAAACATGTCTAAAATATTAACAAATTTATTTTAGTTCTTTTATTATTCAGAGAGATATTTTAGTTTTTGTGTGTTTTAAAAAATAAATATTTCAATTTAAAAATCTTTATTTATTTTTAAGTATACTAAAATATTGAGTTTAAATATCTTTTAGGTCCCTATCAATTTTAAGTGAATTTACCATTCTTAAGACGAGTAATTTAATTTTGTTGATATTAAAATGAGAAAACACCGAATGAGAAAGATAGAGACGATAAATGGAGGTGATTGTGACGAATTTAAATAGTTCACTCTCGTAAACTTGAGGAGAGACGCAATCAATATATTGATCAGAGTAAAAAAACGATCCCTAGAGAAGGAGAGAAAATCCCTCCATGTTTATTTCATCTGCCTTACCTCCTCTTCCTCCAGCTACCCCTTTTTATTTATACTCACCATTAAACAATTGGAGCTCGATGGTCACTTTAAGAGTTACACATGTGATAGCTATACTAAATATTTTAGCTCGACGATTGGCTAGACTATTCGTTATATGTTAGCATAGTTGTGTTAGAAGTTCTGATTTGGGTCACATCGTAATATGTTATCAGGGTTTTAGATGAGTTCAACTACTGATATGTGCCCATTTAAAGATTTACTCACAAAAGTGAAATGGTGTTTAGTCTTTCGGAGCTACCAGATTTCAGAGGTGGGTGGAACAGGTTCATATATATTTCAAAACTGAGCAGATGAGGAAAATCCATTACATCATTAACTCTTGTTTTTTTTAGCATGTGCTAACTATGATTGGATATGTTTTTATAAAATTGTGAAAAAATAAAAAATATATATATATGAACTACAGATGAAAATAAAATTTAAAAGTCTGAAAACGATCAAGAAATTATAACAGATGAAAATAAAAATTAATAATTCAAAATTTTCAAAAAAATTGAAAAATTAAAAAATCAGAGTATTCTTCTAAAAATAAAGAAATATCACACCATTCAAAATTGAAAAATGAACTACAAAAATATATATAATTCAAGAATCGATTTTCCAAGTTTTTATTATTTGATTTTAAAAAAAAAATAATAAGTTTGAAATCCGCGTGCGTTCTTAAAACCAAAGACAGAGGTGGAGCCGATTTTTGGCGGTTTATAACTGATCGGGAACGTGAAGGTCCTTAGCACGCACGCCTTGCTTTATTAAAGGCCACGTCATTATGGAAAATGACCCTACGTGTCCCATTTCTCCATAACATTTCCCTTTGAAATGAATAGTTTATGAAAAATTATTTAATGCAGTCTATATAATTTTTTTAGGATTTATATATTTAGTTTAAGGTTTAGGGTATAAGTTGTAAAATTTAAAACTTAAGAATTATGATTAAATTTAGGATTTAAAACTAATAATCAGTTGATCTAATGAGATGAAACACTATGAGTTTAAATCACGATGTTGTGAATGAAACAATCGGGTTGGGAGGGTCACCGCATAATGGATTATGCAGTACTCGATCAAGGATAGTTAGACAATAATTTAGATATCCGTGATCATACTAAAAATTTTAAGGTTTAGAATTTATGTTTCAATTTTTTAATTAGACATTTAAAATTTAAATTTAAAGAATAAACAGCGAGAAGCTATGTTATAGCTCCGGGGGCAATTGCCCTCCTCAATTTTTTATATTAAAAATTATATAAGAATATTTTTTATTTGGACCCAGTTTTAATTTATTTAAATTTTTTTCCTTTCATTTTTTTATAATTTTATTAATTATCTCATAATTTTAATTTTCGACTCCGCCTCCGAAAATAAATATACAACTTTATATAATTCTTTATATATAATTAACCCATATCTCAATCTCTGAAACATTATACTTTTTGTTGGATTTATGCAATAAACAATAGAATGTTTGCTAAGAAAACGAGCCTGTTGAAAAGGATAACTCAAAAAGTTGTCCTACAAATCTTATCTACATATAAGCATTTTCTTATTAGATGGAAGTATATTCTCAAAACCACGTGTTTCTTTTTCAGCTGTAAATATAACTTTAATACAAATTAAATTAGATTTAACTTAATTGATTTATACAATGTGATATCTATACCTTACGATAATTGACAACATCTGGCACCATTTCCTTTATTATTAGGTTTGAATATGCAAGGGTTAAAGGAGCAGTGCAGGCCGGGCCTGGACTCCCCCTAATTTTTCTTTTTAACAATTTTCTACCTAAAGGAAAGAGAATAAGAATTTTGTTCCCACCAGTTCTTGAGCCCACAACCTAAGAGAAGAGAAGAGTGTTAACTGAAAGTTTTAATCACCTACTCTAGAAATTATTGACTTACTCTCCTTAGTTTTAAATATTGAATTTCAATTATTCGAGTAACTTTATATCACATATATAAAGTTTTACAAATGGTTTGCGCCGCAACCCATTTTGTTCTATAGAACACCTTATATTTTTTAAACTTCATTTAGTGGATGATGACACCGACTTTAATGTTGATTGTCGGTTATCGCTTTTTTGTATCTTTTTAAATTGTTAGGGTAAAGTTCACAAATGATTATTAGATTTTAGTTAATTATTTAATTTGGTAACTAAACTTTCAATTGCTTCAATGTTACCATTAAACTTTATGATTTGCTTCAATTTGGTCACCGAGCTCTTAACGAACGTTAAGAAAGTGACATGTCAGTTAACAAATTTTGCATAATAACACATTTAGTCATCTACATTTGCACATTCAAACAATTTAGTCTTAATTCAAAAAAAATAATAATAAATTTAACCCTTAATATTTACACATTATTTCAATTTGGTCATCTCCCCATGCCATGCAGACATGCCACATCATCCTCAAGCTTAACCATTAGTTGACTAACAGTTTCCATCCAACGAGGGTGAAATTTGAACAAAAAAGAAACGTTAGGTGGTTGTTTAGACCGAAAAAAGAATAAGTGCTAGAGTGACCAAAAGGTCAAATGTTGGGGGCTACTTTTAACCTTTTGCCTTTATTAGACTGATCATGTACACATGACTAACATGTTGATTTTGCATAAGCATAACTTGTTTTTGAAATTAAGCATGATTATACTGTAAGCTTGATGTATGCTCTAGTACCTGATATGACAAGTATACTTTATGGTTACTGGTTATTTGAACATGATTATGTTTATTAATTACTGCATATGTAAGACTAAATGTACTGATTTACTGGGGTACTTGGGTTATGATATGAATTCTATGAAGGTCCAGCCCTGACCCGGCTAGTAATTTCGCCCGTATAAGGTTCTTATACTTCAGCTAGGATAATTCTGCCCGTATTCGATTTCTACACTTCGGTTAGGGTAATTTCACCCGGACCTAAGGTATTCCCTTAGGATGGTCAAGCCCAATGAGCTCGGGTTGATACCTGTATATGATACCGTTCTAGGGAACTATATCATGAAGTTCGAATGGGGGTAGATAGACTTACATAAAAACTTTGGATGCTCTTATAACATGTTTTCATGAAATGTTGGTTTATCTAAATTATATAAAATGTATTTTATCTACACTTATTCGAACACACTAAACTCTCTGTTTTCAAATCTTGAAATCTAGCCCAATCCTAATTATCCAAATTATAAACCTCATGTCTGGTGATCGAGTGATCAATTCATGAACAGCTCAATTACCCTTATGTATACCGTTGATATAAATTTCATATTCTACCAGGAGCCTTTTGATATCAAGCTCATCATGTCAGATTATGTTAGCCTTATGCCAATTTGTGCTTATAACATCTGTTGGTAGGTCTGTATTACTAAACTTTTCTAAGCTCACATTGTTTTATCATTGCAGGTTATAAGAGCTCGATCATGTTTCAACACCCGACATCAATTATGGAAGTTCCTTAGCGTCGCTCATAGAGTACAGTACCAATATATTTAGTGGGCATGTATATTACGTCTGACTTATGCCAATGTCAGTAATAAGTTTTTTATTTATTTTCTGTTTATCAAGTTTAAATGTTTTTATGAATAACGTGACATAAAATTTTGTTTAACTGCTTTTTTTAAATATATTAAAAAAGAATTTTTATTGATTTTTACTAAAGGTCGCTTTGGTTGCCCTAATGTGACACTTTCGGTCTAGGGGTGTTACAATCCATGTCCAAGAATGATGAAACCAAAAGAGATATCTATCATCGTCTAGATTCGAAATTGAAATCACGCCCAAAGGTCGCCAAATATTCGCAAGGGTCATTTTCATGGATTGGAAGTGGATCACACTCGTTGTCAAAAACCTCCCAACAAAGCAAAGATCGAAAGATATACCTTGGGGCGAGTTGTCCTCTTCAAACGGTATTTCACAGTCCTCATCATCCTCAATGGATAATTCAGCCAAGTTGTCTTCAACAGCCAGATCCATCAAGGGAAGAAAGTTGAAAAAACTAAAAAGATTTTGGTGTGCCAAAAGACAGAGAGCGTGCTAAAAAGCAAAGTAAAACGTGCTAAGAAGCAGAGTAAATTCATTGTAATATTTTAATTTTACTTAATAGTTACTATTTTACTTAATATTGCAAAATATATATATAAAATCATGCGTCACTTTTTTTGAAATTGATGGCCAAATAAACAAACTATTTGAATATATATATATTTGATAAGATTACGATATGAATAATTGTGAAATCAATCACGATTCACCAATGTTATTACCATCACCTTTTGTCAGATAGAGAAATGAGCTGCACCAAATAAGATGAAGCCTCTCATCAGACATGTAGCAAGCAATATGTATTTAGACATGAGTTGAAGGATTGAATCTTTTAAATTTAGTCGGTCAACGAGTCGGATATTGGTGATTATACTAAAAAGGTTATACGGAGAGAATGAACCAACCTGGCGAGCAACCTGAGACAGTCTTCGACTCTCCCTGCAACTTTGATTTACCAGGTTAGGCTTAGAAAGTTCTTGTAAACTGTTCTCTTTCTCTCCATCCGCCGCCTTCCTTTTTAAACTGCTCTCTTCGGAAATCTTTTCATTTCGGTTTCCAAGGGATTTCTTCTTGCGCTTCCGGATATGGACGCTGTGTTTAAGAAGCATGTCGTTGGTTCTATCCACCATAGTGCTTGCATTCAATGTAGGTTCCACTCTACATTTATTAAGTGTTGATCCTGGACCCAACCGGGTCAATGGCTTCATCTTCATCTCACTTTCACCTGTTTTCTGTTCCAAATCCCCACAGTTTTCTGTTCCATTGTTTGTATGTTTGATCTCCAAGTTTCTTGCAATAGCACAAATTCCCTGTGTACAGCCATTTCTGCACAGCTCAGGCTTCTCACTTGCCATGACTATGGGGGCCAAATCAGAGTTATGAGGATAAAAACTCTTAGGCCAATCTCCTTGCTTTGTAGCACTGCAGCATCTGTGAAGATATCCACGATTCTGTACATTGTTCCTCGTTTCAGATTCTGCAACAGTCATATATCCTGGATTCAATGGAGATTGTACAGTGGGATTGGTTAGAGAAGTTGCATCCTCACTAGTAATTTCTCCACTTATAGGCTCCACCTGAGCTTTCTTTGCTCTCTCCAGCTTATCCCGTACAAGGTTTAATTCCGCTCTAAGATCTGTTATGACATCTTCTGCTTCATTCAGTTGTGATTCGAGCTCATCGATCTCCCTCTTCTGGTTCATGGATGAGGTCTCCGCTTCAATTGTCTGAAAGGAAGGAAAGAAGCATTTATGATTGCTATATTTATTGCCAAAACAAATGAGAAATAAGCCAAAATGGAGAAGAGGAATTTAAAGTAATTTTCAAACACTAATTTCCCTGATTTATGTTGCTCTGCTCTTTATTTTAGTTGAAGCATGCGTGTCTAACGAATATTCGGGTACAAATCTAAGAACATAGAAAAACAATTGACATGCCCTTATCAAAAACATACTTGTACCCGTCACTCATGTCTAAGTTAGAGTAATATAATTATGGAAAGCATCCATTAACTTACGAGTAACTACTTAAGATGTAGTCAAGCTATCCCCTGCTTCTTTATATTGAGTGGCTAGTTGCATGTAGCAAGATAAAACTTAGATGTGGTTCATTAGTAGCAAAATGTAGAAACATTGTTTAGCCTAGGGTTGAAGCATGAAGTATAAAAATTATATCAGATCAACAACTCTATAGCTTCTATGTAGGGGCGGTTCAAAGATTTAAAAGTTTTGTACAATTTATTAAAATGAACCTTCAGTTAAAAAATGCTTGTTAACCTATTGTGTAGGTTGTAAACCTGACTTTTGAATAAAAAATGAGTAACAAGACTCAAAATCTCATGTACTTTATCACTAATCCATAACTAATCTTTTGCTTTTGCTTTACAATTATTTTATTTCACTCATTTTGTGCCCCTTTCTTCGGAATCCTATACGGTCACTTCTATTATACATGTTTAAAACCACTCATATTTCTATGGTTAAGATATGTGCCGGATACAGGTGCTGGTATGCTCAAATTTTTAAATTTTTTTCATATATTGTAATAAAGTTCGTATAATTGCATCAATTGTGGATCAATTTGACATTTGTAAGTATCAACGCCTCTAGAAATCTTTTAACTTACTAATGTTCATAATAACCAAATCAATCAAAAAAATCCCTAGTGTGATTTCAAAGAGTTCCAGCAACATCTAATCAAGTAATGAACATTAAAATCAAACAGGAAATTCAGATTTTTCTATCAGAAAATCAAATCTGCCTAATCATTAGGAAAAGTTAAACAGAAGTTCATAGAAGACAAAACCCAAATTCGTAGGTCTCGATATTCAGAAACATGATCTCTACAATAAACCTCATTCACAAACAATTGGCCTCAATCGGATTCATTTTTGTACACATGCAAAAAATTCAGCGATCAGCATTTTCAGATCAGATTCCTTTGTTTGCATGCAGAAATATTTTAAATTCGCAAGCTACACCGATTAAATTTTCAAAAATTCATAAATCTACTAAAAAAATATTCAAACAAAAAATCTCAGAACACCGTTCTAGTATGATGTAGAAATTAAAAACGTGAATTATACATATAAATAGGAAAGATAAAATGTACCTTGACGTCGATCATGTGTTTTAACCGAAGAAGCAAACGAAGCGACTCCTTGTTGGAACAATCCAGTTGGTGCTGAAACAACGTCGCTCTTTCCTCCGAAACCATCACTCTCGACGCTGCTTCCTTCTCCATGTTCAGTATTACCTCCGCGTACGCCACCTTCAACGCAGTCGTTTTCTAATCCAAAACAACAGCAAAAAACACATTTCAAAAATCAAACATCTCAAACAACAGAAGACAAAAATAAAATCAGAATGAGTGCGTAGCTTCGTAACTTACATCTGAATCTCCCATGGCGATTTGAGAGCTGAGGATCTTCGCAGTTCACAGAGTTTGAAATTGCTCCTTTGGGCGGGCTTTGTAGGGAGCTGAAAGAGGAAGTTAACTGAAAAGGGAACTCCAAAAGACGGAACTGCCCTTAGTTTTGAATTTGAATTACGAAAAGAAGGGGAAAGGAAAGTTAAATTTCTGCCACGGCGCGTAATTGATTGGGTCGTTGCTCGTCAGGGGACTGTGGACCCCATCCCACATTTTGAATATTTTTAAGAACGAGCCTAATTCGAAAGGAATAAAACGATGGCGTTTCAGTAAAGGAGAGAAAATGTTTTATTTGTACATGATTATATTTTTTTTGTTAGATTTTGGTTAAAATATGAAATTAAAATATGAAATCACATATATATTTGTTTTCTTCGTAATTTAATTAATAATCTTTTAAATATTTAATATCGTTTAGGGTTTTAGTTAACGTTTAACTAGTTGCAAATAATGTACTAGCAATATAAACTTATCCTTTTGTATTGTTTTAAATTTGTGATATTTTTTATTATTTTTTTATTTTAATTTATTATTATAATATGAAGATATATATGCATATCTTATATAACTAGAAAAATTCGTTTAAATTGAAATTAAATTGTATCATAACATGGTAAATAATTACAATTAAATTTATATAAGAACTCAAAAATTCGACTCGGATCGAAAAAGTTTCAAATAAAATATAAATTATAAAATATAACGCGTCAGCTCGAATAACTCAAATTTTTTTTTGACTAACCTGACTCGATCAAACACTCCCCTAACTCGTCTTTCCAAGTCAACTACGCGGTTTCTCCCAAGTCGTTGCAAAAAACCAAACAAAAGGCAAACTTTACCTCAGTAAAGCACTCTATCCGTTGTTTTTTTCTGATCTAAGTCACAAATAAAACTCCGGATTCTCTCTATTTTCATTGTATTTTATCCTTGTGATAAGCTATGAAGGGATCACGTTCCGGCAGGTTAAAGATCTCCAGCTTTGTTCTTCTAACATGGATGTTTCTTCCAATACATGTTTTACTCGCTGTGACCGAAGACGATGTAAAATGTCTGAAAGGCATCAAGAATTCTGTAAAAGACCCAGATGGGAAGTTAAGCCAATGGTCGTTCAACAACAATTCAGCAGGTTTTATATGCAACTTTGACGGAGTTTCGTGTTGGAGCGAAAAAGAAAACCGGATTTTGAGGCTGGGGCTACGTGACATGAAACTCTCAGGACAGTTACCTCAATCTTTACAGTACTGTGGGAGTTTGCAGACTTTGGATCTGTCGGCTAACATGTTTTCCGGTACGATCCCGACACAGATATGTAGTTGGTTACCTTATTTAGTAACCCTCGATCTGTCAAGCAATGATCTGTCAGGTTCCATCCCATCGGAGTTAGCAAACTGTGCTTATCTGAATAATTTGAACTGTCAAGCAATAGGCTTTCCGGACCGGTTCCAGAGCAGTTATCAGATTTGGCACGTTTGAAGAGGTTTTCTGTAGCGAATAATGATCTCAACGGCACAATTCCTTTATACTTGGAGAGTTTTAGTGAGGCAGATTTCGCTGGGAACAATGGTCTTTGTGGGCGTCCTTTGGGAAAGTGTGGCGGTTTAAGCAGGAAGAGTTTGGCGATTATAATAGCAGCTGGGGTTTCTGGTGCTGCATTTTCAGTTTTGTTGGGATTTGGGTGTCTCTGGTGTACAGGAAGGAAGGCTAAGTAGCTAGTCCCAAGGAGAAGCGTCATAAACACTGCATATTCAAAACATGTGCCCTGGCCTGCTCTTTTATTTCCTTTTTTATCTTTAATATGGATGCTAATGTGAAGGTCTTTGATAATATTTCTAGTAGGTTATTTATTAAAAAAAATCTTCTTTATAGTCTTTTTGACCTTTTCAACATGAGACCTGTTATGGAGTCCACCGAACGTTTTACGAACGATATTTCTAAAAAATTACAAATATTAATAATAATTTCAATTATTTTTTTTGTCTCGAACTGCACAAATTTTATCAACAACTGCAGACAACTTTGTCAAGTTGATTTCAACTGCTAGCAACTTTGGTGTCACTGTTTAAATCCCCAAAGATTCTAGATTATGTTTAAATACACGTTCTGAGAGTCTAAAGTTGCAATCGGTTAATATAATAACATTTTAAATTAAAACCCACTGTAAATTAGCCTTAGGTTTCCCTGCAGCACATAAGAACTACCCCACTTTCTCGATGTACTTTTTAAACACGTCTTCCAAAACCAAGCTTTCTCAATTACAACATCATGCTAAACTAAGCTTTAGTGTCATTGAAAATTAATCCGTGTTGTTTAAAAGCGTTCAAATCTGAATAAGAGATTCAATTCGAATGATAAATATGGTTGCCATCTTTGATATATAGTAACCAATATGTCAAGAGCTTATATATAATTATGAATAGCCACATTTGATAATATATGACATTTCACAGGCCGGAGACTGCTTGGGAAATAGCTTTCTAGGAGGAGCATACCTTACAACTCTTCCTACAGAATCCATAATACTCTTTGGAACCCACCATGTAAATCGGGTTCCTCTCACACTCGCCGGCTATAGCCCAGGCGGGGCAGTTCTCGTTCTCATCAACGCAACCTCCAGTGTGGCTCCCCGAGTTATCAAAGGACTGGACATGGATCCACTTTGTTGCAGACCATTTCTCGCCCCTTATCACCGGACAACTTCCATGCAAACTGCTGGGATCAGTAGTTGCATTAGGGTGAAGGTTGAAGAACAGCAACGCGTTGCCTTTTCTGGGTTTAACTGCAAGTATGAGCAGTATGTTGAATCAGATACTGATGACTACACGGTGGGATTTCTAATGCAACAATTTAACTGAGAACATCATACAGCAGTTTTGTAGTAACATTAACGGAATTCCCCGGAACAACTGAAAACTAGCCAGATTAAAATGCACTTCTAATTCAATAAATGATTTTTGATACCCTACTTGTACACCCTTTAACTGAGATTTTGTTATGTAGAATCAAAAGAAACTTCCATTAAGAGGCTCATTCGGCGCAACATATTAAAGTCCAAGATAGTAAAAGAGAAAATATTGGAAGCTTTTCGCCTAAAATCTCCAAAGGTAATCATAATACCTGCATATCCCGTTTTTGCACAATCTGACCAGCTTTCGTCCTTGGACTGTGCAAGTTTTCCCTGGAAATGTAATGCAACAATGGCAGGATATGATGAAAGCAAACATGAACAAAAGACCGCTTGTAAACTGAATTCACCGGTAAGTGCATACCTCTGAATTTGGAAACACAGTTTCTCCACCACTCTCAACATCAGACAAATACATCAGTACAGTGGCAATACGGTGACCAGCCAGCTCTAGATTAACCTTGTCATAAAAATAATCAAAATGTGGTTCATATTTCTGACCATATTCATAGTGTAGTATCTGCAGGGATTCCCCATTCTCTGTTTGTGATGCAGTGTTCAAGGAACATGAGAGAAGTCCTTCCAATTGAATTAAGAAATTATAGAGTAACGACGAGCGTGTAAAAGAGAAAAAGTACCGACTGGAAGGAAGGTCCATGTTGCAATCCTTTCTTCAATATCAGCAACTACTTCATCCTTCATACGAGAAACAAAGGATACCACATAAGCATTTGAAGTTCAAGAATCAACACATGCTATGCTGCAATGCTTTCCAAACACGATCCATACCCAAAGACGGAGCTAGGATCAAACAATGGGAGGGGTAAGAATCTATAAAGCCTTTAAATCTAAAAATTGTGAGGGGCAAATGCTCTATTTGACTAAGATTTAAACTAAAAAGAACCTAAATCGCTATTATACCAAAAAATTTGCGAGGGGCTAATACTTGGCTTCGTCCCTGTCCATACCGTATAAATAAACAATCCTAATCAAACAATAAGGATAAAATAAATGATCTCTAAACTTAATGAAACACAACTAAACCTACACATGATTGCACCTGCAACAGTAATCATATGGAGAGGATTTGAAAAAGGCTTGAATTTAAAAAAACAAACATTGTGACTAACTCGCAAGTAATATTCTTTTAAACCCTTCGTCCAATGAAGAACAGATTCTTTTTGCAAAGACCCGGAAATCGGATTAAGTTCGAGTGAATCACGAGGGGAAAAAACACAATGCATCATCAGTGACATTGCAGAATACAACTGCTTTTGGTACAAACACTTGGGAATACAACTTCTAGTATAACATCAAACACCTGGCATGCTACCAATTAAGTGGTTCTAAACTCATAAACACTACACGAATTTCAGTTCATATGATCAAATGCATGTTCTCAAAAACCAGAAGAAACTCAAACAACTAACAATTATGGCCGAATTTAAGATTAATACCCCTTAAGCCCTCTTAAATTAACTGATATTGCAGCTAATTCCACAGCTTTGAGCTAAAAAAGAAATGGAAGGTAATTCATTTATATACCTGATCTATGTCAAGAAACATGCCGGAGCTGGTTCGAACTTCACTTTCAGTGCTCTGACCTGATTCATTATCAGCCACCATTGACTTCTCTAACTTATCCTTAGCCTGAAATCAATGCAATTCTTTTATAAGTCGAAATTCTTCAACAATTTAGAAAAAAAAAGAAAAGAAATAAGATTGTTTCTTACCAGGAGAATAAGGTGATCGCATTCCTCATTTGATAAAAATCCTTTGTAAATAAAAGCCCTGCAAGAAAACAAAAACGTTTCGTAAATTTCGAAAATTTGAACGAATTAAACACAGAGAGAGAGAGAGAGAGATGAAGTTACCTAGGGTGCCGTGAGAGTTGAATGACACGAGAGGGATCAAATTGAACAGAATAAGTTCCTCTTTTCATTTTAATCACCGATCCATTAATCTCAGCTGCAACCAAAGCAACATTGATGAAAAGAATAAGGAAGAATCCGATAAAATACCGTGAATCCATGAGAAAAGAAAATCTGTTTGTTTGGCTCCAATCCAATCACGTTAAAGAAATTGTTTGTTTGCTTGTTTGTTTTTCAATTATTTTATTTATTTATTATTTATCTTCCATAAAAGAATGAATTGAATGGGCGGCCGTGGATTTGGCCAGAAAATTACGAAAACTTCATAAAATTCTGGCAGAACTTAGAAAAAAAAAATTCACGTTGTTTTTCAGTGTTGTCGTGATTCTCGTGAACCGCAATGGATCGGTCGGTTGGATTGGGAACCGGTAGGTTCGACGGTCAGCTCGATATCATCGAACCACTTAAGAAATAGTTGTTATAATGCAAAACTAAACTTATTAATAAGTGTTGGATAAACGATATGACGGAACTTGATGAAAAAAATTTGAGGTCAATTTAAAATTTTAAAAAATTAAAATTAAATTTTTTTAAAAATTTAATGTTTAAATTATATTTTTTTAAAAAAATTGGGGCATAACTAATTTTTTTAAAACTAAATTGAGAGGCTTAATGAAAAATTTTAAAAATTATGAGAAAATATTTAATTAAAAATATTTAAAAAGTTTAAAGCTTAATATAAATTTTTAAATTTTTTGAGAGATTTAAATTAAATTTTTTTAAAATATAAAGGATTTGATTTTAATTTTATAAAATCTTGTGGAGATCATGATCTCACTAGTCCCTCTTGTTTCCCTTCGACATTCGGGCTCACGAGACCGAATGATGTGTTTGTTAAAGAACCTTGAATTTTTACTATTTTTGAATACTTTTAAATGTATTTTAAGTTTTATTGATCATTTTTAATTCTTTAAATAATTTTTAATTAAAATTAAAATTGTTAGTTTAATATTTTTAAATTTCATATTTTTTATAATTTTTCTTAAATTTAAAAACAAATCTTCAAATTTTCTAAAATATCAATTAAACCTTAAACTTTTTAAAAGAATCAATCAAGTCACTCTATCCCGACATCATTCCAGAGTGATTGTCATGTTAGCAAGGTTAATTGTCACATTAGTACAGTAACAACTAATATCAGTCAAAATATCAACTTGACTTATTTTATCAGTTCGAGTATCCAATTAAGTACAAAATACATATAAAAATATTTTTTTATAATTTATTGTTTTATCAATTCGAATATCTAATTTAAATTTTAATGTTATGAATGAACCGAATTAAATTAAAAGATTCCCTTCATAACGAAATTCGAATCCTCGTTAAAACTAAAAGCCCGCATAGAAAGATCGAACTCATGATTTTGATTAGTATGAGAAATTTTTATTTAATTAAATATACAAATTAAATAAAGAAAATAGTAACCTAAAATTGGCCCAATAAATGAAAAGCCGAAATCTAATATTAGACCCATTTTCAAATATTCAGCAATTCAGCCCATTACAATTCCCAAGTCCCAAAACGCCGGCGTTTCGGTCTAGGGTTTACCATATCCTCCCCAATCAGATCTATAAATAAGCAGGCAAACCCCTCACTCAGCTGTTTTCAATAATTAGGGTTTATTGTATCTCCCTCTCCCCCTTTCAAATTTAGGATTCTGGGTTATTATTTCTACTTTTTATTATATTGTTTTGTTCTGTTCGTCGATCATTTGATGAGAAAAAAGAAAACTGCAACAATAATATTGGATATTTTCCATGATTACTTGTATTTAAGTCTCTGATTATCGTTCTTTTTAAAATTCTTCAATATTTCTCTCTTTTTTTTGTAATTTCTTTCTTCAGATTCCGAGATATGATGAGGTTTTAATTGGTCCGTGTTTCTGATTTAACCGTGACCGTCATTTGATTTACCAAACTCTGATCTCAATTTCTTTGTAGGTTTACCATTTTTTCAGAAGATCTGTTTTGTAAGTAATAGAATTAGCTCTGTGATTGTTCAGCCTGATTTGGGCAATATACGCTATTCTGATTTCTCGAAAAGAATGAGCAGACAACTTTGAGAGAGAGAATGAGAGCTAATTTTGACCTCTTAGTTTTGATTTTTTTTATATAATTTTTTGTGAAATTGTGATTTGTAAATGCTTCTGCTGTGATGAATTATGTATAAAATTCACATGTCAGACTTCAGAGATTTTTTTAAAAAAAATCTATGAGAAGATAATTCATGCTTTCTGAGCAGAGTTTTGATGTGTTATTGATAAAAATATTTTTTAAAATTTATTGTTAGTTTTATTATTGATTGTATTCGTGTTTTTCTAATGTTTAAATTCTGATTATGTTTATTTTATTTTTTTTGAGAAGAAAACCAGAAAAAAACTTTAAATGAAAAATAAGTGTTAAAAAGTATATATTTTTTACTTTAGGTGTTTAAAGTATTTTTTTTGTTAAAAATAAGTGTATAAAATTTTAATAGTTTTTTTAATTTTTTAAAGAAAAACACTAAAAGTTTTACTTTTTCATAAAATCTTAAAATTTTGTAGATTTTACAAAATAGTCTTTATATTCTTAAAATTATCAAAACTCAAACCCTTAAATTGTCGCTATTTTTGTCGTCATTGACCACACTTTTTTATTGTCGGAGCAATGCGATTATTTTTTCCAACACGACGTTGAAAGTGATGAACAACATGTTAGTTGAAGGTCGATTTTGTGTTTGACATCATTTGTACGTTGTTTGTCGTTTTTGATGATATCGTGTTGAAAAAAGTGACCATCTTGATCTAACAATCAAAGGTTGTGGCCAGGAGTGGCGATTGGCAACGATTTGAGGGTTTAGGTTTGAAAAATAAAATAAGTATGTCACGTGTTAAGCATTGATTGGTTAACAATTTTTTAACACTCTTTAACTGTCAGACACTTAAAATTATAATTTTGTAAACTTTAGGCACCTAAAATTATAACGGTTGAAATTTTAGACGCTTATTTTTATAAAAAAAATATTTTAAGCAATTCAAAAAATATATATTTTAATCACTTATTTTTTATTTAAGCAAAAAAGATAATGATTGTAGGGAGACAGAGATGAAGCCAGTGACATTTATGATTAAATGACTCTTTTCTAAAATTTGAATTTTTATTAAACTAATGAATTAAGAGTAAAAGTTCATAAATGATAAATGAATTTTGTTTAATTATTTATTTTGGTAATTAAATTTTCATTTGCTTTATCATTAATATTGAAGTTTGAATTTTGTTTTAATTTGTCTATTGATTTGTCAACAATTGTTAAAATTTGTAGAGACAATTAATGTAACACCCTCAAACTGATACGAATAGTCCGATCGGATTAGAGGTGTTACATTAGGATCACATAAGCGGTCCACAGTAAAAATTCACATAAATATTTTTTATATACATTTAAATATGTAAAATAAAATTATGTATAAAATACTACTTCAGAAAATTATTTAAACATATAATAGTAGTTTAGAAAGTCTATTACAAACACTAACATAAAATAATACACGACATACATGCTCACTAATTGTACCAGTACCGTACTCCGAAAGAAGTGCCGAGAGAACTCCAAACACTGATGTCGGTCACTATACCATGATAGATTTCTTCTAGGTAAAAATAGCGTGAGCTTGGAAAAGCTCAATAATACATAACTACCAAGAGATATTATGGGCAACATGCAGGTATAAGGTAAAGCATAGAACGGACATAAAGATCATGACATCAACATGTTTCTATTACGGTATAGAATCTCGTATTATGCCATACTTAGAGGTAGCATGGTTGTACAATACCTGAACTTTTGAATATCAATCGGGCATTCAACAATCTAGAAGAATTAGAAAGCATAGATATTTTACAGGAATCGAGCCAAGGAGATTAGTGTGTCCCAACAATCACATATCGAGAAAGATAGACAAAAAGTTTCAGACAACTATAAAATTTTGTCAAAAATAAAGAAGGCAGGAAAAATTTAATATCAACCTAACTACCCTATAATCGAACTCAAGTATGCACTTCCCCAAAACTACATCTATATAGGCGTTAACTCAGGCCCAATGGGAGTAGGTAACGACTTAAGGGGTTACTTTAGGTCCCATGCAGAATTACCTTAGCCGAAACATAGAAACCTAATATAGGAGGAATTACCCTAGACGAAGCGTAAAAACTGAATACAGGCAAAATTACCCTTGCCAAAGCGTAAAAACCAAATACAGGCAGAATTACCAGCCTAATCAAGGCTGAACCCTAAGTCTTCAGTTAATATCCCAATACTCAGTAAAATAATATTAAACGATAACAGTCATCTCAGTAATTAGTAGCAGTATGCCAAGAATTCAGGATACAGGTAGATGTTTAATAAGTGGAATTGGAATATTAGGATCCATGAATCAGATATACTTGTATTAGAAATTAGGAACCGTAATTCGTGTTTTTACTTCATATAACAAGATTACTTAGGATCATAATGGATAGACTTGTTTCCAATTAGGGAGATTATTCATGTAAAATTGGGACACATTAGATGGTCTAATTTATCACTCTGGGGTCCTTGCTAATTACATAAAGGAGACACTGAACTATTGTCCATTCCAGACTGATTTTAGAATCAAGAATCATATTCGAAGAAATTCGATGATTATCAACTTCATCCATGTATTTAGGAATTTTACCTCAAGATCATTCGGAATTTCCGGTATATCATGACTATGCAGGAATTCAAATATATCAGGATAGATTTTGGGAATTCGGTAGATCATGATCAATCAAGATTCTAGATATATCAGAAGAGTTCCAGTCAATTTTACTTAAAAGGGCATTTTGATTATTTTAACACTCGGGAGGCAATTTTGTAGTTTAATCTCGATAGGGTAAGTCAGTGATCTGTTGTGCTGAAGACTGCTGACGGCTTGTCAGGCTTCTAAATCTATTCCATTAAACACGTCTCATCAATGCGTTAATTTTCAAGCATTAGGATAGGTACACCTCACACATGTTTAATACTTAGATATAAATGAGTGGTATAGTTGTACATGTCACAGTCACAAATTATCCTGGAACGAGAATTGAATGGTTGAACATGTATTTGTGCAGTATTCTTCCATTATTGTAACAATATTAGGAATCACTGATTTACATAAGTCAGACTTTAAACCCACATGGGCATTACAAGCATATAGTCACTAATTTTATCCGGGGTGTTAATCCGTTTTTATTTTTAAAATACGGGGCTTTAGTTGTTAATACTTTATTTATATTAATTATTAGTTAATATATATTTATATTATTAGTGTTGACTTATTATTTTATTACTATTATTAGTGTAATTATAATTGCTATTATGTGCTATTAGGATTTGAAAAGAAAAGACAAAACACAAAAACATTACTATTATTTGCTTTTCGTTAGTATTATATACTACTATCGTTGTTGTTTGTTAGTTATTTTATTTTAATAATTGTTGGTAGTTATTATTATTATTATTATTATTATTATTATTATTATGTTTTATTGTTATTAACATTACTTAATTAAAAACACGAAAACACAAAAAAATATTATTAGGTTCTTTATTTTATTTTGTTTTATTATATTGTATTATTATATTATAATATATTATATAATTATATAATTAAACCAAAAAAACAAAACAGATAATAAATAAAAGCCCAATTAAGTAGCAAATAACAAGCCCCAAAAGTCTTTATATTTGCAGTCCATATTACAAAAATCCTAAAAATAAATACATGTTAATCGGCCCACTTGGAGCCCAAAAACCTTAAATTTGATAATAGAAACACTAAACCCTAATTTCCTCTGTTGCATTGCACAGTTGTTTCTTGACCCTTGGATCAAGTAATTATCTGACAGTTCAGATCTAAGCTGAGAAGCTTCCAAATGCTTTCAAGAATAAACCCTAGCCGCTCCTCATCTGCCAAGCACCGCGCCATCTCAACCGTTAGATATGGGGATTCAAATGGACGGTCTAGATCATCTCTGGAAACATCTGGAACACCCACGTGCCCACGCGCAGCTTTCCCGCTTCTCCACGCGTGCATGTACTCCATGCGTCTGACTCTTGAGCAGCATCTGACTTCTCGTCTGCCGCAACCAGCAGCCCTTCTCTGGTCCACATCTCTCCCAAGCAGCCACGATGACCATGCACCCAGAAAAACACAAACATTAGCAAAAGAACTGAAGGATAGATCGAACCAAAAATAACAAAAACTCAAAAGATCCCGACGGACCTCAGAAGATATTACAACGAAACTCTTTTTATTATTTTTCATGTAACATCTTCATTGGCTTATAAAAATCGAACATAAATAGTGTAAACCCTACGGGAGAATATTTCGAAACAAGCAATACAAAAGCCAAAAAAATTGAGCCTTAGAGGTATCTTCCTCTCGTTTCAGTATCATGCATGAATCTCATATATCAAGTAGAAACCCTAGATCTAGGAGTTTTTTTACCTTTACTTTTGAGCCATCCATTCGTATCCGTGTTCGTTTGTCGGTGACAAACTCATTGCCTCCGGGCTAAAAAAAGTGAGCCGACAACGAGTCTGGTTGTTTAAAGGGGTGTTTCTTCATCTTCCCTCACCAGTGATAAGCCCTATGGCTTTCGACCGTTAAGGGTGAACTGTTTGGAGAGTGAGGATCTTCGTATATGGGGTTTTAAAATCTAGATCTATGTGTGCGGGGTTTGAATCTTGGAGATCTAGGTTAGGTTTGGTGTTCGAAGTGAAAAGGTGAGGCTTTTGGGTATGTCGTTTGGGCTTTCCGGCACCGACGTGTGGCGGCCATAAGGGTTTCAGGGTGGTCAGTTTCTAGTTTTAGGGGTGGCCGAGATGAACACGCGACGATGTTCATCATTGGCCGAGAGAGAGGTGAGAGGTTTTGAGAGGTTTTCGAAATTGGAAAAAATAACTCAGAGTTTCAAAATGACCAAACTCTTTTTTTACCTGAAATGTGTTATATATATTAAACTTCTCTTTTAAAAATGGTCTTTTTACTCTATAAATCCTCCCGTATTTTTAAAATTCCCCCGAAGGGTTTTCGTCTTTCCAAACTACAGTATAGGTCCTCCATGTTTTATTAAAAATTACAATCTAGCCCTCATTTCAGTCTGATTCGATTTTAAAAAGCGGTTTTATTACCGTTTGGTTCTTCTGTGTTTTAAACATATCTTTTCAGGGTTTTCGTTTTTCTAAATTACCCCTTAAGTCCTTCCCATTTTAACCCGTATCCAATTAAGCTACCGTTTTTATTTAAATGTTTAAAAGGGTTAATGACCCATTTCGCCCTTATTCTTTTAAAATCTTCTTAACTTAACCCTTTTCCAGTTCTCAAATTTTCAATTTTGACCACTTTCCAGTTTAAAACCACCTATTAGGTCCCCTAATTTACTTTTATTTTAATCTGGTCTTGCATTGCATATTTATTTAAGTTTTTATTTTATTTACATTGTTTTTTTCATATGTGTCCCTAATTTTAAGTTGTTGTTTGGTTTGGTCCCTCTTGTTACTAGGGTAGATTTTTGTAGTTTAATTTAGGCCCTTTAAGATTAGTTTAGAGTTTAAAATTTAATTTAATTAATTTAAACTATGCGCTCGTTTAATTGGGGCATAGGCTTTAAATTAATTAAATTAGATTTAGGTTAAGTTTAGAGCCTTAGTTAGACTGTCGGTTCGAATCAATTTAATCCATTTAAATTCGCCCTCGCCTCATTGGGGTAAATGTTAAATGTGTTAAATTGGTTGAACAATTCTTAATTATTTTTAGGGGTAAAATTGGGATTTCATGTAGATCACCTAACTTAAAATCATGGCTAATTAATTCGATTAATTTTAGATAATTTCCTTCGCTCATTGGGATTCTAGTTTAAAATTAATCGAATTGATTATTATGGTTCAAGATAACCAATAAAATGATAGGCCTTTTAGTTTTCAGGATTAAATTAATTTAGGGCTAATATTAGATTAACCTAGTTAATAATTAGATCACTGATTGAATTTTTATAATTTGGGCCTTTTTAGGTTAGGACTTTAGTGGGCCTAGGTTTTATTTTATGTCTTTTTATGTCATGCATTTTAATTGTCATTTATTAGACCTTTAATACTTTAATTGGACATTGCATGTAAATGATCAACTTAAATCATAAAACGGAGATATTTATTAATTCTGATATTTGTGTCGTAACAGTCCTGGTTCACTGGATGTTGACCAAATATTCGAATTAATTCTTATCGTCTAAAGGTAAATTTAAAACGAATTAAAATTTTGACAAGTCATTCCGTCATTCTTAACTGCTTGCATCATGCATAAAGGTGATGAACGAATATCGGACCATAAATTAACACAGCAGTCAGGCTTATTCGATGTCAGTTTAATCTATGGTCCAAGGTATCGTCACCCTTATTAATTAAATGTTTAATTGATTCAAATTCACCAATTTGACCAAGCACGTCCAATTAAAGTTTATATTCATTTATGAACCATTTAATTAAATTCAATTTAAATTTCAATAATTTTCATCAATTAAAAGCAACATATATTTTGGTACTGATTCCCGTGCGTGATGTGGGTGCTAATCCTTCCCACGCGTTACTAACTCCCGACCCCGCTTTTCGAATAAATCTTTGGTTTTATGGTGTCCGGCCTACCTTAGTGGCCGGTGGCGACTCCAAGTTTTTATTATTTCCAAAAAAACATCGAGATTTTCTAAAAACCACTTTTCAAAGAACTTGATTATTTTTAGTGACGATTCGGAAATTTTTAGGTCTCTACAAATCATTTAGGTGCTTTCGGTACTTCCAAACAATTCATTCATTCTAAAACTCGAGGGTTTATCCATCATTCCACTTAATTTAGAAAATTTGGTGCTCAATAATACTTTCGTCTTTTTGGTCATTACAATCATTTCGATCAATTTAGCATTATCAGTATTTCCAGTCCTTTTAGTCATTTCAATCAATTCAGTACTTTACGCCACTTTGATTAATTTAGGCATATAAATAGTTTTCCGTAAATTTATCTTTAGAGATTTATTAAGAATTCAATAAAATCCAGGTACTTTACAATCTCAAAGTTTAAGTCTTGTTACCATAACTTTCCAAGTAATTCGAGGTTTTCAGATGAATTAGTTGATTTGCCATATCTAATGTAGATTTCTAGATCGCTTTCATTTTTATGGGTATTTTAGTCATTCTTATACCTTAGGGCATTTCCGTTATTTCTTAACTTAACATTTCAGAGGTTAGATCATTAACAGGCAGAACCAGATTTAAAGTATAACAGTCTTATCAATTATTCTTGGATCTCATAAGTTCTTACAAGTCACCCATCTTCTTGACCGAGCATTTCAATTTTCAGTGGTTTACTAACCTTTTTCCCGTAATCGATTAGTCATTCACAGAATTAACCATATGCTTAAACATGTCCATGCAAGCATTTACCGAATATCACTATGTTTCATAAAATATATAGGAGGTAGTAATGTTTTACTTTAAATCCTTGCTATATTGGTCAGCCCTTGAAACAACATTCGATAACTCTTGAACTCAGATTCTACATCGTTCAAAAATCTTAGATACCAGGAAATATGATTACCTTCAATTACATAAAGTCTAAGATCAGTCATGATTCACATTGCTCTTAATTGAATAATTAATTACATAAGCAAGTTCAGATTTAAGATCATATTCAGAGACTTTCAAGCTAGAATTTCTCAAAACAGACTTTAAAAACGGACTCAAGACGTCAAAAATGTAAAATAGGGGTTTTAGAAAAATTTAACTTTTGGGGTCAAAGTCAATGGTCAACTATCAGTGTCAACAGTTAAAGCAACAAAGTTGACTCTGCGGGTTGACTCAACAGGTTGACTCAGTCAACGGTTAATAGGTCAAGCAGACGGGTCGAATTCGGGTCTAGGCTTATGCTAGATGGGTTGGATATCCAGGCTTTAGGCTCGAGTTATTAGGCCTTAATAGGCCAACCCACTTTCAGTTTAATTAGACAGGTCCAATCTGTTATGACCGGTCTGGGCCGATTTAGTTGGCTTGGTGGGTCAGAACGGTTCGAGGCTAGTTCATCTGAGGGCTGGCTCTGGTGGCCGAAAATCACCTTGGACGGCGTATGGTCGCCATACGGGGCCCAAATAGCAGGAAAATTCACCGAAAAATACAAAAAATGACGATAAAATTCACCCATATCAAGTTCAAAAGGCTTACCACTGCCTAGGAACGACATAGGATATCCGAAAAGAAAAAAACTAAGGGTTTTCTCGTAACTTCGATGAGCTTCAAAACGCTAACCAAACGACAATCGACGGTACGAATTTTGCTCGTCTCGGCACGGGAAACTCACTGATGGTGGCGACACGGGGAATAGATGGTCGAGGTGGCCGAAATTGATGGAAAACATTGAAGAAACGCTTAGGTTTCTGTTAAAACTTTTAGTGCTTTTTCACGACAAACGACAGTAAGTATTCGCAAGTGGCGGCTAGGGCTAGAATCAGGGTGACGCTGCGATCACACCAGCATTGGTGGTGATGGCCACGGCTGGGCGATGACAAAGATCGAGATCGAACGGTAGTGGGGGTTGAAGAGTTTATAACTCTCTGGAACTCCCTCTCACTCTCGATCAGAAACATATATGAACACTCATTGTCAGGGGGTAGCTGGAGATTATTTAAAATTGGTATAACTCATAATACAAGGCTTAAAATTAAACTAGGATAGGTTCACATCAGAAATAGCCTTAGCTCAACTGGTTAAGGCACGAGCTCAATATGTAAGGGATACTACTTCAAGTCACTCTGGCAACAAAATTCTCTTTTTAATGTTCCTTAAATTCATTTTAAATGGCCAAAAGGTAACGGTTTAATTGGGTCCAAGTCCTTAAACATCCAAAATATTCAAAACCAACTTCCATATTTTAAAATTTGTCAAATAGGTCCTTGAAATACAATTAAACAATTCCAAATAAATTACCCCACTTTTGGAGTGTTACAATAAAATATTAACTTATGGGGTAAAATGCCTATGAATTTTTGAAAAAAAATAGGTTTTTCAAATATTTTTGCACTTACTTAATCTCTCCAATCAAAAAATTAAATCAATTAAGTTTTTTTGATGAATTTTAATCATTAAATCTTGATAATTCTTTTCTTTAGATATTATTAGATATATTATAGTTTTATCATGATGCATTTACAAATATTTTTTAAAAATATTTTTTTATAAATTTTATAAGTTTTTTAGAATTTTTAAATATTATATAAAAAATTGAAAATGTCTATTGGAAACATTGTTTAAAAAAATTTATCGTGTCACAATATTTTAAATACTTATACATTCTTTTAGTTCGGTTGTAATTGAATTTGTTAAATTTAACCATTTATATTTAAAAATTACTTTAAGGAAATAAATTTGTTTACTAGTAGGTAATGTTAGGGTGATAATAAGTTTATTCTATTAGTAAAATAATTGTGTCTCTTGAGTTGTTCCATATGTTGATTATTGAGTTTTGATAGTAGCAGAGAGTGTAACAAATGGTTAGATGATATGTCAAGAGGGTGCAACGTCAAGATTTTTAAATGCGAATGGTTAAATTTCAATTAACTAAATTGTAACTTTAAAAGAATGTCATGTTTGGATGAGTCTACCACGAGTGTCACACACCGTTGAACACCACTAAAGCAATATATTGCTGAACACTATTAATTTTTTTAATAAAGATTAAAAATCTTAAAGACTAGACTTGCAATTAAAATTATTTCAAACGAAAATTAAAAATTAGATTTAATAAATCTTTTATATTTCTTTATAGTATTTTTAATTGATATATCATAATCAAATATCTCAAAATCTCATTAATATAAAAAACCTAAACACAACTCTTTATTTTCTTTTTGCTGCTGTCGTTACCGCTGCCGCGGCCACACGAACAAAATTGAAACTTTTGTTAAGAACCGAGCAAAATTGTTCCTAATGACTGCAACTAAAGATATGGCACCACCAATAATGCTTAAGATACTCAATAGAAAAGCGGTGCCACCAATAAATTTATTAAAAATTGTTCCTTGGTTCGTTAAGAACCAAGCACTTAGTGGCACCACCAATAATGCTTCCTTGGTGATCGTGGCTAAAGATATGGCGGTAGCAGCGACGACAACGATAGAAGGAAAATAAAATGGTTGAGTTTAGGATTTTTTATATTAAGGAGATTTTGAGATATTTGATTCTAATATAGCAATTAAAAATACTATAAAGAAGTATAAAAGGTTTATTAAATCTAATTTTTAATTTTCTTTTGAAATAATTTTAATTATAAGTTTAGTCCTTAAGATTTTTAATCTTTATTAAAAAAATTAATAATGTTCAGCAATGTATTGTGTTAGTGGTATTCAGCGGTGTATGACGCCCGTTCTAGAATTTTCAATCATATTTATAACGAAGAACCTAATTGAGTTATATAAGATACATTTTATCCAAAAATACACTTTTCAAGAATGGTGGATCTACATGTAATGTAGGGTGGGCTCGTTATCCACTCTGAACTTTTTAAAATTCATATATTTACCTTAATTTTATTAATTTTTATAAATTAATTTTTAAAATTTTATAATATTTATAATTTCTGTTCACCGTAAACTTTTAAAATTTTATACGTGTCTACCTTCGAATATCTTTCCAGATCTACCACTGTGGTAAAAAAAAAGAGCTAAACACTGACGGCGGCTCTCCCCAAATGTTATTGCAAAGCTGGGTAAGGCCCCTGGGTGCGTATGAACCATAAGCATGTGTCTCAAAAACTATTCCCTTCGTCTTATAAAAGGAGTCTTTTATTGACTTTTTCATATAGTTTTAGGAAGAAAATTTTGTATAAAAAATATAACCTAAAATATAACCTAAAATTTAGGTGACCATTTAGTTCTTGAAATATTTTTATTTGGTAAGAAACTAAAAAGGTAGAAAATATAAATATTAAAAATTGTTAAATTTTTCAAGGAGAAAATTTTAAAAGTTAAAACGAACAATTTTAGTGAGAATGATGGAGTAATATATATATATATATATGCTTAAATGAAAAATAGGTGTCCAAAGTATGTATTTTTTGAACTTTAGGTGCCTAAAGTATTTTTTTATAAAAATAAGTGCCCAAAGTTTCAAAAGTTAAAATTTTAGATACCCCAAATATGCCACGTGTCAAGCATTGATTGATTAAAAAACTTTTAACATCCATTAACGGTCAGTCATCTAAAATTATAACTTTTGAAACTTTAAGCACCTATTTTTACAAAAAAATACTTCAGACACTTAAAGTTCAAAAAATGCATACTTTGGGCACATATTTTTCATTTAAGCCATATATATTATTACCCAAAAATAATATAATATAAATATATAAATATGTTAAATTGTATGTACCATAAATTATTCATTTATATATTAAAATTTTATATAAATATATAAACTCTTAAATATTATTATAACTTCGTCTTTTAGAAAAATATTATAATATAAAATTTTCAGATATAGTACACATATGGTAGATATGAAACTCGTAGCCATTTAATGCCATGAATTTAATGGACTTTTTGTTTGGCATCGATATATAGGGATATAATCTATTAGGTTTTGTAGCGAATGAGTGTACATTTATGGTTAGGTTTATACATTTTTTGTTATATTTACAAATATTTTTATTTTTATTTTTATTTTTATTTTTAATCTCAGCCATTAATTTATTTTCATATAATGTTTCAAAATTAGTGTACAATTAAAAGGTTCTATATTGACTTATTTAGCAATTAACGGATAACGGATTATATTAGCTGATAGCCTTAACTGATTTGATTAGCGAATTGTACTAGTTTATTGTATAAAAATGTTTGGTAAAATTAACTGATAGTTTTTTGATTATTTAAACACGAAAAATGACATATAAATATATGATTATATTCAATACTTGTTTGAATAATTTATTAGTTATTAATATTTTGTATCTATTAATATTAATTGGATTATGAAAATTAATTTTTTAATATCATTACTAAGCATATATGAAAGATGTATGTATTAATTTCTTATTTGTGAAATTATTTTTTAATATAATTTTAATAAATATTAAATTTAGATGTATACATTAATTTCTTATTTATAAAATTATATATTGAATATAATTTTATTAATTATTAAAATTATACGTATATATTAATTTATATGTTAATTTCTTATTTATGAAATTATCTTTTTAATTGTATTAGTAATTCAAATTTATGTTATTTATAGAATTTTTTTTTGTAATTGTGAAGGACAAAAGAGACTTTACAATTCTTTTATCCAAACCTCTAATTCAAAAATCTCGTAAAAGGAGTTTTTTTTAATTGAGCGGTTTCACTCCAATCCGTTATTACAATCATCTATTTACCAAATATCTAAATTAGAGAATTTGACTGATCAAACATAAAAAATGCTTCAAACATCTAATTTTTGCTCAAAAAGTTGTTTATCAAACATGATCATTGTGTAAGCGAATTTTATCTCATATATATAGAAAGAGGTAATATCATCTCACACCATGTAAAACTTTTAATTTTTACTTCTTTTATGAAAAAATGGATAACTGAGATTAAGAATATGAAATTATGAGATTTTTAAGGGGGAAAAAAGAAATTATCTCAATCAACTATTTGCTCTCAACCAACGGTCCAAAAAAGGTATAAAACTAAAAAAAAAAATTACATGTTGTAAGTGGTTCCTGACCATATATATGGTAAGATACACAATGCAAAAAACTAAAAAAAAGTAATATTGATTTGAATCATGGATGCATGTAAATTTATGATTGACCTTATCCACGCATTTCTTCCCTTTCAAGATCTCACCATTTTTAAATTTTAATCTCAAACATCAATTAACACTCGTTTAATAGTCCAAAATCAGTGTAAAACTAAGAGAGTTTTACTTTTTTGCTATTGGATTCTATCTCAATTAACTAATAGACATTTTGTAATAGTTTGATAAATTTTATGAACAATTTATAACTTTTAAAAGGTCAATGACCAATATAATAAATTTTCGTAGTTTAATAACTACTAATACACTTTATCCTAAAATTATTTGAATTACAACTTCATATACGATCATATTAATGTTTTTTAAAGGCTTAATAGTACAATAAGTGTCCAAACTATACATGTTGCTCACTTTTTGTGCCTAAACTATTTTTAGCTCGAAATATGTGCCTAGCGTTTTATTATGATAATTTTAGGTGTTTGGCCGTTAACTACCGTTATTTTCTTAAAATAAACTAAATTTCTATTTATTTTTAAATCTATTTTATTTTTTAAAGTTAATTTTAAAAACCCCTAAAATTTTCAAAATATATAAAATAACCCCAAATTCGAAATCTCTACCTCCTCAAAACCTAAATCCTATTTCGAGCCAATTTCACAACCGATGCCATGTCGCCGCTCATCACATTCGTCGTCGGACCACCATAACCATTTATCCCAATATTTTGTCATCGAAAATTGACAAGCGTCATGAACTGTCAAAATAATTATCCTTAATCTCTAAAGAAATAATTAAATAGTGTAGTAAAGAGAAGAATGATCGATCCGCAAGGACTTTGGAAATTCTGATGTAGAAGGCTTTTGATCTTGATTTAGGCGAAAAGAAAGTAAATAAATTAGGGGGTTTATGGCAAGAGTTTAATTTAAATAAAACTAAGAAATAAAAGTTTAAATCTAAGAATGAAAGTAAATTTAAGAAAATATTCAGTTTAAGTAACAGCCTCAAGTTTCGCTTTGACTCATTTCTAATCGATCATCGAATAAGATTTTTACTTCGGATAATTGCCGGTTACAGTCTACAAGGCCCAACCCTTGTAACTTGTTTTTCTCTCCAGTAAACCGATAATCCAAAATCAATTTTTGAATTTCAATTTTCTGGCTAGACTAACTACGACTATCGCCGTTAGAATAAAATAGTTTTTAAATCTAGAAAAACCCGACTCAGACTATGTTGTCTCAATGAGAATAGAATCCGATCTCAATTTCCCTTAGCAAATCCGTCGCTAAGAGTGTTTATAGGAAGTCGAATATGCTACAAGCTGATCCTTCCTCCCAACTATAAATCGAAACAACATTCAAATCAACGGGCCCTTTTTGACTTTGAAAGTGTAAGGATTTTAAATGGAAAAGCCGATTGCAAATCCAAGTTTGCAGAAAATTAAGAAATACATTCAAAGCTATAAAGTGCTTTTCGATTCTCACGATCGAAATTGAGTTGTTGCTAAAGCCCTCGGCTTGTTGGAAAATTAATCGAGCATGATTATGGTAGAAATTATGCTAAGCATTTTAAAAGGAAATAAATAAAAACTTAAAAATAAGAACATAAAGAAAAAAAAGAATTTTATAAAATTTAGAAAGCAAGAACAAACTAAGAATGAGAGATGCT
Source organism: Hibiscus mutabilis (assembly GCA_019671005.1). Lineage (NCBI taxonomy): Eukaryota > Viridiplantae > Streptophyta > Magnoliopsida > Malvales > Malvaceae > Hibiscus > Hibiscus mutabilis. The sequence goes on from CM033729.1 coordinate 50,982,637, forward strand.
TTTCTAGCTTACCCCGAGGGGGTATTTATAGCATCCTGAAACCCTAAAAATAACCTAAAAATGATAAAAGATAATTCATGAAAATATTCAAATTAAATCCTAAAAACAAAAGATAATTTCTAATTTGAATATTAAATGCAGCTGATCCGCTCATCCGTCATCGTTGACTAGACCTTTTGGAAGCCGCTGTTTGGACCTTCTAGAAGCCCCTGACTGGATGCCACGGTAGACACTTCATGCCCAGATTTATACCCACTAGCCCAGCCTTGATTCCAGAAAATAAAACTACAAAATGTTGTCTTTTTAAGTGCAATTTCCAGAATTGTAGTCCTGCATAGAAAAAAGCATAAAAACACCCAAATCAGCAATATCAAAGAATCAACAATGAGTAATTAACGATAAAATAATAACAAAATAAAGCACTCATCAAATTCCTCCTCACTTATTCAATACTTGTCCTCAAGCATGCCTTAATCAAATATGTCAAAATCTCAGTTTACAATCCTTCATCTTACCTCATATCCAAGAACACCAAGTAAGCCAAGATCACATCAATTATCAGAATAAAAAGTAACGATCAAGTGAAAGGCATAAATAGGAATAAGTTAAGCAAAACCATGACATCCCATTAATCCATCAATTTCAATGTAACAAGACTCAATACCTCATAAGGGTTCACTCATTTTCGCTCAAAGTGTTTCGGGTAAAAGAAAACACTCAAAGCCAGAACCAAACATGACATTACCATAAGCATGTAAAAAAATCAAGTCTCCACCACTAAAAATGAACAATATGCATTAATCAAGGGGTCTTTAAAAAGGTTGTAACAGGGCTTAGGTTAGGGTAAGGAAAAAGGCCGAAAAATATGGGTTAATCATCATGACAAGAGATGCAAAAATATACAAGTTCAAGCCACGAAATAAACAAGGTAAACGAATGCAAAGAAGTGAGACAAAAATCAACAACCAAAATTTTTTTCACTTTTCTTTTCTCTTTTTTTCTTGTTTTTTTTCGAGCACAGTTCGAACTTGTTTTTTTCTTCTATTTGAGTACTGTTCAAACCTTCTTCTTTTTTTTCCTTTTTTTGAAACATTTCTTCTTTGTTGTTTTTTTTTGTTCGTAGAACATATCAATCTTTGTCTTGAAAAGTTTAACAAAATAGGGTAAGAATAAAAGGTTTCGGGTTTATAACGTGGTAAAAGTAAGAAAAGGGTAAAGGCACAAAAATGGTTCACTAATGGATATAAATGGGTAGGCAACTTTAGGTAGAGAAGCGGGTTAATCCTAAGTGCCCCTATCATATTAAAGCATCAAATTCAAAACATGTAGTCTCGATATGCATTTACTCACAAGTTCTAGAATGTCAATATTAAGCCCGGCACACTCAATCAAACAAATGAGCAATAATGAAAAAAAATTGCTCGTTTAGGCTCAAATCTCTCAAGATAGTGTAATTTGTACTGAGTCAAGAACATGTCAACCAATAGACGCATGAGATATCAATCAAAAGATTTAAAGGAAAACACTAATTATGCCATTTTCACTATCATGCATCCTAATCCAAATAAAAGTGTGATCGAGAACTCAAAAGGCATTTAAAGAAACAAGGTAAAAATTAGAATCGTCAAGAAAAATTGCAACTTGTTAACCAAGGCATACTCAATTCCAATCATATAAATAAGCAAGAGGAAATTGATGCAATTATTCTCTACCCCCCACTTAAAGTGTATTGTCCCAATAACAAAATTAAAGCATAAGAGAAGGAATAGAGATACTCACAGTTTTTAATAACAGTCGCGGCATCGATTGAGATGAATCGGTAGTGGGTGTTGGTTCAAGGGCGTCGCGCGGCTGTTGCTGGCTGAGATCTGAACAGAGGAGCAGGGTTATTGGTGGTTTCGACTATGGGATGATTCAAAATGGGTGGGGTAATTTTTTGGCAAGCAGGGTTTAAAAATAATAATAAAAGATAAGGGTGGTTTTTTCTTAATTGGTTTGGTAGATAAAAGAAAAAGTGGGGCCTACCAATTATGTTTCAGTGGGTAGAGTCATTGGCTGAAGCCAATGCTGGAATTGGGGGGAAATGTGCGGCAATTGGGCATTGGGTTATGCTAACCTGCGCCTAAGTGGGGGGAGAGGTTTGCTAATGTGCACCATTTAATCAAAACAAAGGCTAGCCTTAATGCAACGATGTGCACAGGAAAATTGGGCAAAAATGACACTGCTGCTTGCGATGCGGTAGTTTCAAGGTCAACTTTTTCCCATATTCCATCAAAAATGCCGCAATTGACTCTATTAAAGTTCGATGAAAAAAATATTTGGGGTACCTGAAAATTCAAAGAAAAATAAAATAAGTCTAAAACCAACATAAATAAATAAAAAAAGGAATAGAAATTAAGCGAACGAAAAATAAAACAAAATGGGTTGCCTCCCATTAAAGCGCTTTGTTTAACGTCGTTTAGCTCGACGACCTAATTCAGACTACAAGCAATGCGACAAATAATTCTTCCAATTTGTGCGCTTTATCCAACTGAAAATTTCCCTATGAAAAATTTTACGATCATGGAGTTTCTTTATTTTTTCTAACAAAATATCTTTTTTACTTCTCAATTTATCTGGCGGTAATTTTAGTTCCAAATTTGGTGCCCGCAAAATGGAAGGAAACATTTTAGATTTTGAAGGAGTGAGGCGAAAGTCAGAATAAATAGAATAAATATCCCTAATTTCTTTGCCGTGATCTTCTATTTCCCTGCACATATTATCAACAAAGTTAGATTCTATAAACTCTTCAACGGCAGGCTTAATAACATCAATAAAATTTATACTAGCAACATTATCTGGATATCGCATTTCTTTGTAAACGTCAAACTTAACAACCTCACTATCAAATTCTATGGTAAGAATGCCGCTCCTAACGTTAATTTTAGTATGTGTTGTGCTAAAAAATGGGCGACCAAGAAGGATATCAGATGAAGAATTGGATATGTCATTTTCCACGTCGATGACATAGAAATCTGCCAAAAATTAAATCATTTACCTTAACCATCACGTTCTGAAGGAGTCCTTCAGGATAAATGAATGATCTATCGGCGAGCTAGATTGTCACTATTGTTTCCTTCAAAGGCTCTACACTAAGTGAATTGTAAACGAAATGCGTCATAACATTTATGGAAGTACCCAAATCACACATAGCACGTTTAATTCTTACCTTACCAATTTTATAAGGAATAGTGAACATACCTTGGTCCTTGACGGGAGCCTACGTTGGAAAACAGCTGATATGTTTTTACCCAAGTTTATTTTTTCATTGCCGATAAGTCTTTTTTTGGTTGTGCAAAGGTCTTTCAAGAATCTGGCGTAAATGGCGTATCTCGGAACTTTTCAGATTACCTCAAGAAGAGGTATGTTTATCTCCACCTTTCGAAAAACATCAAGTATCTCCTTTTCCTCAGCTTGTTTATCACGTTTTAGCAATCTTGACGGAAAGGGATATGGTGTAGCATAGGGAGATGGCGTAGGAGGAGTTTGCGATTCATCATTTTTTCCCTCTAGAATCTTACGTCAACTTCTCTATTCTCCTTCTAGGATCTCGATTCATCTTCTTTTTGGGATTCTGCGACAACATCATCTGGGACTGGTGGTGCGAAAGCAGTGCCGCTCTAAAGGTGATTACACTAACGTTTTCTCGTGGGTTCGCCTCGGTTTAAGATACAAATTTCCCATTGGATTCTAAACGACTCACCGCTAACGTTAATTGACTCATCTGTTTGTCAATTTCTTAAAAGTGTAATTCGGTTCTTTGTTGAAACTTTTCCTGAGATAGCTCTAACCTTTCAACAATCGACTCCAACGACGATTTTTGTGATTGATATTGTTGTGGTGCAGGTGGTTGATAAGCTTGATTCGTTCTGGGATTTGGTCTATAGTTAAAGTTTGGATGGTCCCTCCAACCCGGATTATAGGAGTTGGCGTTAAGATTGTAAGGTCTCTAGGGAGGTCCCGAAAAATTTTCCACTGCATTTACTTGTGCGGTAGCTTTTTGTTGTAACATTGGACAATAATCTGTAGGGTGGTCCGGCATCGTGCATATTTCGTTAAGTCTAGATGTAACTATTTTGCCTGCAATAAGAGATTGAACTATATCAGCCAACTTATCAATTTTATTTTCTAAAGAAATTGTACTTACCTCGTAAACTTGTCGAGATGGTTCACTAGAAGGGCGAAACTGATGAGAGTTGACAGCCATAGTAGAAATTAAATTTCTAGCCGCAGTCGGAGTCATGTTTACAAGTGCACCTTCACTTGCTGCATTGACCATCTTCATCTCCATAAGGAGTAAGCTTTCGTAGAAGTATTGAAGAAGTGTTTGTTCCGACAGTCCGTGTTAGGGACAATTTGCGCATAATTTCTTGAACCTCTCCTAATAATCATATAATGATTCGGCATCTTTTTATCGGATTCCTAAGATACTTCGCCTTAGTTCACTCGCCTTGGCTGCAAAAAAAACTTGTCAAGAAAAAGTTGAGCCATATCAGTCCATGTAGTAACCGAATTATATGGTAAATCAAATAACCAATCTTTAGCCAAATCGGCTAAGGAAAAAGGGAAAGCGCGGAATTTAATTTGGTCTTCGGATACTCCATGTGGCTTTGTGCTTAAGCAGACCATATGAAATTCCTTGAGATGCTTGTGTGGATTTTCATTGGGAGGTCGGCAGAACATGGATTAGATTCGTCTTAAGTGCGAATGGTGTTTCTCCATTCGGGAATGTGATGCACAACGGTTGTTGTTCCTAAGGTGCCACAGCAAGTTCTCGAATAGTTTGGTCGTTGTCTGCCATCGGAATCGGTGCTAAGCTGTCGTATTCAAAGTGTGTTTCAGCGTCAGAGGGTGTTTCTAGATCTGGTTCAGATTGTTGTTGTCGCTCTTCTTGTTGTTGTTGTCTTCTTTCTCGGAGCGTTAGTGCGTGTAATCTTCGGGCTAATGCTTTGATCCCCGGTTTAAAATTTGGTAGTTCTCCCGAATTCTTCCTGGTCATAAATCAAAACAAACTATATCAGTAACTTTGTCGAAGTCCCCGACAACAACGCCAATTTTGACAAGCGTCGTAAACTGTCAAAATAATTATCCTTAATCTCTAAAGAAATAATTAAATAGTGTAGTAAAGAGAAGAATGGTCGATCCGCAGGGACTTTTGAAATTCTGATGTAGAAGGCTTTTGATCTTGATTTAGGCGAAAAGAAAGTAAATAAATTGGGGGGTTTATGGCAAGTGTTTAATTTAAATAAAACTAAGAAATAAAAGTTTAAATCTAAGAACGAAAGTAAATTTAAGAAAATATTCAGTTTAAGTAACAGCCTCAAGCTTCGCTTTGACTCATTTCTAATATATCATCGAATAAGTTTTTTACTTCGGATAATTGCTGGTTACGGTCTACAAGGCCCAACCCTTGTAACTTGTTTTTTTTTTCTCCGGTAAACCGATAATCCAAAATCAATTTTTGAATTTCAATTTTCTGGCTAGACTAACTACGACTATCGCTGTTAGAATAAAATAGTTTTTAAATCTAGAAAAACCCGACTCGGACTATGTTGTCTCAATGAGAATCGAATCCGATCTTAATTTCCCTTAGCGAATCCGTCGCTAAGTGTGTTCATAGGAAGTCGAATATGCTACAAGCTGATCCTTCCTCCCAACGATAAATTGAAACAACATTCAAATCAACGGGCCGTTTTTGACTTTGAAAGTGTAAGGATTTTAAATGGAAAAGCCGATTGCAAATCCAAGTTTGCAGAAAATTGAGAAATATATTCGAAGTTATAAAGTGTTTTTCGATTCTCACGGTCGGAATTGAGTTGTTGCTAAAGACCTCGACTTGTTAGAAAATTAGCCGAGCATGATTATGGTAGAAATCATACTCAGCATTTTAAAAGGAAATAAATAAAAACTTAAAAATAAAAACGTAAAGAAATGAGAGAATTTTATAAAATTTAGAAAGCAAAACCAAACTAAGAATGGGAGATGTTTTTCTAGCTTACCTGCTAGGGTATTTATAGTATTTTGAAACCCTAAAAATAACCTAAAATGATAAAAGATAATTCTTGAAAATATTCGAATTAAATCCTAAAAACAAAATATAATTTCTAATTTGAATTTTAAATGTAGCTGATTCGCTCATCCGTCCTCGCTGACTAGACCTTCTGGAAGCCGCTGTTTGGACCTTCTAGAAGCCGCTGACTGGATGCCACGTCAGACACTTCATGCCCAGATTCATGCCTACTAGCCCAACCTTGATTCCAAAAAATAAAACTGAAAATGTTGTCTTTTTAAGTGCAATTTCTAAAATTGTAGTCCTGCATAGAAAATAAATAAAAACACCCAAATCAACAACATCAAAAAATCAATAAAGAGTAATTAATGATAAAATAATAACAAAATAAAATACTCATCAAAAATCGATCGACACAGTGCGAAAATTAGAATGAAGACCGAAATCTTCGAAAGGTTATTTCCAATCATTGTGGTGTTTGTTGGTGAAATTTAATTCTCAAAAATAAGACTGAGACTTTCAATCTTTTTGAACTCGTGGGAGCATGTGAGAATAAAACAACATACAAAGTCTTTCTCAAAGACTTTACACCTTTGCCGGTTGGAGTGAGCAAAATTTGATTGAGAAAATAATAATTTTCTCAATTTCATTTGATTCGAATAATTTCGTAAATTTGATTTAAAAATAAATTTAAATAAAATTTGTGTTATAAATTGAGACTTGAACAACTCAAAATTTTTAAAATTAATAGATTAATTTTCAAGTTTCAGTCGAGTTCATCAACTCTACCTGATATATGTATTGTAAATACAAAAAGAGAGAGAAATATATATGTATATAATATAATGTTATAAAAAGTTGTTTAAATTGAAACTAATTAGTACCATAATATTATAAATATTTATAATTAAATTTGAATAAAAATTTGAACTATTTGATTCAAAAAAAATTCAATTAAAATTTGAGTAGTACAATATGACTCTAAAACTGAACTAACTCATTTTTTTTAACTTGATTGAATACTCACCCCAATTTATCGGCGTATTATTAACCCTCTTTCGGGCCCTATAAATACATACAACAACATTTCCAAATCATATGCAGATGAAAACCCAAACTAAAATGCAAGAAATCCGAAGGAAGGAGAGGGAGTTGGGGGAATCTTGTCGCAGGAGCGATGGCACTGAGGTTTCATATATGCTTTTGCTTTGTTTTCAAAAATAGGCGAAATACAAGCCAAAGCAAAGCAAAGCAGAAACTTAGTGCCTTCGTCTTGTGACAAGATACCCTGCAATTCCTTTGTTCATCGTTATCTGCTGTTCTTCACAGCTTTGCAAGAGCTAGCTATTCCATTTCTCTGCAATGGTTTTTCTTACATAAACTGCTATATAATATGGGGTCGTTTTTTCATCTAATTTTCCCTTCTTGCTATACCTTTACGAAATTCTTGACCTCAGTCGGGTTCGAGAATGAGTGGCTAATATGATTATGTGATCGATACGGATATTTCCAAGTCTTTTGGAAAGCTATTTTGATGTATTTGAAGATAAGCTCTTATACTTTATCTTGACTGTTGGATGACGGTGAATGGATGAATGTGATTAACAATAGTAAATAAGAAATAATCTTAAACTATTTATTTACTCTCATTCAACGCTTGTGGAAACTTTGTTTACACAAGCGCCTTAGTTTTAGGGTTTATGGACTCTGTCTAGGGTTTATAGTTTAGGGGTTAAGTGTGATAATTTTAAATTTAGGGGTTGTTGATAGAATTTTAGGTTTAAGGTTAAATTTTAGGGTTTATAGGTTAAAACTTAAATCTCTAACTATATTACCCCAAAACTAAACTCTAACCATAAACCCTAAATTCTGATCATAAACCCTAAATTATAAACCCTTACGCTAAAACATATAAACTTTAAACCCTAAATTAAACCCCTAAACCCTAAATTGAAGTACTTGTAGAAAATTTTTTACCACCTGCGTATGAGATAATATATATATAATGACGAAGCTACAAATAGAGTGGGAGAAGCTGCGGCCTCAAAAAAAAAAATTACCTTTATTTTATATAAAAAACTAAAAATTTATGAGATATTATAAATTATTCATATAAAAAAAACACTTTATTCCTCTCGAGTTTAAATCTTGATTTTGTTCTTAGATGTAAGTTGCTTATTATGGTTGAGGAGAAATTATATCATAGATCATTCTCGTCACGTCATCTATGAGACCAACCAATCAAATGCATCTATTTCATTAATTTTCTCATTTCATCTTTTTTACCAAGTGGATCTTCACTTGATAAAAATTATTTTTAAATTTAATTTACAGTTAATATTAGTGAATATTCACTTGGTAAAATAATGAAATGAAAAAATTTAAAAATAAATACATTTAATTGGTTGGTTTCATAGATAACGTGACAGAAATGACTCATAATATAATTTCTTCTCGATGAGAGTGTAGTATATCTTATTATTGTAATAAATACAAGCTAATTAAGGATGATAAGTAAGTTTGAAAGTATTGCATCAGAATGACGTCAGTATATGAGGTGGGATAGCATCATCAATCAACATTTGGCCTTTAAAGTTTTCAGCTCAGAATTTAATCCACAGAGGACACTTTGTTTTTAAGTTAAAATAAATAAATATTTATATATGTGTTAAAACTATAATTTTATTTGTTTATTATTTTTAAACTATTGGATATGGAATGGACCGACATTATAAAAAATATGTGGTTGAAATTCTTTTATGATCATGAGCATGGAAGCCGACATGCCTTGGAACCTAATAAATAATCTTGGTTTTAAAATTATGTTACAACGCATGGTGTAATCAGTAACGGTAATCAGGGACGAAATCAAGATTTGAGTGTGAAATAAAACGTAAATATTTAAAAGTGAGGACAATTTATAATTTATTTAATTTTTTAAATACATATTTTAAAGGTAATAAAAATTATTGGACGAAGGGACAATAGCTTCTCCCAAAGTAGTAATACCTCTGTCCATGATGATGATATTACAATTTAACGAAACATATAAAAATGTGTCAAGTAATCTTACATTTTCTAGACCAATTAAACCCTTAAAACCAATATTTACACCTAAAGTATAGTAAAACAAAACAAAAAGTAAAGCAACACCATAACCATGTCTAGCATCAAAGAGAGAATATAAGAATTAGATATATGGGTCAACTACAACATATGTCGCTTAATTATAGATAATGTTACAATCGGTTACTCGATTATGGGTAAGGTTACATTTTGTGTCACCAAATTATTAAAAGTTATATTTAGGTCCCTCAATTATGCATGAGGTTACATTTGAGTTACCATTCATATTTTAAAATATATATATATATATATATATATATATATATATATATATCAATTTAGTTGGAACACCTTCAGAAACATCTTTATTTTCCTCGTGTTCAAATAATTAAGAGCTTGAATCAAAAAATTTGGTTCAAATAATTAGTTGGAACACCTTCCGTAACATCTTTATTTTCCTTCATATTTTAAAATATATATATATATATATATATATATCAATTTAGTTGGAACACCTTCGGTAACATCTTTATTTTCCTTCATATTTTAAAATATATATATATATCAATTTAGTTGGAACACCTTCCGTAACATCTTTATTTTTCTCGTGTTCAAATAATTAAGAGCTTGAATAAAAAAATTTGTGTCACCAAATTATTAAAAGTTATATTTAGGTCCCTCAATTATGCATAAGGTTACATTTGAGTTACCCTTCATATTTTAATATATATATATATATATATATATATCAATTTAGTTGGAACACCTTCCGTAACATCTTTATTTTCCTCGTGTTCAAATAATTAAGAGGTTGAATCAAAAAATTTAGTTTGGATGTTAAAATTTAAAATTTTTATAAATTTTTTTGAAGTACATGATAACAAATAATGGGTCATTTTTCTTTTAAGGGTATCAATATTCATTTAAAGTTGTGTTATTTTATTTTTAACATTACTTTATATTAAATTTATAGAGAAGAATTTCTCTAAAACTTTTGGGTGTCATGTGACGCCCCTTTTACCATGGCGGCTCTGCCCATGCTTGTTACACAAAGGCATGATGAGACATGTGCAGAGGTGGCTAAAAAATTTAGGAATTATGTACAATTTATTAAAATATGGTCTTCAAGTTAAAATTTTAAATGTTTGTTGACTTGTATATGTAGTAGACTAACTTTTGAATAAAAAGAGAGTATAACATTACTCAAATTCTATGAAGTACAAATACTATAACTAATTTTTTTTGGTAAAACTACATTGGTGGTCACCAAACTATGTGATTTTCATGTTTTGGTCACCAAACTAAGTCAAAAATGTCCTAACGTTACGTTTCTTCCATGTTTCGGTCACTAACCGTTAAAAATTTAATGGTGATGCTGACGTATAATTTTTTAATAAATTTCTAAATATTATTTTATTATTTTCTCTCTCCTACATATATTAGTTTTAAAATTTTTATTTAAACCAATGTGGTGGTGACATATGTTATCATCTTAACGTAGAAAATAAAATAGATTGGAGAGAGAAATGAGAATCCAACCTGCGTCCCCAGGGATGCTGCCAAGTGCATTAGCCACTAGGCTAAAATACATATATAATTAAATTTTACCATAAATCAATTTTAAATTATAAAAAAAAAACGCAAAACCAAAAGAAAATGCTAAATGGGAAGGTCTGGGAAAAAATTAAAGTTTATTGTTTTTATTTTTTTATAAGTGAAAGTATATGTTAAACATTAAGATTTAAAATATTTTAAAGTTTTGTTAATTAATATAAATTCATAATATATAGACACAAATAAATAGTTATTATGAATTTATTTGTTTTATTTAAATAAAGTTTAATTTAAATATATTTATTATTAATTTATTTATTTTCCCGCAAAATTCTGGGTAAAAATATGAGAAAAATTAGTAATACATACTGAATTAAAAATTAAAGTGGATAAAAAATATTCAAATGATATTTAAAATATATGTTTATTTTTTTAATTTAAAATTAAGCTGTAGTGTTCTATGTTAGTTTATATGTTTTAGCCTAGTGGTTAAATTTTTGCTATTTTTCATCGGGACCTGGGTTCGATTCTCAGGCCTTTCGATATAGATTTTTCTTTTGGGTTTTTTGGTTCTTTTCCATAAGTTAAAATTAATTTGCGGTAAAATATGATCATGTATGTTGTTTAGCTTAGCTGCTAATGCACATGCTTTGGTCCCTTGAGATAAAAAATTATTATATAGATCCGGCTCACCATGTTATTTATAGTCTCATCCACTAAAAAGTAACCATCTCATTTTTTTACTGGATAAAATGATATGGAAAAACATGGTCCCTTGGGGACACAAGTTCGACTTTATCATTCCCTCCAATCTAATTTATTTTCTTTATTGAGGTGGTGACACGTGTAAGAGTTAATCGAAAATAGTAAGAGTTAATTGCACCATACACCCTCAAACTATGACTCTCGTTTCAAATTGATTTTTAAATGTTTTAATTTCATTCTCTATATTAGCCCATAAACTTTTGAACATCCTAATTTCATCCTAAACTATGACCCTCATTTTAAATTGGTCCACAAGCTTTTGAACATTTCAATTTTATCCCCAAATTATCAGTATATGCAACATTAATTATCGTTTATGTTGCATCAAATTATTACATAATACACATCAATGTTTACATGGAAGTTAATTTTTTTTAACAAGTTTATTAACAATGGATGTGATTAGAATATACCCATAGTTTAGGAATACAATTAGAATGTTTAAAAGTTTAAAGACTAATTTAGATTAATGGTCATAGTTCGGGGATGAAATTAAAATGTTCAAAAGTTTGAAAATTAGTTTAAAAGGAGAGCCATCGTTTGAGAATAAAATTAGAATGAATATTCAAAAGTAGGTTTGAGGGTTAACTTAGAACGAGGATTATAGTTTAGCACCACAATCAAAATAGTAGCGAATCATTTGGCTATAAATATGTAATGGCGTTGGAGCAATGTTAAGGGCATCTCAAATGAAGTGAGGGGGGGTTAAGGTGGGATCCTGTCGCAGGGGAGATGGCTCGTCCATGCGTTGCCTAAGCGTGGAGCCATCGACTGCATGTATGCATCAGCCATCTTGCCGTGGCAGGACCCCTCCCAATCTCTAAAGCTTAGCTGCCATATCCCACTTCAGTTATTCATGCTCTTGGATTTACAAAGATTGTATTTCTCAAGTGTCTTCTTTTCTTTGCTTTTATTTAGTATTTCTCAAGTGTTTTGCCATTACTTTTGACGAATGCGTTGAAAAAGTGCTTTTAAAAAATATTTTAGATTGTTTAGTTTAAAATAAAAATATTTAGTATTGCTCTAAAAATACACTTTAAGCATCTATAATATCTATTTTAGACTATTTTTAAATATATAAAAGAATTTGTGATATAAACAAGGATTTGAAAAAGCTAAAAACTATAAATTTCAGGTTTTAAAAAGTATTTTTTAAATTAAACCAAAAAATACTTTTGGTTTGAAAAATTACATGTTTTGTATTGCTTTTTGGCTCAAAGGCGCATTTGACCCCAAAAACACGTTTGAAAAGCATTGCAAAACAGGACCTAAGTGTTAGATGATCATGCCGCTCTCTTTTATATGTATCACTCTATACTTAAAATAGGTGAATGAAACAAATGAGAATGGAAGAATCAACACATAATAAGCATATGCAATATCCGATTTAAATTAGTTAGTGAATAAGTTAGAAACCGATAGCTATAGGAAAAAATGGGATTGATTTATTATACACACTAGAAATACTTTAATGGGGTAAAAGTGGAACTAAAACTTTTCTTCAATATGTAAATAGTTACACAATAACACTACCAAAAAAAGGGAAAAAGGAGAGATTTCAGTGGGGGCACACCCCCATTTCCAACACTGTAAATTCATCCCTAATCATCTATACTTTTTATCATTCTTTTCAAACCCTAAAAGGGAACATTGAGTACTAATGAATTGCATCATTTCCATCATGTATAATAAACCAACCTCAATCAGCATTAGTGCCTCCCATAGCAAGTATCGATCTGTGTAGTTTCATGTTATTTGCATTGCCGGGGTCTAAAATTGTCGTTGGATAGAAGAGAGCTGATCAAAATTTCCAACCTTTTCGCTCCGGGGCCAGGCCTGATGACTGTTGTATTACCGATATCTGAGCAAGGATCAGTCCCATTCTTCCCACTTCCTACACACCAACCACCAGGAGTAAACATATTTGGACTCCGAGACGAGCTCAGAGTCGATTTTATCAAGTCCAGGATCATCCCTAGGGAACTTTCTAGCAAAAGGAGCATTGCTATCAATCATAGGTTGCATGTCAGCAAGCCTGAGGTGATGAGGATGCTGCTTGGGAGGGTTATCCCACGATATAAAATGGAGAGCACTGTTTACCGTTACGGAATTCTTGAGCATTGCAAATGACTGTGTGGAAGTAACCTTCTGGTGAAGATAAAAAGTTTGCATAGTACATAAGGACGGTTCGAGGCAGGTTGTCCCATCCCCAAATGCAATAGTCGATCAAAGGGCGAGAAAGTGCCATCCAAGCAGAACCTATGACAGAAATGATATAATTAATGTAGGTAATTGTGGTCATTTATGGGCTGTCTAACAGATTCTGCCAACAAACAAGTTAGCTTAAAAATCATTTTTCCAGATAATGAATACATTTCCTGATTAATGTAGCATGCATATGATCATACAACAGCCAATTCAAGATATAATCTACTATTTCATGAGAACTTTTAGACATTTATACTGCAAACTACTTTTGTTTTATTACCGCTAAAGGATACTAAATTAGAATATATTTTCACTACCGCAAAAAAAATCTATACAACCATATGATTGATCAAAGTTATTGAAAACAGTATGATGAACGTTATGCAAAAGCATCAGAAGTCAACAATTATAAACATCATAAAAGTTCAATGAAACTACAACTTACAAGTTAAAACATACATGCATCGTTTAGGTATCTGAAGCAAATTGGAATAACAAATCCATATTACATATTGTTTTGCCTTAAATTGTGTTTAGAAAGTTTCAAAGAACATAATTACTTGAGCCAACTTCTATGTTCATTATTATAAAATATTCTACAGGAAAAGTAAATGAAATGATATCTCATCTAGCTTTATAGCAACGCAGAATCAGAAAAATGCATTTGGAAAGGCTAAAAATGATCAAAGAAAATAAAGAATTTTAGTCAGCTGAACCGGAAGTCAAAGCAAAAATCACATTAGTGCTAGAAACATGAACTATAACAAGAATAATGCAGTATTTGGTTATGGGAAGACTATTTTAGGCTAAGAAGCAGTTTTGGTTTCTAGTTTCTCATCAAAGAGATGACAAACTTCAAGGATTTGCTAGCACTCAGTGTCAACTATTAGCCATCCAATATGAAATTTGAATTAAAAATAAAAAATAAGCCACTCAAAATGTAATAAAACCTCTAGGTAAAGTCAAAGAGAAACGAGGTCGGGTTCAAAGGAAACTTGAAAAGAGTGAACACAGCAGAAAATGTACAAGATGCACACGTGGCACATGTTTATACTTGAAAACTTCCAATTTCTATGTTTTAAGGGAAAGCGAGAGAGTTGGCAAGTAACCATGTGTTTCACCGTCTAATTGACAGGAGCAATTCAAGAGCATCCGGATCGAAAACATTTTTCATGGCTATTTGGGAACAGAGAAATACGATAAGTAAAAATAATTTAGTATCCTGACAGAAACTTCTCCTTATCGCACCAGCTTTCCTGAACATTTCTCACCAACAATCCCCTGTGCTAAGCAGCAAAGATTTTTTTCATACGTATCTATTCCATATGCTGCAACTAGCTACTTAAACAAGGGATGCAGTGTAGGGATGTTATTCTACTCTACATATATGACACATCCATTGGATCAGGAATTCCGAAATATCATCATAATATGAGAAGCATTAAAAGCAAAATAATAACATCAATAAGCTGCTTATACACAATCAGGAAGCTGAGAGAACATGATATGGGAAGTTGTTTGTTCTCCACAGTCCAACCAGTCGACCTCAATTCAAATCAAAGCTCAGTCAAATATATGGTTTGCATAATCCGAAATTATGTAGTCTTTAACTTTGGCATCTAACTTTATCACAAAAGAATCAAGTGAAAACCATATTCTAGTTTCAACCTCAATTACACCATTCTAACAATAAGCAAATTTATTCAGCAAAATATTATCTAAATCGATTACTCAAATCTCACAGAAATCATTATATCTAACAACTATCCTCACAAGAATGAAGCACGGTTTGACCAATGCATAGAAAAAGGGTAAACAGGGTGTCTATCTAAACACACTTTATCTAAAAATGGCAAATAAACAACATCAGCAAAACTCCTACAACTATATATATATCAGCTAAACACAACACTATACAATTTGAAGCTTTCAAAATCTTTACCTGTAAAGAGCTTGAATGCAGTGGGCACGCTTCTCTTCTGTGTAACCCAAAACACATCAGCTTTTCTCATACTATACAATCCTGGATCTATAATGATTGGCTTAGCCCTCTGATACCTGCCATTAGAACAACAAAAACCCACCAACAATCAATCAGTAACTTGAAATAAAATATACACAAAAAGGGAAAGTTAAAAGGGAAAAGAAACGAACTCACTCTTTCCACCCAATATTGCTTGTATGATCAATGAAATTCAGATCCCTTGGCAAGTATGAAAACGTGTGCAACAAATCTGAAAGTTACCCAAAATCTCAAAACCAATATCAAAAACAGCAAAGCTAAAAAAAAAAACCACACAAAGAGGGGAATAAGACAAATTGTACTAAAAATTGGATTTTTCATTTCCAAAGAAATGGGTTTGGAAGATTTAACTCGCCATCTTGGGTAACAAGGGGATAACCAGTAGCACTAAGATTAATAAACCAATCCCCGCCTTCTTTCAACAAAATCGCAGCAGCATGAAGCGTATTAGCAACCATAGTAGGGCCTCTGTAAGTAACCAAATTAGCTTTCACGATCATCCTAACATTCCCAACTTTGTTAAACACTGGATGATCTTTCACAAACTTCTCCAGATCGAGCCTCTCTTCAGAGCTGGCTTCCCGGTCAAGATGAACAACGTATTGATTCAACGGGTGGTAAAGGGCTAAAAGAGTTCTTTTCAGCATCCGGCCATCGCCAGCGGAGCCGGAAATGAGGTATGCGAAACGGGGAGGCGGAGGGAGGGTGGAGATAGGGATGGGTTTTAGTCGGTTCTCCACGAAAGGGGAGGAACCACCGGTTACGGCGGAGCAACGGTAGAACAAAGGAAATGGGGAGCCGTCGAAAGAGGTTAAGGTTGTTAAGAAAAGTAAAAATAAGGAAACGGCAGAGCCAATCCCTAATGGGAAGATCCATTTACGCTCTATTGCTTGATTGTTGTTGTGACGAAACTGAATGTAATAGCTTCTTAATCTCTTCATTTTCTTTCTGGTTGTTTGGGTTGAAGGAAAAAACTAAAGAGAAAATTGAGAGGTGACTTGAGGTTGTTAGATTTGCTGCTTTCTGGACTTTGGAGTGAAATTTAAGAGAAGTTTTCTTCTTCTTTGGTACTGTTAGATACGGGGAGAAAAGCATTTCACCGTGAAGATAGGGGGATTTAGGACAGATTAATTAAAGGGTTCATTTTCTTAATTCAATGGTTAATTTAATTTTAAATAAAATCACAAAAAAAATGATGTTAAAATTTCTTTTCAAATGTAATTAGATGAATTTTGATAATTATAATATTCGATATATTGATTAGCTAGTTAAAATTGAGTATTATAAATTGATTTTTTAAAATTTAATTTATTCTATTACAACGTCAAAATTAGAACTTCTGAAACTAACGTAAAAAATTCATGTTTCATTCTACTAGATCAATTAATAGTGGATAGTATAATAAAATTATTAATTATGAATATAAAAAAAATATGCATTCGAATCACTATAAACAAAATTAATTAATACAAAGTGTCAATTAAATAAATTTTGAATATCATAGGAGTAAGCTATAATAAATTTTTAAGATAGCACATGTAAGATTTATTTTGGATTACCTAAAAGCTCATGGTATTAAATTTGCATCTTGAATATATTTAAAATTATTGTGCGAGTCAATTGAAATAAATCAAAATTTAAAAATAGTTTTATTTTTATATAATTATTGGTATTCAATCTAATAATTGACTAATCTGAATTGAGTATTGTAGAAGTCCACCACGAGGACAGTTCTTCCATTTTAATTTGCTTAACTTATACCAACATGATTCAAATATTTCACTTTGCTTACGGGTTCTAATGCCACATCCCATTAGATAAATTGATTGAAAAACGAATCTTGAATTCATTTAAAATTATTGTGTTAGTCTATTGGAATAAATCAAAATGTCAAAATGAACTTTTTATATTGAATAATAATAATAATAATAATTTGATTTTTTTTATTTGTTAATTTATTTGAAAGTTTGTTTTTTCTTTAATTTTATTTTTTAAATAATATGAAAATTATTATTAACTCTGCAAAATGGTAAGAATATAAGTTTAATTTAAACAAATGATTTAAGAGTTAAAGTTCATGTGGTAAATAAATTTATTTATGTTTCTTTATCCCAGACATCAATCTATCACTAGAAATTATATACAATGCATCCTAATATTTAGCTTGATAATTGAATGTAACGACCCGAATTTTGGAAATCCGAGCCGCGGGCTTTGCTGTTGGGCTGAAATATTGGGCTTTGTGGACCTCTATGAGTTGTTGGGCTTGGATGTTGGGTTTGTTTGAGTGAGGAAGGATTAATGAAGGGTAAAGGGGTAATTTTCCCTCAAGGGAAGACAAAGGTTGATGCCTTCTTTATTTTCTACATCTTTGGAAGAATGATGAAGTCATCTTTGTCTTCATCTTCATCCTACCATCTTCCCCTTCAAACACCCACCCAACTCAATCGTTGAGTGAGAATCTCGGATTGGTCATCAAGGAGGAGTTCATCAACAAGTAAAGATCTATCTTTCAAGGTGTTCATCTCTTGATTTGGTGGAGGTTGAGTTTGAAGCTTGGTCCAAGGAAAAAAAGAGGAAGAAGCTGGATTGCTGCCTTATTCCGGGATTTGCTTGCCTAAGGTCAGTACATTTCTGACTCCTTCATTTTATGAGCATCCTAAAATGATTGCTTTGTGTGATTTATGATTTTGGGTTGCAAAGTTTTAAACCCCCTTAAATGGCAAATCAAGAATCAAGTGTTAATAATGTGTAAAATTGGTAGAAAGCACATATTAAACCTTCAATAACATGTAGGAATATTTTGAGGCTTAACCTTCATAGGGATTCGTGGTGGATCGGTTGATGCTGCGTGGAAATTTAGGATCCTTGCTATATGCTGAATGGACGCCCATATAGGCTGGTTGCCGCGAATAATAAGATAATCTAAAGAGAAAGGCGTGAATGAGCTTAAAAGCCATATAATTAATTATTGTAACAAATGAAATATGCCTTGGGGCATTTGTATTGGTTGGCTTGATGCTTATTATCTCTTGGTGAGATGTATGGATGCTCGGGGAGTATATGTTATCTTATGTGTCTTGGTTAGGAATCCGGATGTCCTAGAGTCAGTGCAAGGGCACTTATTTAAGGGGATGTGTACTCTGGGCTGTGTGATCAAGTACATCTGACGTATCCACGGGCTATGTGATCTGAATGCGGTTAAAAACCTATCATTGGGCTATGTGATTAGGATAAGGAAATTAAACTGGGTGAGCTGTGTGAGCTCGAGTAACTCGATGGGCTATGTAAACACGAGTAACCTGATTGGCTGAGTGACCTCAAGTAAAGACTGCCTGTGGCTATTTTGATCCAAGTATGTCTAGGACATATCTGTGGCTATGGTGATCCGGATATGGTCCAATAACCCAATGGCTATGTGATCACGGGTAACCCGATGGCTGTGTGAGCATGGGTAATGTAGGGCTTCGTTGGCCATTATCTAGGGAATGTATGACATTTAAGTCGTTGTGTGGATAATTGATGTTGGTTGTTTTACCCTTGGGCTATGTGATCAGGGTATATAATGCATAACTCGACAGCTTGTGTAAGCTCGGGTAACTCGTGGGCTATGTGACCTCGAGTATAGTAAACATGGGATGGCATATGAACCTTCTTATAGTATAATGGTATCTTGAGACATGGTTGTATACCCTAGCTAGGGTAGGTTAGAAGATGATCCTTAGAGTTGAGAAACCTTTTTGTGCACTATTGATTATATTATCATGCATGCTTGTTTTATGATATTCATGAATTGTGGTAGAGTAGAAATGTACCACTAAGCTTTGTTAGCTTAACTTGCGGAATTATGGTTTTTCCGTGCATAGGTTGACATGTTTCTTTTGGAGGAGCACATCAAGGAGGATTTCTCAACACCGAGCCAACTTTAAAGTATAGTACTTGATGTTTAAGTTACTGATTGTATTCATAGGACCTTACCACAGTCGAGTCTGTAACTTTATTTGATTTACTATAAATGGGTCAAACGGTGTATTTTTAATTGGAGCTCATATTTTGTAAACTCGTTTAATCTTATTTAATTATGTGAATTTATGAAAATGGATTATTTTGAGAATTGCCAAACTTGTGGTTTTCAAATGAGAAATTTTTGATGGGTCAATTTGGGAGACCTGAATGTAATACTTTGGATCGGGATCGAGATTGGGGTGTTACATTGAAACATATTTTTCTTGGTCAAAGAATCAGTTATAATCACTCATTTGCTATGTGTGTATATGTAACGACCCAGATTTTTAAGTCAACAATGGGCGTTGACTCAGGTCTTAGACCAACGTGTTGGGCTGAGATGTTGGGCCGTAATGGGCCTTCACACGTTGTGGGCTTGCTTGGTGGTTTTGGGTTTGGCTTATGTTGGGCTTAAGGAAGAGTATTATGGTAAAATCATAATTAGGGGAGATAAGGGCTGATGCATCATTAAGGTGGGCTGCCATCCTTGTAAGAGGGTGAAGTCACCTTTGTCCTCTCTCTCTTCATCTCCTTCTTCTAATTTCCACCTCAACCCAAAGTAAAAGATGAAAACTTGTTGTGGAGGAGTGTGAATCTCGGATTGGCCATCAAGAGAGAGTTTATCAGCATTAAATGATCTTCATTTCGAGCTAGACATCATTGGTTTTGGTGGGAGTTGGGTTTGAAGCTTGGAGCAAGGAAAGAGAGGTGGAAGAAGCTTGGTTGCTGCTTAAGTTTGTGAATCTTGCTAAAGGTCAGTACATCTCTGACTCCTACATTTCATGAGCCTCATAAGATGATTGTCTTGCTTGGTTTTATGTTTATGAGTTGCTTAGTTAGGGTTCTTGAACTTTAAATCCCTCTAATGGTAAATCACGTTTTGGGAGTTGATAATGGGTAAAACTGGTAGGAAACCACCTAATATACTACAAATAACTTGTAAGAAAGATTTGAGACTTAATCATGGGGGTTAAGGGTGGGATTGGTGTAATCCCGAGCTCTAGGATTGAAATCTGGGCTCCAGTACTGGTACAAGGTGGCTGCGTACTAGTACTCCTTTGTATATTGTGGACAATGTGTGAGGGGAGTACCGGTACGCCTCGCCATGTATCGGTACCCCTCACTTAGATGGAAATCCAGTAGCGCTCAGGCGTACCGGTACGCAAGGGGCATAACAGTACGCACTGTTACATTGTCTGAAAAGGCTTTGTGTACCGGTATGGTACGTAGCGTATCAGTACGTCCTTAGGATGAACTCTTTCGAATCTAGTAGGGGTACCAGTACCCATTGGGGAGTACCGGTACGCGATGTTGATTACCTAAGAGAGGCTTAGTGTACCGGTACGTATAGGTGGGAGTACCTGTATAGTGGTAGATCGATACGGGGCGATCCTAGTACCGGTGAGGAGTACCGGTACGTTACGTAGCGTACCAGTACATCTTGTAGTCTAATTCTTTCAAACCCAATTAGCGTATCGGTACTCATGGGGGAGTATCAATACCCAGATGACAGTACCGATACTCACCTTGGAGTATCGATACTCGTTGTGTAGTCTGCCCAAGAAGGTTGAGTTAGTGTTTATGGGTTCCATAATTCGTGGCAAAGGGTCCGGTGGGTCCCTAAAGATATAATACAAACTCTAAAAGTGAGAAATTAGGGTTAGTAACCCAGGTGTGGATTAATGGCTAATGACATAGTAATTATTTGAGTGGATCGCTTGTTCAATCATCCATAAAGATCCGTTGAGGATCGGTTAAGGCTACGTGGAAGACCGGGGTCCTTGCTGTATGCTGAAAGGATGTCGCAAATAATAAATAATCTAACGAGAGAAGCGTAAATGAATTCGAAAGACGTATGCTAGTTTTTGTATCAAACGAGTCATGCCTTGGGGTATTGGTAATGGTTGGTTGGATGCCTTTTACCTCTCGGTGAGATATATTAATGTCCAGGGGAGCATGTGGTATCGTATGAGTCTTGGTTAGGAATCCGGATGTCTTAGAGTCAGTGCAAGGGCACTTAAATAAGGGGATGGGTACTTCGGGCTATGTGATCGAGTACATCCGACGTATACACGAGCTATGTGATCTGGATGCGGTCTGAAACCTATCATTGGGCTATGTGATCAGGAAATGGAAATGTATCTCGAATGGCTTTGTAATCTCGAGTAACTGATGGGCTATGTGATCTCGAGTAATCCTGTTCGGCTATGTGATCGCAGGATAAGACTACTTGTGGCTATTGTGATCCAAGTGTGTCTTGGACGTATCTGTGGCTATAGTAATCCGGATATGATCCTTACCCGATGGCTATGTAATCACGGGGAACCCGATGGCTGTGTGAGCACGGGAAAAATAGTAGGGCTTCGTTGGCCATTAGGGAATGTATGTTATTTACGTTGTTGTATAGATAAACAATGTTGACTAGTTACTATTGGGCTATGTGATCAGGGTAGGGTTGTTACTCGATGGGTTATATAGGCTATATTACCCTTGGGTTTTGTGATCAGGGTATGAGATGTAATTCGATGGGCTTTGTGATCTCGAGTATAGGTTAGATAACCCTTGGGCTACGTGATCAGGGTATATGATGTAATTCGATGGTCGGTGGGACCTTGTGTATGGTAAGCCTGGGATGGCTTGATTGTCTTCTTACTTTTAGTGGTATCTTGAGGCAATTGTGAGCTCTAGCTAGGATAGGATAGAAGATGATCCTTATATGTTGAGAATCATTTCTGTGCACTCTTAATTATATTATCATGCATGCTTATTTTATGATATTCATGAATTGTGGTAGAGTAAAAATGTACCACTAAGCTTTGTTAGCTCAGCGTGCGGAATTGTGGTTTCTTCCGTGCATAGGTTAACAGGTTACGTTTGGAGGAGCACATCGAGGAGGATTTCCCAGCACCGAGCCAGTTTCAGAGTATAGTACTTGATGTTTAGTTTGGACTGATTGTATTCATAGGACCTTACCACAGTCGAGTCTGTATTTTATTTTGATTTACTGTTATTTGGTCAAACAGTGCATTTTAATTGGACTATACATTTTGAAAACCCTTTTAATCTTATTATCTACGTGAATTTTATGGTAATTGATGGTTTTGATAACGGTCAACTTGTGGTTTTAAATAAGAAATTTTGATGGGTCGGTTTTAGGTGACCCGTAAGTGACGCTTCGGATCTAGGACAGGTTCGAGGTGTTACAATTTGGTATCAGAGCCTAGGTTTAGTCGGTTCTAGGAAGCCTCGGGGTGTCGTAGAGGTCATGGTAAGGTGTCTAGTGAATACAATTTGAGAACGTTTATATGCTCGCGAACGTGTTCGTTAACGTTCGTGAATATGTTAATGCAACGCTCGCGAACATGTTCGTTCAACGTTCATGAACATTTTCGTTTATAATCAAAATGGTGAAATTACACCACTAGTCCTTAAGCTCTTTAGGCTTCACAGTTTGAACTCCAAAGTTCACATTATGCCCAATGTAGTTCCTATCTTCAATATTTAAATTGTAGAAAAAAAAAAGAAAAGAGAAACAAGCTTATAAACGAGTTTGTTCGTGAACATAGACGAACAAAATACACTATTACTCGTGTTCGTTCGTTTACTAGACGAATATAAATTTTTTTTTATACTCGACGAACATTATACAAACGGCTAGACGAACGCTTTGTTCATTTTACGCCCCCTAGACATTAGCGACTAAATAGAAAAGAAAATAGTTTTACGACCAAAGTAGAAATGTGCTAATGATTGGGAAAACAACGAAGTTTTGCCTTAGTGACTGAATTTTTCTTCAAAGAGTAGTGCAGGTGCAGCGCAGCTCTGTTTCTCTCTTCCTTTCACAAGGTTCTCTAAAACCCTGAAATGGGTTCCTTATTCAGAGCTTCAAAAACCCTAAAAACTCTAAAGTACTTATCTCCATTATCTTCAATCAGCAACCCATTCGATGCTTTTGGTTCATGTCTAAGATATTGCTCCCATTCTCGTCAAAACAGTAAAGAATATGCTCCAATAGATTTGAGTCGATATCCCGTTGAAAAAATAAGGAACTTTTCAATTATTGCCCATGTTGATCATGGAAAGTCTACTTTAGCTGATAGGCTTTTGGAGCTTACTGGGACTATTAAGAGAGGCCATGGTCAGCCCCAGTATCTTGACAAATTGCAGGTAATTTTCCTTTTTAATTTTCATCGTGTTTTTTTGTTAGGTTTAAAACTTGAATCGGTAGTTATGTATATGTATTACAAATTGATGGAAAGGCAAGGTATTGGCATTGCAATTGTTGGTTTAAAGAGAAACTAGAATTGGATATTTGTTATCTTTTCATTTAAACGTTCAATTTGGTTTAAAATGAGAAAAAAAAAAGTAAGGATATTGAATTTTTGATGTTATTATGTAGAGAGGGAAAGGAGAATCACTGTTAAAGCTCAAACAGCTACCATGTTCCACAAACACAAGTTCCATGGATGCAATGAGCCTTTGTCGTTTTTGCTAAATCTAGTCATACTCCGGGTCATGTGGACTTCAGTTATGAGGTGTCTAGATCTCTGGCAG